>VWZX01001707.1:0-416566 GCA_013399015.1 Galbula dea
GGGGGCGGAGCGCGAGGGGGGGCGGAGCGCGAGGGGGCGGTAGTGCCGCCAACAGCCTCAGGGAAAAGCGCGCGTGTAGCTGCGCTCTGGTGGTTTGGCGGTGGGCTGAGCAATGTAGTCTATCGGGACGGGAGCCGGATGGAGAGTGCTGCTGGGGTCACGGCAGTCACGCCGCCCTTCAGACACTGTTTCCCGTGCCCCTTTGAGCGTTTTGGTTTGGTTTGGTTTTTTGAGGGTTTTTTTTGCGCTGCAGCTGAAGCCTGAGACCTGTCACAGTGTGAGTGTGAGTACCAGACGCTGATTGTTGCATTCAGGCTCATAGGAGTGTTAGCAGCTGGAGAGCGGCTCCTTTGCCATCGCCAGGCCTTGCAACCATGATTGCCTGTTTCCCCATCTTTCTCTCTGATTTTTGAGATGCTATGGTTACCCACTTTGTCTTCTGCCTGGTAAAAATGTTTACGAAAGTTCTGCTTACAGATTCATTCCAGCCTTGGCGAGGTCAGAGTTCATGGGATGAGTTTGTGTTTTTAACCTCTTTGGTATGTGATAGGATGGAAATGGGTAGTCGCATTTGGAAGATACATTAAATGAGGGGTTGTAGCATGACCAGGGAAGTGATTATCCCCCTGTACTAAACACTGGTCAGGTCACATCTCGAATACTGTGTTCAGTTTTAGGCCCCTCACTACAAGGCAGACACTGAGGTGCTGGAGCATGTCCAGAGAAGGATAATGAAGCTGGTGAAGGGCTTAGAGCACAAGTATTATGAGGAGTGGCTGGGCGAGCTGGGGTTCTGGGGCTGTTTAGCCTGGAGAAAAGGAGGCTCAGGGGAGACTTTAAATCTATACAACTACCTGAAAGGAGGTTATAGTGAGATGAGTGTCAGACTCTTCTCCCAAGTAACAAGTGATAAGAGGAAATGGATTCAAGTTGCATCAGGGGAGAATCAGATTGGGCATTAGAAAGTGTTTATACACCGAGAGGCATTGGAACAGGCTGCCCAGGGAAGTGATGGAATCATCATCCCTGGAAGCATTCAAAAAATATGGTGCTTGAGGACATGGTTTAGTGCTGAGCGTAGTAGCTTAATGGTTGGACTCAATGATCTCAAAGGCCTTTTCCAATAAGGATTCTATGATTCTAAGAATGAGGGCTCCTGTCTACAAAGGGTTTAAATAATGGCTCATGCAACCCTAGGCTGTTTTTATGTTCAGAAGTTTACCTCAGAATTTGATTCAAAACCTGTTGGAGAATTCTGTGTGAAAAAGTAATAAGCATGCTGTGAAAACATCAGAAGCTTCAGGCAGCTGAAATGGTGCTTGCTGAATTAGTGCATCAGAGGAGAGAGTTTTTAATTGCAAAGGGCTGTCCCAGGAGAGCTGTATTGATTTTTCCCCTGAATTAGATGTCTGTGTTTGCTTAAGTTATGAATTTTTAACACATACATGTCATCATGAGGTGAACTACAAGATAGATTGCATTTAAGGGAGGAGTGTTTCTCCTTAAGTGACTTTAATGTCTTATTTCATGGAAATTGTTATGTAGTGGTTTAACTTGTAGTATCTCTATGGTGGAAAACTAAGTGATTAAGGAAACTGAGCAAAAAAAAATTAGACCAATGCATTTTTCCTCTGTATTCATTGTTAGAGTGGAAGTGCTTTTCCTTCACTTTCTTGGTTAGCCCACATGATGTTATCTTGTGCATTGGCAATAGTAAATCAGTGACAGCGAGTGAGTGAACACTGATGAGTGGGATGGGACCTGACAGGCTCACTATGGTTTTGTATCTGCATACAGAGAAAGAAAAGGACAGAAAGTTTGTGCACTCTGTGGTGTGGGTTTCTTGGAGCAGTGGGTTTGTTTAGAAACAATATCAGGAGCTTTAGAAACGGCACTGTGGTCACAGTGTTACCCTTCTGTTTCCAGGCATTGGTTCTGGGTTATCTGGTAATATAAGCTCAAATATATGAAAAACATGATCTATCACACTTGGGTTTCCACTTTGAAATGAGGTAGGGCTGTCTTGTAGACATCTGACTCTCTGGTACCATGATTCTTGACTTCACAGGCAATACAGACCCTAGAAGGGAAAGGGTGAATGGAATTCCTTGCAAACATAGGTTTGAGTTTGCGCTTGAGCTGAGATTGTCCATGCTGACAGCCTGTTTGTTCACTCTTCAATGAACCAGTATGCTTTCTTAACAAAGCCAGTTAGGACTTGGCCCAGCGACAACAGGAGTCCAACCAGGCCTGAGTAGTAGATGTAGGACTGCTTGTACTCTTGCTAAGGTAGCAGAGCAAACAGCGCAGCCTTGAATGCCCTGTCCTCCAGAACCATCTGGGCTGCCAAGTGAAGTGACATGTTGAGCTGCTTATACATTGTTTCTGAGTAGGAGCTAGGGAGGGTTAGTCTCCAGAGGGTGATAGGGACATCTCATACACTCAGAGAGATCCCCAGAAGTCATATTCTGGTGTTACAGGGTGAATGACAGTTCCTGGTGTTAAGCATTAGAGGTAGGCCTCCACATCTTAGAGTTTTGTGTCTGCTCTTGGTCACCCCATGTGCATGAGATTATGTGGACTCACATCTGAGTCCTGTGCTCTTCCAAAAGCATTATTCTAGGGACTGCTGGAGACTCAGCACAGCTACAGAATGTAATGAATTATCTGGTCCTAGAGTGGCTCAAGGACTGATTAGAACAACTTCTAATTTTCTTGCCCAGTTTTAGAGGACAGATGAACAGGGAGCCATTGCCCACTGTGGGCAACATATGTGTGAACACAGACACAGCTGACAGCTGGAGAAAAGTCAAAGAACAGTCCTGCACGCTTCTGGAATGACTCACAACAGTTTTTGGCTGCAGTGAGCAACTTCTATGGTGTGGTACCTTTCTGGCACATTAAGCAGTTAATTTTGGGTTAAGCGTTTTTTCTAATGCTCCTTCTGCATCAGTGTAGCTTTGTTGTTGGTACAAAGCTGACTTAAACCAAGATTGAGGCTGTTGTCTTCCCTACCTTTTTTTTTTCCAGACATATTCTTTCCACTTTATTAATGTGTGCTTGAATCATACTGGAAACAGGCTAGATCCTAGCCCTGCAGCACGGGATGTCACATATGTGCACAGACAAACATAGGTGCATACTGGCAACGCTCTCTGAGCACTAGAGACATGCTCTCTCTCGGGTTGATTAAACAAGTGCCTGTAGTAGAAAAGAGAGAAAACCATTGCTGTTAATTTTAAAAAAGGAAACAAGTAGCATTTTCATTCTCACCAGGAAAGGCAATTTGGAAGTTAAACATCTCATTGATGCTGCTAATACTGTGCATTTAATTTTCATCATTGGAAGAAAAGAGACGGTTTTGTTCCCACTAGGGAAGGAACTGCTAAACGCCACATTGATAGTACTGTTGTTAGAGTCATTTGGGGCTTGATAATAGCTACTTTTGGAAAGATATAACTAAAATCTCAAGGTGAATCATGCCAGTGTCTATAATCACAGTATTGCAGCTGCAACTCCTGTATAATAAAGTTTATTTCTGCCTTTGTAAGCCAGTGAATTATTATTTCTTCAAAGACAAGTCCTGCTGAAACACAGAGGGCAGTAGCCCTATTGAGTTCAATTATGTTCTGTGCAGTTAAGGTTAAAATATAGTGACAGTTTAATATGAGAAGTGTGCCCTTAACATCACAACAATGCAAAGATAGAGCTCAGAGAAAGGCAGTATCAATGGGATCTTAACTGGCACGGCACAGTAAATCCTCTGAGCACTATCTATAGGTTGGTCCCTGCTACAAGTAATAAGTAAACACTTGAGAGCTCTGGCTTAAGTTTGTTAGAAATGCAGCTTAAAGAAGGATGAGGAAGAGACATTTTCCTGTTTCCTGAGATAATGAGTTCTGCTGGAGCAGATCCTTGAAGGTCTCCTAACCAAGCAAAGGACAGCACTTCCAGGGAAATATGTCTGCATGTACCAAGGCAGCCAGTTGTTACTGTTGAGTGAACTAATCCTTGGAATAAAAGACAATGCTTGCTAAAAGAGCATTAATGACTACATGGGCTTGTCAGTGGAAGGGGAGTTAGAGTAAATCTGTGGTTTTGTTTCACCACAGTTACACAACTGTTGTTATGCTCCTGGAAGCAGCTCTGGAATCATCCTGTCTTCTGAGATTTCTCAACCCAGGAAAATGTATTGTGCAATTACAGTGGATTAAACTAAAAGGTAAAAATCAAGATCTTAATATTTTTCCTTTACATATGTGGGCCCTTAGTAGTAGCTTAAATACTATTTTGCATTTAGTAGTATGTTATACTTGAAATATATAGGAATGCTTACAATAGGGTTGTGAGGTGTTTTCCTTTATATGAGTTTGTTAAGCTTTAACTACAGCTGAAGGTAGCATACTGCTGGCTAAACGTCCATGGCTGCTTGTGAAGTTTTCCATACCGAGGATGGAAGATTGGGATGACTTTGCTGCCTCCAAACATGTTCTAAGAACAAAGCAAGGAAAAATAGGGCTTTGTCTAGGATAAAATGTTGTGGAGATCTTATCTTTGAAGTGCTTAAATGCCTTTATGCTCTAGAGCAAACTTGGAATTTGTCATGTAAAACTGAACTGGGAGGTGGGTATCTGGTCTTCTGACTGTGCTTAGCATAATTTATAAGCCTTTGAAGAAATGAATTTTCCAAGTTCCTGACTTAGCATGTGACCCCACCATCCTTGCTACTACTGCAGTCAAGTCTACCCCAGTTGTAGGCTGCAGGGTCCAAGAGAGACCTCTCTTTGCTATTTTGGACTGGAGTGGGTCTCTGGACTGACAATGAGGCTATGGACACCATCCCTTGTGCTCCCAAAAATCTGCTGTTTTCTTCTCTGTAAAGAGTGCTTGAACATGTCTAATAGGAATGGTGAGGGGATGAGGACCTGACTGAGGGGAGGGAAGAGTAAGTATGGAGGCAGGGAGTACAGTGAGACTGAAATGACTAGGGGGTAGAAAAGCTTAACATGAGAGTGAGAGAGATAGGGTGTTGGGTTTAGGTGAGGAAGGAAATTAAATTTTCAAGGAGAAATGGAGGGGAACGAGTTCAAGTCAAGGGGACAAGAACATAGAGATGAGTAATTAGAGGGTGACTCTGTGCCAGGAGCCTAAGACTAAGAGAACTGAAAGAGGATAGATGTGGAAGTCAGTGAGGAAACAAGAATATGAGCACACTGGTAGAGCAGACAAAATCAAACAGAATCAAGTCTTGACTCGGAGCGAAGGGACAAGCTGAGATAGGAAGGGGAACACTAACAGAGGAACCACTGGGGTTTGAAGAGAGACTTAAAGAAATGGAAGTTAAAACTCAGGGAGCACAGAAACATTAGCATTTTTGTTCTCTGTTGCAGTAACCATCTGCTAGGGTAAGTAAGACCAATAAAATATTCTGCTGTTCTAATTTACTGTATTTTCTTGTCTTTTCTGTGTTCTGCAAAGCAACAAAAGAGGTACAAATTCATTTGTTTGCAGAAATTCATCTTGCAAGCCATTGTTCAAATTTTAGATATGAAGCCTTAGACCTTGTGGCAAACACCTCTACCCTAGAGTTGAGAAAAGCAAGAAAAAAGTCTTAGGAATCTTAGGGCAAATATTGGCATGAGTTCATTGTAATTCAAGAGGATTCAGGAAAGCACTAAAATGGGAAAGAGGTCTTATCTGAAAAAAGAGCCTACTATGAGGCTGAACATTTGTGTGCATGTGTATATTTGTACACAACACATGCCTGTCTACATACACACATAAGTAATGAAATATAGATGTGTGTGAATATGTTTTTTAAATACTGGTATTATTGAGAGTGTAAGTGCCTATAAATCTGGATACCCCTATTTCTTCTGTCAAACTATTCATGTCTTGGAGGAAAAGAAAAATTACAACTAATATTTTATTGGCTTGGGTTGTGGCTAGGTGCATTACACAAATGGATACTATGAAATCTTTATGCCATGCTGTACCAGTATGAATTTTGTTATGTGCTACATATTTTGCAGACACAAATAGCTATTTTAGAAATTACATAAGGAGCTTTCCTGAGACTCCAGGCGACAATGTCACATCTAATTTGAATTATTTTTGTTGAAAATCATGGTCCTGTTTTTCATTATTTTTATACCAATATCCCTGGCAACCTGCAATTTACCCGGTATGAACAGCACCTCCTGAAAATATACAGCTGTTTTGTGTGCTGGGGCATTTTTCTATATCCTCCCTGTGCATAGTCGTGATATTGCACATTAATTCCACTGGATGGCACTGAAGGAGACAATATTGCATGGAAATACCTCCAGAGAATAACTCCAAAAAGAGAGTGGCTTACTTTTTTATTCCATTACTGAAATAGACAAATGTGGACTCATTTTCCATCCTGATGTAATAATTTGTCATCAAAACCAGCTCTTAAACACTCATAGCTGTAGTTTGAGGTTTTGACAGTAGCAAAATTACAGTGGAAACAGAGTCAGTGCTTCTGAATCTCAATACCCCTTCTCCTCTTAAAAAAAAATAAAAGCTAAAAGATGTGGCTTTGGCTCATTCTGGATTCTTATGTGAAGTTTTATAAAACTTTGAAGAATTCTTAGTCCCTGTCCTCCATGGCAGTGCTGTTGATACCAACCACTTCTACTTATCATAGGCAAGTGGGAGTATGTTAGCTTTTGAGCTCATTTGGAAAAACGACATAGGAATTAATGCAGAAATAAAAGCTTCTACCTGTTGAAAAAATGTCATATAGTGTTTCAGAGAACCTCCCAACTTGAAACTCCATCTGCAGTCCCCTCATAAAGACCCCTGCTTTTTCCTAGGTAGAGACTTTGTGATCCTGCCTCAAGGCACACAATTACTCTCTGTCAATCAGAGCTATAACCTGGGAGTCATCTTTGACTCCACTCTCTTTCTTGACCTGTTTATCTTGATGTATATGAATTGTGTTTCCTTTTCTTCTCTAAAGTCTCTTCTTATCTCTGTCCACATCACAGATAGGCTTTTTTAGGCTTTGGTTATGTCTCATCCTGCTTATGACAGCTTTTTTTTTTTCCTGTGCCTGACCTGACCTGTCAAAAAGGTCCCTTGAAACACTCTTCTTGCACTTATCTCCCTGGCCTGTTTCTGTGGCTTCTTTTTGTACTTGCCTCTTTAGTATCTCTCCATAGATTTCCCTGTCTCTGCAAGCCCTCTAGCCCTCTGAGAGTGCAGTTTGACAATTTTTTTGGCAGCTCTGCTGGGCTAAAACAGTCTCCGCTCCCAGCCATTCACCCCTGTCTCTTTGATATGCCCAATAGTTTGCTGGCACAGTTGTTTTGTTCAGCTGTGTGGTAAACCAGATTAGGAACCTGATTTGGCTGAAAAGCAGCATGGGGGAAGGAGCAGAGGCACCTCTTTCTACCAGTTTATTTCTCCAGTCTTGTCTATCAGGCAGCACTTCTGCTGGTGCAACTGAGGGCTTTTGTCTGGGGCAGAAACACGTGTTGAGAGACACAGGGTTGCAGAGCAGCAATGGCTTATGTTAGTTTATGTAGTGCTGTTACTAGCTGTTGAACCATGACCTGATTTTGATGATAGAGCTAAGCCAAGCTAATAGCTAGCTGCTGCCGAAAGGATAGTGCTGCGCCTCCTTCCTGACCCCTCATCATGGATTGGTTCCTGGCACTTTATGCCAACACTGCTGCTTATCTCACCCAGGTAAGCCAGTTGTGGGAGCTTACCTGGCACAGAAGCATTTGCTTCTTCTAAGGGTTTGCCTGGCCGGGTGCCTGAGGAGCCCACCCGCCCAGCAGCACCTGGGTGCTCTGGCAGCTCAGCTGTGTTCTCAATTGCACAATAACACTTCACAACTTTGCCTTTTCCTGTCAGCTGATATTCTCTTCTTTCTCTGTCTCCATATCTGCTCCATCTGCCTTTCTTATAGCTGTGTTATTGATGTCCTTTTGGTCACCCTTAACATAAGGAATAAAATCCCTGAAGCAATTAGTGCATCCTTCAGATCTCTCAAGATCTCTTGCACCATGACACATATGGTAAACTGCCAGTTAATAATACCCAGTTTAGTTGCTTCTAGACATTTTGGATTTTGTTGCTACACTTAATGTGTCTGTCTATTAGCTTGAGATGGGTATAGTCTGTTGGTTTATTTGAGATGCTAAAAGGGATTAAACTACCACAGTTGTTTGGTTTTTTTAAAACAAAAATTCCCAAAGCTATGCCTCAAAAATGTATTTCCCTAAGGTCAGATATAAGTCCCTAAAGTCATATATAAGTACCAGAAGCTGATAGTCTGTTGCTTCACACCTCAGATCATCATTCATGCTTGTGCAAATGGACATAGTATTGCTACTAAGCAGGTTACAGTAACGTCTTACAGAATTGTAAATTAGTGACCCAGAGACAAGATAGCAGTGCTTATATGAGCAGCTGATCATAGAGACTTAGGGATTTCTTTTCATCTAGTTATTTTTGTTGTTTGAGTTCTTTTTAGACACATATAGAAGCATATCCCAAGTATATTTTGTCTTAGTAATTTGGTATGCTAAGCTTTTTTGTCTCTGTTCAGTCAAACAGAAAATATATGGAAGAACAGCAGTGAGTGAAACTTCACATTGCCTTGGAAGAAACAAAATCAAATTATCTGTGTTTACTACATAAAAAAAGAAAACATGACAGAGGGCACTTCTGCACCATGCAACAGAGCACAGGATTTAACAGAGCACATACTCATAGAGTTGCCTGCAGAATAGGAAGCAGCAGCTTTAGACTTGCATATGAGTGCTGCTGCATCCAAAGTACTTAACCCTGTTGGTAGGTGGTGCTAATTAGGTTGGACATGGAGTTAATTAGGTTAGATACAATGCTGTGGTCATGCAAATACACAGTGCCTGTGACTCTGTCTTAGACCTGGCTGGAGCTTTTTGCACATATTGCTGCATCAATCCGTATGCGTATATCCACAGAGATAATTTTTTCCCATGGCCTCTTGCTCATCACCCTTGTAAGGTTTAGCTGCAGCAGCAGATGCATTTGCTACATACAGGTGTCAGATGTGGCTCTGTGCCTGGGATTGCCTCCCTCTGGGTAAAAACAGAAGATGCCATTTTAAGTGTCTATTTCAGGCTGTTGCTGTGAAATCATGGGCATCCACCATAGCTGTTTCTTAAGTCTGTTCTGTTTTACTTCTTAATAAAGACCATAATTACTGAGAGGAGCAGGAAAGATGGGGATGGTACATTTTTGACCATAACTTTATAGAAATTGTGAATCTACTCCAAGGTCGTAGAGGCAGACAGCAGCATGGCAAAGAGAAAAGCACAGTCTCCTCCAGTACATTTATCAGGAGACCTACATTCCTGCTTCAGTGAGACAGAGCAATGTTTCAGGTTAGAGATACAATCGTGACTACAGCATAAATTCTGTGTCTGTGTGACTGGGTGGCAAGTATATTCCCAAAGCATTGACTGTAGGATTGCTCTCTGCTCAAATAACTGATTAATATATCCATAAACATAGCATTCTTTCAAAATGAAGATTCAAGTTGATGTTTGTATGGAGGCTGGTGCTTATTAGTAAGAAAAGGTAAACTAGAGAAGCAAAACAAGACCATTGTTCAAGAGGCAGTGTTCTGTATGACCTGTGGAGAACATCTTTCTCCTCTTCCATGTTTTTTGAAGGATTTCAAGTAGTCATTTTGGCAACTTCTCTCTATTATTCTATTTCCATTTGAGAGACAGATGAGTTAGCAGTTTTATTAGAATGTAGTGATCCATTAATAATTAGCCCATGGCAAGTCAGTGAGGAACTATGCAGCATAATATACTTGGGCATAATGGATTAAGATCTGACACCTGTGAAATCATGAAAATGATGAAAATTAAAAGCTTCTTGAAATTGGAATAGTTGTTCCTGGTGTTTTGTAAATTGTTTGATGTCACAGGGAGGGATCCAGTTCCCTGAAGGTTTGAACAATTGTTGTAAACTTTATAAAGCCTATTTTTTGTCTCCAAGGTATGACAGTGATAGTGAGCACACAATAGCAGGAACATAGATTTTAAGTAGTAATATTGCTAAGTGAGAGGTATACACAGACTAAGTAGTCAAGAAAGTGAAGTTGGATTTTTTTCATTTTTTAAAATCCTTTTTGATACTATCTTCTATTAGTTGTTTTTTTTTCCCACTGTGTCTGCCAGGAAAATTTATGCATGCACAGCTAGATATCTCTGAGGTTTAAAGTCATGGCACTTAGCAAAATGCTTTTGAAGAGAGACACACAAAAGCCATCGTTATCCATGAAAAATTAGGTAAATATTTATAGGCAGTATATTTTTTATTTCTATGTTGGTTTTTTGTTTATTATTTATTTTTAAAATCCATCTGCTGCTAGCAGATGATAAATATTTAGGTCAATTTTGTGCCTGGGATATGAGGGCACTATTTATTCCAGAAGGGATGTTATAAATTTGATACTGTAGGCCCAGCCTCAGTTCTCCAACTCAAAACAGGCAGGCACTCTGTTGGGGTGCATTCATAGACTTGAATGAAAAGGCTTTCTGGCTGGAAGGCTGTAGGCAACCTTAATGACCATTTTGCCTAATCTCTTTTAAGAGTTTTCCTGCAGGTGGGACTGAAGTATGTCTCATGGGAAAATACCTGTTTTGCCTTTGAGACTCCATGACTCTACCACCTCCTCTGGTAAGTGGCTCCAGTGTTTAGTTACAGCCACTGCTAAGAAATTGCATCTTATTACAATCCTGAATTTGTCTAACTCCAGTTTCCAGTCATTGCATCTTGTTATGTTTCTGTCTGCAAGACTGAAAAGCTCTCCCTACTATCAAGTATCTTTTTCATATGTATGTATCTGTGCACAGTGACCCAGTCACCATTCTTCTCTGGTAGCTTAAATAGATTTCTTAAACTTTATACACTAGAGATTATTTTTCAACCTATGGATCATTTTTGCTGCCCTCTGTGAGATTTTTCTAGGATTTACATCTCCCTCTTGAAATGTGGACACTGTTTTTTCCAGTGCTGTGTGGAAAACGATGTCACATCCTAATAGTTGTTTCCTTTTTTCATACTGCTGATAACCAGCTAGTCCATATTACACCTGACATTTGCTGGATACATTGTATGTATTGATAGATTGGTAGATACAGTCTAGGAGGGGTGGTGACACGTGCATTCCAAATGTGTGTTTGCATTACACAATGTGAGCTGTCAATTAAAGGAACAATGCCTGCCAGATCCTCTTTGTAATTCTCTTTTTGTTACTTAGATGATCAATAAATCCTACTCATGCATAGAACTTGTAATGCCATGTTTCCTAAATAAAGAGGGAAAAGCTTCCTTCTGAAGAGTGAATGGTGTCCTTCCTGGAGGAGAGGTCCTGCATTAGGAAGAGAAGCAGAGAAACTGTTCTGTTTCTGTGTTCAGAGTAGAAGTAGTAAGGGAAGAACAGTGGCAAAGAAGCACTGAGAGTGCGCAGCAGTCTTCTGAGGAAGCTCATAGTGACTGCTTTCCTCAGCAGCAGGAGAGTGGAAATAGCACCCAGTGAGAAGTTTTCCCCAGAAGGGCTGAAATCACAGAATCACAGAATGTTAGGAGTTGGAAGGGACCTCGAAAGATCATCTAGTCCAACCCCCCTGCCACAGCACGATTCCCTAGACCAGGTCACACAGAAGCGTGTCCAGAGGGGTTTTGAATACCTCCAGAGAAGGAGACTCCCCAGCCTCCCTGGGCAGTCTGTGCCAATGCTGTAACAGAGCTGGCTGGCTTAAGTCTGGACATGAAAAAGACATGAAAAGCTGGTAAGAAAAACATTGTCATGAATAGCTTGTGCAGGTTTAAAATACACTTATTAGTGTAGTTCACTTAGCACATGTACAAAACCTGCTGTGTGTACTGGTGGCTTTTAATTCCCATATAGGGAATTACAAAATCACAGAAATGTTGTTTGGGAGGGACACCTGGAAGTCAATTAGTCCAGCTCTGTGCTTGACACAGGCTATCACCAACACTCACTCAGGAATGAACCTCCTTGGATCATCTGAAAATTCTGGCCACGGCTCCTCCAATTCCTTATCTACTACTATACCTCTCCACTTTTTCTTGTTCTGACATCATGCAGGCAAATCTGGTTCAGCTCTAACAGTAACTCAAGCAGTAAGCTCCTCTGGATGAAAAAAAAGGTGCTTTTTCTCCCTCCAGACTTCTTGAATTTAATTAGGTCCTTGATCCTGTCCATCACAAGGCTATGTGACTATGGATGCTGGCACACAAAGGTACAGGAGCAGATAGGAGTTTGCCAGTGCAAAGAAGTGAGGTCATTCTACTTCTCTTCCTTCTCCTTGGCCATGCATTTCCACTTTTCTAGTGGCTGTGGCAAGTTGAACTAGAGAAAAACAAACATCAGCATAAAAAGTGAGTAGATATTGAATGGTTTATTGAGTAGCAGTGCCAATTATATGGAGCTGTTCCTTTCAGTGGCAGCTAGCCATTTGGTTGGCTTTGCTGCAATGAGAAATTTCCTGTCTGGAGTTCAGTCCCATAGCAGTTTATCCTTATCTAAGTCAGAGCTATCATAGTCCCTCCTGGTATTTGTGCAGCTGAGCAGTAGATTGGTCCAGGAACTTTGCAGCCAAGAACTAAGCTTGCCAAAAAGAAAAGAGCTGCTCATTCTCGACTGGTTTCAGGGGGTTGATGTGGCTGAAAATGAATCACTGTTTTATACACTGAGTTTTCAGCCAAACTTGCAACCTGATCTGATGCAATGTGCTGGTTCATATGGTGAAAAGGGGAAAGGAGAAAGGCTGGATCATGAATCTGTGTTCTCAGATGCTAATGATGTCGATGTTTTCACTTGTTCTTTTCCTGAAGCACGCTATTGATGTGACTTTTTGTGCACACAGTAGGTCTTAAGATTATTGTAAGATGTTGAAAGAGGCCTGTTGTGTGTGGAGGCATGTGGAGTCAATATTCTGTGGATCATTCTGGACTCAGTAATTATTGAATGACAGCTTGTGTTTGCAGGGACTGACTTAGTGACCCAAATGGTCTATTCCAGTCTTCTGTTTCTAGTACTATGCTTCCTAAGAGCACCCTGCTGTTAAAACTGTTGAGAGATAGTTTTCCTTTAGCCTGCATTTTATTTTAGCCACTTTCTATTTTTTGCTAGTATTCCATTCTTCACTGCTGTATTTCTTTAACTCGATGTGGAAGAGAGTGCTTTTTGGTTTTTAGCTGTGCTAAAGATTTTCTACAAACACAGCCATCAGAGACCAGCTGCAGACAAAACAGCTCAGGCATTTGATTTTTTTCAACAGCGTTACATTTTGAGCTCCTGTCTTCAGTAATTAATTAGCATCATTGCTGAGCTGTCACCCTACAGGACTGCATGATCATTAGTGCCAAAACCAGGAACGGAGCAGGAACTCCCAACACCCTGAGTAGGCTACTGCAGCAACTGTTGCCATCTCTAGGGCATTTCAAGAACATTTCAAGTGACACTGGTGGAAAGATTCATTTTCTCATCCGTATGAAGGGCTGGTGGCTGGCATCAGGCAGATCTACTTCCTGGGCAAGATTTTGTCAAAGGCTATCTAAAATCTGAAGGGTTGCTCTCAGCTAGTTCATCATCTTTTTACTGATATGCAGTGAGGATTATGGAAGACTAGAGAGACATCAGAGTGCAAATCGGTGATGATGTAGAGTACTGGGGTTGCTGTGCCAAAAGCTAGCTAGAACCAAAAATCTGTCAGCTAAAAATCAAACTTAACTCCAGTAGAGACACAAATCCAAACAGGCCAAAAGGAAAGTGCTGGCACAAAGCTTAACAACTTCCTTTAGGTGCAGAAAACCAGCAGACACTGAGAGTATTTACAAGTCACTTTCATGAAATACTTTTTGTAGGCTTGGGATACAATGTAGTATAGTTTAATCTCTTCTCATCCCCAATGGCCATTTCAGAAGAGAACAAGAAATTTAATCCAAACAAAGGATTAAGAAATTTCAATAACTGGACCACTGCCATTATCCAGACAATAGGCCAGCTCTTGAAATGCTTGTTCTTGATTGGACTGAAGTCAATGACTACCTCAGAGGGAGCAGAATTGGAATGCAGAAAAGAGGAAATGAAAAGTCTAGAAGGGCTTCACAATTATTTTACCTATTACACCCTTCCAGCAATGCATCCTGTAAACAAAGCAGCTCTGAGAAAGGATCTCTCCTCACTGGAGAATAAGGTTAGGGACAACTTTTGAGAGATGGACAGAGGAAAGAGAAATGAGATTTAATATAGATAAATGTAAGGTAATACACCTGGGAAGAAATAATCATTATGTATACAAAATCAGGAGCTGCTGTTTAGAAAACAGTAATAGAGAAGGTGGCCTGGGAGTGATGGTTTATAATTAATTACTGCAGACAGGAACTCAAAGTCTAACACTGGGGCAAAAATCAAATACATTCTTATTCTGGGCCAGCAGCAGAGGTTTGTTTCTACAGTGAGTGCATGGAGATCACATACCCAAAAAAAAGGGAGCTAGCAACAACACAAGCGAAATGTTAAACTTATGGCTACACTGTTACTTTGTGTTTGTAAGCTAGAGCCTTGACTGCTGATAAGCACAAGCTTGTGGTTTTCTATTTGCTGAATACAGTAAAACAATAAAATAAATTATCTCCAAGATGCAAACTCCTAATGTGTTTGTAGAAGGACACTTTCTCTTTTCTTGTCCTCATTTTAAATGCAGAACAGTGACTTAAAAGTGATCAAATTTAATCTAGCTAAGATTGAGGAAACAACCCCTTTCTTAAAAAGGCTGCAGCTGAAAAGAGTATAGGGAGAATTAAGACAATATGACCATTCCATAATTCAGTAAGAGTAGGAAATGAATGCCAAAGGTAGACTATGCTTTTATTTAGGTAAGAAATGTTGCTTAATGAATGCATTTAGCACATAGTGAACAAAACTATCAAAACTATCTGTGTTCCGTGATAGACCAGATGAAGCATTACTATGCTGAAAAGACTGTGTCATGTCAAAGCATGCCAGACACCCAGATGGAGTGTCATAAGAACTGTCTGATTCCAAGACCTGATGGTTATGTATTCAGAAGTTCATCAACTTGTAGATCAGAATGAAGCACAAATTGATTCTAGCCCTAGAAAAGGAAAAGGAGAAAACCCTAACAAGGCATAGGGCACAGAATATTAAAGACTTACAGGACTATTTCATCTTGTTAGTGCTGTGAGCTAGTAGCACAGACTAATCCTGTCTTACAGGCAGTGCTGGAAAGGTGGCACACCTTCCCACTCTAAGGCAATCTTGGGGTGGGTGGTACTATTTCTTCCCAGGCTGAATACAGCATGGGTTCAAACCACCAGGATGTATGCAGGCACAGAAAGAGGCACTGATTACACCAGGGCAACTTTTTCTCCTCCTGAGAAAAGGTTGATGAACCATTTCTTAGAGCCCTATACCTCAAAAAGTGTTTGTCTAGACAAGTACAAAACTGAGTATTTTTCAAAAGCAGCAAAAAAGTATGGCAAGACTATATAAAAACTTTCAGAATTGAAATGTCATCATCCATCTGAGAAGGTAGATAAAGCTACACAATTAGTCAGATAAGGGTCACTCCCTTTCTCCTCACAGCCTCCAGAGGATAAACTTCAGATAAGCTTTTCAGGGACTGCAGAGCTTGAACTGCAGATGGTTTTAGTCTGTGAAAAGAGTTTTGGAGCACATGATAATTAGCAGCTCACAGCTGAATTTTGCTAGCTGTCAGAGTATTCTTTGGTATCACTCTATGAAAGTACCCCTGTAGGTCTCCCAAGTCTCTCTAAATATGTGCTGTAGTCTGATTTGTCCACATGGAATTCTTTAATACAGAATTTGGTCAGTGTACAACACTTAAAGGCTTACAGTAAATCCCTTTTCCCTGGCAGAACAACACCTGCACAGAATGAGAAAATACAGGGGGTTTTTTCTTGGACAAAGCAAGAATTGCCTTACTGTTTATATTATACCCAGACCCCTACAATCCAGGGGAATTCAGTGTGCTGGGAGGATCCATGGGTAGCCTGCTAATCCAAATCCACATCTTCTTTGTATCCTCAAATCAGTGCTCAAAAGTTCTGGCAGGAGACAGGCCTTTTCTTAAGACTCATCCTTCAGCTCTGCTTGCTAACAGTTTTTAAGTCCTGGTAGGAAAGCTGTGGAGACTCTGGGAGAAAGACAGTAACTATAATGCAATTGCTTTGAACTTAATTGAGGTTCAGCTCTGTTTTAGGAAAGCAAACACCAAGAGCTGTCCAGTTTCCCTGAAATTCAGCATGTGTTTAAGTGTTTCAGGACTGACAGAGTTTCTGAGTTAGTCTTCATTACTGCTGCTTTCCAGACTGCAGTCTCAGATGTGTATGGTTTTCTTACAAGATATTTCTAACCTTTAATTACAGGACCTAATGGTAGGATGCACTTGTGCTGGCTCTTGTCTCATCCAAACCAGCTGTTCAAGTTGCTAATCTGGGGGCTGTAGTCTGTTTTTCAACAGTTGATTTCTATCCTGTTATCCTGTTACTGTTTTTTAATCTTTTTCAGGTATGTCTTGCTTAACCTTCTCAGGTCCCAGGGCCTCCTGCCTCCCTCCCCCCCTAACCTGCTGAGAGCTATGTGCATAACATACATGCACTTAACAACACTTTCATTGTCTTCCAATCCAATTGCAAAGGTCATTTTCTTGGCTCATTGTCCCAGACCTATCACTCCTTGTTTTTTCCTCACAATGCCATTGTCTCCCTTTTCTTCACTAGGTGAAATACAAGTGACTTCTCTTTACTTTCCAAGCCATGTCTCATCTACAACACCAAGTAGTCCCTCAGTGCCATTTTGTTAATGATGCCAGTCTTTTAAAGCACTCTTGTACACTTCCATGCTTTCACCCATGCTGCTGATTAAGCATAGCACAAAATCTGTATATATACCCCAAAGCCCAATTTCTTTTGCTTTTTCAAGCATCTCATCTCTGCCCCAAGGTTTGTCAGTCTGAGTATAGCTGCACAAGTGTTTCCCTAGATATATATGCTTTCATATGAACCAGTATTGTATCTGCTTCCTGCTCTTCTTCTCTCTATAAGCCTAGTAATAAATAATAAACACTTTAGAGTCAAAACAACCTCTTTGTTTTATGTCTATACAATGCAAGCTACAATGAGGGCAGGTGTAGGTGTAATTTTAAGAGCAATATGAACAATAAATCCAGAATAAATCAAATTATTGTTTGCAAGACTGTAACACTTCCAGGCAGTAGCTCCAACATAGGATGTTTAATTTGCCATAGCAAAGTTGCTTAAATCTGTTGATTTCAGCAACAAATTTGCCATAGGGATTAAGAGAGAAAGAGGGGCATGGTGCCTTTTGTGGCAGATGGGTGTTACTGACTTAGCAGTATCATGAGGCTTCATCCTGAGGGCCTATAGTCACCCTGTTTGTCTCACTCAGCAAGAACCATGGTCATGATGGTGTGGTGGGGGCACAGTGGTGTTTTTTTACAAGTCCCAGGATCACAATCAAATTCACCCACAAGGCTGACTGGACAAACATCTGACCACATCTGTTTAGAATTTTCATTTTAGAATGGGGCTACATGTGGAGAGGTAATATAAAATTGCAATTTTTTCCCTCCTGTTTCTGTTTCTTTTCGAAATTCTGTTATCACCTCATGGGTAAGTAAAGTGAATGTGTAGTAAGTTATACCTTCCAAAAAGCAGTCAGAAATGATAAGACTGGAGCAGAACTTAGGCTAATAACCAGGGTATGGAATTTAAGGTATCACTGAGAGGTGGTCAGAAAGCTACAGAACTAGGAGATCTACATGCTTTCAATATTTAGCAGCTAGAATACCAAATCTTTATTCATGACCATGAAGTGCCTGTTTTGTTCAGGAAAAATGGGTCTTGTCAAACAAGTTTGATATTGTTCTCTGGTAAGAGTACAAATGCATTTGATAAAGATGACTTTATTGACATAATACACTAGAGTTTATGTACAGCATTTGTTTTGTTCTGTATGGCAGCCTACATAAAAGAGATGTATGGGAAGCAAATAAATCTGTTTTTCTATATGTTTTTTTGCTGTGTCACAGCTCACTGCAATAAGCCTGCCTTCTTTTCATGTTTTCCATAACTTTATTACCTCATAATGCCTCTAGCTTAAAGAGGTCCAGTATTTGCCTAATCTCTTACATCTTGAAGTATCCAGAATACCAAATAATGGGTATAGGAACTAAAACAGTTTGCCAAGGATCTGTCTTTCTAGTTACACCCCAAAACTACAAGGTAAATATCTTGTCTGCTTTATATAATACATATCCTCAGATTCCTACTTGAATAAAGCACATATGAATCAATGATGCAACCATGGAATAAAGCTTATGAATGATTTAAAATCAGCTCAGTGCAGGTCAGGACTCAATCCAGTTTGGAGTGGTTACATACATCTGTAAAAGTACTCAGCTATCATTTGCCTGCTGTTGGACTAATTGCAAGAGAAGCTCTGGATTGAATAATGAAAGGGTGAAAACTGCTCTCTAAGACCTCAGTAAGACTGAAGCTTCAGTAGTGGGAACACTACATGGCATTTGAGAGTAGAGGGCTTCAGTCTCTGTGATCAGTCTTTGATGCTGTTCCCTGATATGAAGTTACAAGAAGTTTAATCTCTGTAATTTCATTACAGTTGTCAGCACAATTCTTGGTAGATTTCTTAGTAATTTCTCCATAAAGGCAATGAAAGGCAACACTGTTTTTCTTCCAGCACTCAGGAACAAAAAGCACTGGTAATAAGATGTCTCTTGAATTGTCTAGTGGTTTGGCTAATTAAGGTGACAGGCCATGAAATTTCAGAATATTCATGCTTTTTCCAGGTGGATTATAAACCCAATAAACATTACTCTATATTGGACTCTTTAGTATTCAGAAAGACTTGCCTCCCAATCTGAAACCCCTATTAATCATCTGGATGTTAAGTATTGATTCTAGCAGGTAGACAGTAAAAAGGCCTTTGTCTTCAGTCGTTGCAGCAACCTACACACTAGATGAATAAACCATGCACAGACAAAACCTCTCTGAGTACAGGTAAGAAAGGCTGCCTCCTTCCTTATGTGAAAAAGTCTCAAAGGCTATGCATTCATGCATTTTTAGCCATGAATGCTGAGAGACCTGGGGCTCTGAATGTTTGTCTGGTGTGTAGGAAACAAGGCACTAGGGAAATTATTTTGTATAAAATCAGTTCAGTTGTTAGCAGTTACAACATTCTGTTTTCTTCAGAAGTATACTTTGACTGAGACAATGCTGTAAGAAGACAGACATTCTTCATCTCACTTTATTAAACTGAAGATTGTATAATTTGCTATGAGAGAGACAAAATCATATATGCTTTTTAGTGGCTTGTAATCATCTAATATCTCCTAAAGTAACAGAGTGCAACCTGTATTGTGCTTAAGGAAGTTTCCTGGGATTAGGAATATGGCTGTAACAAGCAGGTAGTGTTATCAACAGAGATTTTAAGTGAAGGCATTACTGTGATAAACTTGTCTGACTTGGATAGCAAACTCTTTTAGTGTTTCAGCCCATAAATCCTGAAAAGAAAGATAATATTCTCTTGAGTCACTGGCAAACTGAAAGGGAATCTTTGTTTGCAGAGCACTGCAGAGTTAACACAGTACTAGTTAATGATTTCACCATGGTAATTACTTTCTAGTGTCTGTCAATCCAGCAATTTTGATGTGCTCAGCATGGACTGCATTAATTTTGTGCAAAATGACTGTTTTACCTGGTTTCATACTTCTTGTCTATCAATCTGTCCATAACAAGTTTTGAATCTATAGACCAATTTCTGCCATGTTTGAGAAAAAAAATTGTTTTGAAATATCAAAACCAGTTGGAATCATGCAAGCTTTGTGAATGTTAACAGGTGGGTAGAAACAAACTCACATGAGGGCTCCCACGGTGAAAAGGTTTTGGAAGGAGCTCAGCTGTAACTATTTCCCTAAGCTATGCTAGATGACTGACTGGAATATGCTTCATTCAGAAATTGCACATCATGTGCTACTTCTTGTCAAGCTCACAGGTAGGGGATGCAGTGGACTAAAGAGTACATGAAAATGATAGTTGTGTATTTTTAAAGGTATACTTATCCACTGTGAACTTGATTTAGTCCTGCCCTGCACTAAATTAGCAGTTCATGAGCTTTATACCATGATTGCCTCACTGATTCATAGGTGCTTTATTCAAACTGGCATCTAATAATACCTCTTTTATAAAACAGAAGGCAGGTGTAACCTTATAGTTTTGGGGTGTAACTAGAAAGGGACAGATCCTTGACAAGGTGCTTTGGTTCTCTTGCTTATTATTTTAGTATTCTGAATACCACAGGACATTAAAATTAGGCAAAGATTTGACTTCTTTAAACGTGGGTTCATTGAGTATGCTTGCCAACGTTTGTAAAGGACTCTTGGCACCCAGCTGGAGTGCTGACATTGGTTTCAATGAGTGTGATGTGTCCTTTTGTTGTTGAAAGCCTCCTGGTTAATGGTATAAATAGGCAGAGCGACTGGCTAATAAAATGTAAAGTGAAATAAAATTGGGTTTAATATGTCTGTAGGAACTGGGTCATGACTTTTTTCAGCACAACAGTTGGAGTCACAGCTTGGGGAAGGTTGAGAACATCTGTTATTTCTGTTGAAAAATACAAGTACTTTGAGTTAACTCACACCTTTGAAATTCCTTTGTGGGGGTGGAAGACAGCTCCTCTCCAACACAAAGCTGATTTACTCAGGATATGGAGAACATTTCACTGGTTCATCCTTCAGATTTCTCATAATTCAGACATAATTCTCTGGGGGGAAGATTTGAAAAGGTTTTTCCTATGTGACTAATCAGTGAGGCTAGTTGATTCCAGAAGGAAAAGCTAAAATATCTTATAAATCTGCAACACATTGTAGTTTATTTTGCATATAAGCTTATTCAGTTTGTAAAATACATGAAGTTGCTGTCTTCAAGAAAGCCAGAAGAAATCTAGTTACAACTGAACTGTGATCCAAGGCAAAATTTCTTTTGTACATTATCTTACTGTACTTTTTGTAATAGATTTTTTGAAATCTATTTTGCTCTATATCAAGTCCTAGGGGTGAGGAAAAAACCAGCAGGAGCTGAAAACATTTCATATCATCAATGCACCTATCTTGCACATAGATGTTATACCCCTGGGCATATACATAACAACACATAATTGAAAAATGTTCTCTTTCTTATGCTTGAAATTCCTTGTTGATACTGACTCTATTTTTTTTTCTTCCTTTACCTGTAAATATGTATCCTTTGTGCCAGCACACACCAAAGACTTTGTGTTTTAAAAACACACTCACATCCTCCATCCACCCCTTAACTAGTATCAGCTAAGGGGCTTGTTTTCTGGACTCATGAAAGGGGTCTGAGTGACAACCACTTAAGAATGAAGATTCCTGAACATGCTGATGTGCCCAAAATACCAAAAAGAGAGCATATTACCTTTCATAGCAGACATACTAGTCTTTGTAGCAGCTAGTGTCTAGTAAATAAGGATGGGGGCCAAGAGAAGGTAGCAGTAATGTGGAAAGAGATGTGGTGCTAGAGCTGAGAGCATGGAGTATGGAAGAAATGCCGTTGGGTGTGAGAGGAGGTGAGGGTAGGAAGTAGAAAACAATAATAAAGCTGTGGACTGAAAACAAATAATGAGTACAAGTGGGAAAGGAGGGCTCTATGAAGCAAACAGTTCTGTCCTTGTTCCCATTTTCCTCTCTAGATTAGGTGTCTGTTCAGGCAACATCTCCTGTGACATACCGGTTTTCCTGCAAGTAGTGTATAGTATAACAGTTTTGGCAGATGGGAAGCAGCAGTCCTCCTTGGGAAAGTGAATCCATTGAATAGAATGTGGTAGTTGAACAATAACTCCCCAGAAACTGTACAACAATTCACACAGGAAATGTTTAGTTATAGATGGAACCCAAATGAGGGGGTTTAATTGGTTAGGCAAACTTAACATCAGTTCACTGTAACTCAGGATAACATATTTTGTTCTTCTTTTCCTGACAGAAGAGAAACATTTCAGGAAAATTGTGATTTGAACACTTCATTTTTCCAGGGGAAAAACCATTTTGTTGAGCTTTCCTGGCTTCCTCTTAACCAAACGAAAGTGTGTGTAATTTAGATTAGGTTTAGTACAAATGAGAAAATGACAGATAACTTAGGGTTTTCTTCATCTGTCATGGGTTTTTTTCCTTTTCTAGTTCCTGTTTCTTTAGTGTAGCATAGTGGACTTTCCTGGTGATTTTAATTTCTTCTGCATATGCAGCATCAGTACTTATCCTGGTTTTCTCTCATGCAAAAATCCATGTTTTTCTCTCACATCTTCCTCGTACTTGTTCCTTAATCTCTTCCTATACCTCCCTGTGGTGTCTTCTCAGTCTCCCTTATTTCTAGACATCCTTTCTTCTCTGCATTCATCTTTCTCTTTCCCAATTCACCAAAAGCACTCTCTCACATGTTTTTCTGAAGTTATTTTAAACTGCAATTCCTGTCTACTATTAACTTCTCTCGCTTAGTCACACATGGAGTTAGGTTTTCTGTCACATTATTAGAAAGCAGGTCCTTCAGTCTCCTTCCCTCTTCATTCCACTCAGCAGAGCCATGATTTTTATCTTTCTAGATCAAGACTTCTTTGTTTTTTTCTCAGTTATTTTTTTTTCCAACTGTAACTTTGCCCCTAGGAGGAAGAATAAGATAGTAAATTTTGCCCTTTGGATGGCATTCCTCTTTAAATGAGGAAGGTTACTTCTGTTCTAGAAGGTGATTAGTCATTAACAAAGAGAGTTTGCCTTGCAAATATTTGTCAATAATTTAGTTAAATAGTAACAAAAAGTAAACTGTTTGATTGCAAATCCAAAATTCCATCTGTAGTGGGTTTTTTAGGTCACACCTAAAAGGGAATTTGAGGTTATAGGGTGAAATATTTAAAAGGAGCATTTTGGCATGTCCGTATGCTGCAAGAACAATTAGAGAAAATATTCCTGTTAAAAAGTACATGTAACAACTGGAAAATAAAGATTACAAGCCACCTTATTAATACTATAAAATATATTAAAACTAACTGAAAGAATATACACATTAAACTTTAGACAATACAAAGCTTATTTTTCCCCAGAGAGAAAGAAATCATGGCCAGAGTACAAGAGTAGAGATAATTAGAGATTTGTTTCTTCTCTGCCTACCAAGGTAAGGCTTAATCCTGCAGTAATCTCTGTATTGAGAGCCAAATGTTTGTCAAGAAGCCTGCCCCACGGACTTGAAACTAGCATTTAGCCCATATCTTCAGTGTCTGGGAAGGAGCTATCCTGTGAATTTCTGGTCTGCATTGTTTTAAAGAGGTCTCTTGATATGTTTTATCCCACACTGTAATGCATTGCCATGGCTTCAGGATACATTGGCTAGCTTATAATGTCATACAGAGCAAGACTTTTCATTCACAACCAGTAAACCTGCAGAGCCCTTCTGCCTTTAGCACAGAAAAGGGGTTTGTGTTGGGCACACAATGAATGGCAGACTCTGTGAATGTGCATAAACCGATTAGCCCAGAACAGTTTTGCCTTTGAGCATTTCAGCATCATGTTGCCCCATTGTTGAGTGTGCTTTAAGGCTAAATGCCCAACAAACTTGCTGTTCATTGGAAAGGAGTAGATGTTAAGCAAATTGGCCTTATGTCTTTTTTTATTTCCAAACTGTGGTCTGTACCCTTGTAAACTGGTTGACTCTTCTGATTCTCAGGTTAGATGGGAAAGAGAGAAGTAGCAAAGAGAGAAGAATACCTGCTGAGGTTAGGTTCTCTTTTTTTTTTTTCTTAAATGGCCTAAGGGTCAGATCCACAAATGGATTTGAGTGGTATTTATGTATATTATGTATTAATGCATGAATTTACACTCTGCTGCAAATTTGCATTGAAGGATCTGTAATCCATAGGCACCTGCTTCTCTGATAATCAAGTTCTCATAGAGCACATGCAATGCTCTGCTGGAGCACAGTTCTGCTGGAGAACTCTGGGCCTCTCTCATCTATACTGGTTCCATTGAAGTTCACAGATGAGCTACCTCCTTTGTTTATGGAAATCAATCCAACTGTCATTCTGGAATTAATGAGCACAGCTAGCTATCTCAGGAACAAGTAGTGGTACTGTTTAGGAGAGGAAATATGGAGAAAGGGGTACTCTGCAGGCCTGGAAGAACAGCCATAATACTAAAAATCCAACCTGAGGGTGCCTGATTCATAGTCAACTGTGTAAACTGGATACCAGTCCAGAAAGAGAAGTGGGTGGTCTAAAGATAAATGTCTCTGGAAGGGATGGATATTCAGTGGGTGTGGGTGTCCAGCTGACCCTATGTGACAGTGACCTATTTCTACACCGAAGGGTCAGGTAGAGAAAGGGTAGAGAAAATATTTCACTCCCTGGTGGATTCACATACTATGGACATTTTTTATTTGTGTTTAAAATGAAGTTGAGATAGAAAAGCATTTTTTATTGTCTTAAGCTGGTAAAAAGGCAAAAGTGGGCTATACCTTCCTGTTGTTTATCCAAGGGCTTAATGAACAGAGCATTCATGCAGTCAGGATACAAACTCCATTTCATTCACTGCTTGCAGGAATTTGAAAGGCAACGTTCTAATTGCCAGGCTATAAAGTGTTCATGTATCCTACTTACTGAATTCCCTTTAGTGAAGTTTTGCATGGAGTAATTAAATATACTTTGGATCAGGAGGAGAAAATGAGTCACTTGCTGGTGAGAGCACTCCCAAAGAAAACGGAAGGTGAAGGGTTCTGATTCTTAAGAATAATTAGTACAGGATGATTGCCAAAAGAGGGACAGAAGTCCACATGTCCTTCCTTGTACAGAGCTAACCATCAGGCTGCAGGGGTTACTCTATTTACATGCAAAAATTAAAATTTAGGCCATTCAATTGAGTATTTTCACACTGGATTGAGGAGCAGCTCCTCACTGCTTTTCCTGAACTTGATGAAATGTGGTGGCAAGAGGACTTTGTGTTCACTTTTGCTGCATCAAACACAAAAATCTCCATGTGTTGTGGGGGAGGGAAGTTGGTTGGTTTGTTTGTAGAAAGTGCTAGTTTGATAACTCAGCAGTTTCTACCAGACCATTCCTGTTCACTGAATACTTCTCCAGTGTAAATGACATTCCTAGTCAAAAGTGAGCATATGTCTGTGAGTGTACCCAAGCAACTGGGACACTCATTTGAGATCTAAGGGACAGAGGTCAAAATCAGTTTGAATAGAGTCTCTTTGATCTCAGTTGGACAACCAAAACTGTTTACTCTTCTGGGGCAAGCAGGTCTATCTCATTTTATTCCTGTAGGTTTGGAAAGCATAGGGGTCCATCTCAAAGATCAGCTAAAATCTGTGAAACTGCTGCAAGTCTTTGTAATGGTGGAAAGCTGGCTCTTTCCTGCCTTGTTCCCAGTAAAAAGCAACTCAAAAGCTCCTGAATGACTTTTGTACCCAACAGGGGTTAAAGTTTGCCCTCTTTTCACTATAGGGATGGGAAGTTGTTGTGGAGTTGACCCAATGCAGAGGTGTGACACTGAATTAGCAGGAAGAAGGCTTCATGAAGCCTAATTAGTCTAATTAATAGAGTATCTAATTAAGTCCCAGCTGTGCCTGGCTCTGTGAGGAATCTGGCTGCAGCAGGGGAAGCTAGGAAAGATCTGCAAGAGGAGAAAAACTTGCTATGGTGATAGTGCTTGGTTACAGGAAAATTACAAGATCTATGTGAACTGGAAGAAACAGGGAGCTGGGAGAACCCAGGTAGGAGCAGAAATTTGCATTTATGGCCTGCACTTTGAGTGAGGGAAGGCTGGGATGAAATGGGAGCTCTGCAGAAAAGTGTGCTGTGAGAGGGGCATACCTGCTTGCTCTGGTCTTCTGGTCTCTAGTATAAAGTGCGCAAGAATGCTGTGCTCCTCTCTGAGGAGAATTGCTGCAGCAAGGCCTTGCTGAGCATCCTGAAGGAAGCTTCTTTATATTTTTTGTGGTGCTTGTGCTTAGATCCTGCCTGGGGCTCTAGAGTTTGCACAGTCCAGCAGGATTTTTATGTGTGGAAAGTTGTTGTTTGCAGATAGAGGTTAGACTGAACGAAGAGAATGGTTGGGGAAACCTTAGAAAGAGGTTGGTACCTTTGATGACTTGCCCCACAAATTAACCTTTTCCCTCCCTGAAGAAAGAAGTAGCAAGGCCCATGCATGCCTGTGGCATGGCAGTGGGTGCTATATAGCTTTGGTATTTGTTGTTTCTGATACTGTGCTTTTCCCAGTTGTTTCCTGGTGTTCATAAACAATGCCCTGTCTGTCCCCTTAATGTGAATGTCTGGCAACACCAACAGTGTATTGAATGTGTGCTTGTGGATTTCTTCCTAATGCCTCAGATGGAGGCTTTGAAACTTTGCTTTCCAGAAGAGGCACAGGCAGCGTGGCTGAAGAACTTCTCATTACTACCTGGAGTTTATGACTGTAGGACTTGTTCACTTCAAGGGGTAGTGGTATGTCCCCATATATACACAGTCAATGCAAGAAAGCAAGCTTCTTCTAGTTCTTACTAGCTTCAGCCACCAAAAAGAGGTGCAAATGATGCAAGATTTTCTCTCTTAAGCTAACTTGTTGTATCTATAATGGCACTGTGAGAAATTCTGTAGGTTACCTGAGGCCTTTTTGTAACTATAGAATTTACTGATGGCGACACAGAGCATGTCTTGCATGTCTTGCATCATATTAGCCCGTGTAAGAGCTGAATTTTGTCACAAAACTCTTGCACAGGACAGATCTAAAATCAGGAAATCTGTCTAGGTAATCTTGGGGGCTACCATTGTGAACTTTCACATTATCTGGCAGAACTTTACTAGATTGTTTTGTTTCCACTTATAAGTTACTTTGTTTAAAGGGGAAGCATTTAGTTAATTTAGAGAAGATCTATCTCAGTCTTGAGCAATTGTCTCTTTTGCAAAACCAAAATGGTTTCCCTTGTGTCTATGATAACATTTTTCATCTCACCATAAAAAAGTTCTCAGCTGCTTTTCCCCTACTAACTTGGAAATGGGTTTTCCCTCTTCCTTCTACCTCAGCCCTTGTAATTGGCATATATTAGCAATTGTGTTTGGTTTCTATCACAAAACAGGGCTGAGCAAAGAACCAGTGCTATTTATCTTCTAACTGTTCAGAGCTTTCATCTTCTACTGTGGCAGTGTATAACACTCAAATGTTAGCTTCTGCTAATTGGCAAGACTGAGGTAAATCCTACTAAAAATTGTTACATTACTTCTATTCCTTCTAAGCATTAGCTTTTGATTTAAATTACATTCTGGAAACAATTGAATTAGAAACATTTCTGTGATTGAGTATTTAGAAAGTCACTAAAATCCTCCTTATGCATACTTATGTCATCTTATTCTTTCATCTGTGTGACTTAAGGCTCTAATGGCACTGGAAATAATATCTCACAATGCATGTCTCCATAATTCCCACTGGTATGCTGAAAGGTAGTATTAAGATCATTAAGAGCATAGTCTCTTTATGTTCCCTTAAGCTTTCTATTAATTTGCATTTAGCTGTCTAAACTACAGCAGAGTTAATATTTACAGCAAGATAATTGCTAATAGAAATGTGAAGCACACTTACTCCTCGTGGTTATTAATACTGCTGTCTGGGCACAGATGTGTTTTCATAGGATTTATTTGCTTGCTAAATATATGTTTGTGACAAGTGCATGCAGAACATTGCTGGACATGCTCAAATTCATAAAAGTGTTGGATATGGAAGTGCTGGAGCGAGTCCAGAGAAGGGCCAGGAGAATGATCAGAGGACTGGAGCACCTCTCCTACGAGGACAGACTGAGAGAGTTGGGATTGTTCAGTCTGCAGAGGAGAAGGCTCTGATGGAACCTTATTGTAGCCTTCCAGTATCTGAAGGGGGCCTGCAAGAAAGCTGGTGAAGGACTTTTTAGGAGGTCAGGTAGTGATAGAACCAGGGGAATGAGTGTAAGCCAGAGGAGGGGAGATTTAGATTAGACATTAGGAGGAAGTTCTTCACCATGAGGGTGGTGAGACACTGGAACAGGTTGCCTAGAGAGGTTTTGGAAGCCTCATCCCTGGAAGCTTGTAAGACAAGGCTTGATGGGCCTCTGGGCAACCTGATCTAGTGGATGGTGTCCCTGGCAGGCAGGGGGGTTGGAACTAGATGATCTTTAAGGTCCCTTCCAACTCTGACAGTTCTATGATTCTGTCTTAAAAACTTGATGGTGCGTCAAGCCACGAGGCCCCTCTGTGTTTCCAAACATCCCTGTAGAGTGGTGGAGCAAGCAGGCTTTACTGTAGATGAACATAGTACATTCACTGTAAAGCAACCATTTTGGCTGAGCCCCTTGTGTTATGTACAGCTCCTTTTTGGGAAGCATGAATGTTCTGTGGGTCTAGCACTGGGTCATAAGGTTGCAACCCCTGCACAGTCAAGAAGTGATTTTTGTTTGCCAGAGCAATTGAATTAGTCATTCTGCACATCTGGGCATGCACTACTATGTTTGATCAAAACCTGGAAGCACAGATTTGGATGAAATTGCCTAAACTGGTACTCCAGGCATGCATCTGTTCAGCCTAGACTACCAGGGTTTTATTTGCTGGTAGGGAAAGGGACAAGGCTATAATCTTTCCAGATGTGAAGAAATAAATATTTTGTTGGAGCAGAACGTATTTGCATGTATTTGCTCCAGTCCGAAAAGATGTGTTAGCTTTCATCAGATGGTGAGGTAGTAAATGTCATTGATTCGACTCATTTCTCACTGCCAGCAGCCTTCTGTGCCTTATAGATCAGTTTTTTACAGAGCCCATTTCTAATGTTCCAAAATTGGAAGTGGTTTTAAACAACTGTTTGTTTAAAAGCTGTCAGACTGCTGAGAAGAATGAATGTTTTCTTTAACTAGCCCCGGGCTGCCCATCTGATCAGGGGCTGCTGCTGCTGGTAAGAACAGCGACCCAACTGAAGAGCTGAGAAAGTAAGCTGAGGCAAGTGGTGTTACTTAGCACAAGCACCTAGTTTTATTGTGCACTGGTTGGGGCCTCGGTGAACTTTTGCAGTAATATTAAATGTGGCTTTTTCATCAGGCCTGCAGGGAAACTATTATAGAAGGGTTTAATCTTTTTCTGACTGAAAGTCCTTCAGGACCAGGCACATTTTCTATGCTGTCATAGCTTGTCTTGCAGCACTGCTCCCTTTGTGCCTAGGATCACTGAATAGTCGTATAATGAAAGGAAAAACAAATGGTGAATGACTCTCAATTGATTTTGCATTGTGCTAACTGCACTAAGGTATTTGTTTAAGTGAAAGCTTTTAGCATAAATAGCTATGCATACAGAAACCAATTAAAGTTTGGAGAGGCCTACCTAGGATTTTTATTTGCTTCCTCAACAGCTGTAAGAATGAAATAAACAGAATAGTCTAACAGGAACCATATGCTCTTTGTTACATTAGAGCAGTGAACAATCAACTTGTCGTATGTTACTGCACTGGTGTTAAAATGTTTGTAAGCTGTGTAATCAGGACGTTTAGCAGTTATTCTCTTAGATGCTGAAGAACTCAAGCTGCATTTAATTGAAAACTTAATCTTTGAAAACACAGCTCACAGCATAAGAGAAGTTGTAACATAGGAGAGGTAACTATAACGTTAATAAATATTCTGTTGTAACTTGCTCTGAGGTATGTAGCTGTGTATGGAAATAACTCCTAATGTCTCATATTGAAGTGGAGAGGAAACTTACTTGTGGGGAAACTGTCTGGAACTGTTGTTCATTACTATTGATCATGCTTTTGCAGAAATACACTTTTACAGTTTGCTTCTTCGAAAACTGTATTCTTCTTAAAAGATATTAGTATACATAACAAGAGAAAACATTGTGTATGGGAATAGTTTGTGTATTTTATATATATATAATCTGTGTATGTGAATAATGATTTGTTTAAAAGGAAAAAGCCTTACTTAAGTAGTAGATCTGGCAAGTCAGAGCTAGTAAATGATTCTAGCCTTCTTGAAAGTGGATACCTAGAGACAATAGCATCATAAGCATAACCCCCTTATTCTACAGCTCAAATAAGCTTAAAACCACTGCCACTAGCCTTTACAGCACACCCCGTTTTGGTTTTAAGCTCCTACCATATTTTTGATGAGTGGCAGATCTGACTTTTAAAGATTTGAATAATGGCAAGTATAGCAGCTTCTGAATTCCATTGCCATGCCTCAGGCTGAAGACCTGTTACATAATCTGAGTTGGTTTAGATTTGCATACTTGTGGGATGTCTGTAAAGGAACAGAGTTCTGCTACAGCTTTCCAAAACTAAGAAAGAGAAATAGACTAGAGGCTTAAGGGGAGGTGGGTTTAGTTCTGCTTCTCTTGCACCTAGTTCTTCAGACTTGTTTCCTGTTTCTTTTGGCTTTCCAGTTATGCTGTAAGGAAGGTTTATATAACTCTTGGAGCTTGTTCCCTAATTAAAACAAATCCATGTCTCTTTTTCTCTTCACAATGCTGTTAGGATAATAAAATGGAGGCAGCTATTCTTTACCTGAAGGCAGATCAACATAGTGGCATTTGCCTTCAGATTAGGAATATAAAGCAGCAGAAAACTGATTAAAGCAAGATCTTGTTTCCTTTGCAAATGTTCCCACTGTTGTGTCCTGCTAAGTTCTGGCATGTGTTGCTATTGACCTTGGGTGCCTCGGTGGTGCTGAGGTCAGGAAGAAAGATGGCTATTAGTGGTGTTATTTTAATGAATACCTAGAAAGGAGCATCTGGAACAAATTAGGATGTATTCTGAAGGGACAATCAGGACTATCTGGTACAGAATAGGTATTGGTAGTGTGGGAGGGGATGATACAAGAATAGCAAGAGGTAGAAATACTACTTCCTGGGAAATTTGGGGATAGGTGGCCCTGACTGTGTTTATAGGGCTTAAGATTTATAGTTCATTTGTTATTTACTCTCTAGGATGCTAATGGGATCCCAGAGCTATGTATTATTGGAATTTATGGACAAATGGCAATGTAGCAACATGCTGAGTCGTTGGAAATTTCCATATTTGCTGTGATTTGATGGAAGACTCTTTGTGGAAATGCATTTCCTAATTTGCTTGGGCTTCCTTGCTGCTAGCAGATTCCTTGTGAAGTTCTATAAAATAATTTTGTAGTTCCTGCTAGAAATGCAGAATGGCAAGGTATGAGGGATGTAGGAAATTAGTATTTTTAATCTTCTGTATGTGAAACTAAATACAGGCAGCTTGAAGGGGAAATGAGGTGTCCATGAGGTGTGTCCACCAGAAATTCTACAGATCCAATCCTGTTGTGCCACATGTTCTCTTGGACACTTGAGAGCACTAAGGCAAAGCTGTGTTTCTATTATGAAAAGGTAAATCCTCTTTTGGGAATGAATCTTTGTGTGTGCAACAGGGTTTAGATTAATAAATAGGCATTGGGATATCTAACTGAACTTACAGTGCTTGTTCAGGGATGAGATGGAAAGATAAAAGGAACAAAACATACATCTTACTTTTCCTTTTTATGTTTGCCTCACCTGGAATACTGAAAAAAATCTGGCATCAGCAGGTGATCAAAAGGCTAGACCATTGAATGTCTGTTAATAAAAACATAGGTGCTGCTGTGTAATTCTCATTATTCACTCTCACTGGCTGAGGGAATTACAGTAAGGTCACTACTTAGATCCAAGATGCTGTCTGGGTTTATACCCCAGGTAGCTTTGTTCAGTAGAGTTAAATAGTGAATTATATGTTTCCTAAATTACAAATACATGCTATCCTTGGGCTGGTTTGGGTTTTTTTGTTCATTACTGGATTGTACTTTGTGGCATGTTCTTACTTTTTCTTGATGGATCTCTTTATTGAATTATTGAGCAAAACTTTTAAATAAAACATCAAAGAATTCTCTTCTGCTATCAATTCTCCTGTAGTTATAAGATGTAGCAACTCTTAGGACCATTTTCCTCATCAGAATACTGACACTACTTAGACCTCTTCCTAAATGTGCTGTGCATGAAAATGTTCATCCAACATAGCCTTTTTTCTTTTGAAAGTGAAATGATTTGCCTTATAAATATGCAAAACTAGGTTGTTTCTTGTACAAGTATCTGGTTTGTTCTTTTTGGCCAACTTGCATGTGCAACAGGTTTTTTTTTCTGCTGAGTCCCATTTTAATAGGTGAAGAAATACAAAGTCCTTCTAGTAAAGCTAGTTAAATTGCTCCTTGAAAACAAATCTATTATCAAGGGTGAGAAAAAGACCAGAGCCTGACTGCCAGCCCTTGGTCATCTTCCTTGTTCTGCATGTTATATGCTGCTTTGCTTTGCCTGGGGAGCCACTGAATCCAGATTATATTATGATACTGTGAATTGTGATTATTTGTCAGCAATCCAGTTTGTGTGGAGATCAAAACTTGAGCTCAGACCTTCTCATGGCTGCTCATGGAAGCTCTACTTCTTAATGCATTTTGGGGATATGTCTGCTTATTTCAGTTCATTAAAAGTGACTTTATGGTTCTGAATACTATTGTACAATGATTTTTTGCCAGCTTTGAAGTCCTTGTCACTTCCACAGATCCATTAAGTCTTGTTTTTGCCTGGTGGGGATTAGTGTTTTGTTTGCACACAGCAAAACAAAGAGGACAGAAAGCACTGTTCAGTTACTTCAGAACCCCAAGAAACAGTTTGTAGTGCAAGTATTATGCTTAAGGATAGATGGGATGAGGCTACTGGGAATAGCATTCAGCTCCTGGAAGGAAAGCATAAGCTTTTATTCACAGAAAATGAAATTTTGAACAGCTTGTGTGGGGATTTTTTGTTTTTAAATAAAATTCCAAAAGGAATACACATGTTTATATTTAAATGTTTAATTTCTGTGGACTCTATTTAATATATATGTCTGTCATCTGGCTATTTTTCTAAAGGCTAGAATAGGCTTGCTAGGATAGCTGAACTGGAAAACTCTTCTATTGTGTCTTGTCTAATATATTTTATTCCCTCCAAAGGGAATAAGCTGTACAAGAAGAAAAACTTGACATGTTGGCTTTAGAAAAAGGGGGAAACCAACTTGCACCAGAAGCTAATACTGTTTGAATAGCAACAGTTTTCTGTAGCCTGAAATAAGAGGTTTTTTTGTAGCTGAACATAACTTCAGTAAGTGTTTGGACAGCATGATGAAAGAACAGTGTGGGGATATTGAGTGCAGAGACACCACCTCTAGATTCATGAGCCCCTGACCTGGATTTAGGTGGAAGCTGGAGAAGGCATTGAGGAAATAGCACTGTCTGCATGCCCTGTTCTCTTCACTAGCATATACTACCAGTACCTAACAGAAGGAAGATGCTGTTTAAGCAGTGCTTTGGTGTAAGGCTGCAACTGGTGAAACAGGAGTGTAGGAGTGCCTGACACACCAGAAGGCTGTGCTGCCATTCAGGGAGACCCGGACAGGCTGGGGTGGTGTGGGGAGGGATGTCCTTATGGAGTTCAACAAAAGCAAGTATAGAGTCCTGCACCTGGGGAGGAATAACTCCTTGCACCAGTACAGGTTAGAGGTTGGCCTGCTGGAAAGCAGTTTAGCAGAGAAGAACCTGGGAGTCCTGCTGGACTAGTTAACAAGTGTGCTCTTGTGGCCAAGAAGGCCAAAGGTATCCTGGGTTGCATTAAGAACAGTGTGACCAGCAGGTCAAGGGAGGTGCTCCTTCCCCTCTACTCTGCCCTAGTGAAGCCATACCTGGAGCATTGTGTCCAATTCTGGGCTTCTTGACTTCTTCCCTGAGCTGTTGAAAACTCCCAAACTGTGTCTGCAGCTCCAATTTCATTTGCAGGAGTAATTAATTTCTGCCCTTAATTCCTATTGTAATTGGCATTGGAGACTGTGGCAGTCCCAGGCAGTGCTGCAGTACTTCACACTGCAGATCACAGAATGTCCTTCCACTGAGACTTGAGTATCTTCATTCTGTCACTCTCAAAGATGTTTGTATCTGTTATTGGTTGTTTAGGTCACTTACCACACAAGAGGCTCCAACAGAGTATTTCCACTCCTCCTCTTCTCTGCTACAGAAAGCTACATTACACAAAAGACAAAGGAGCCAGGGGTTTTGTTATCTTTTTCACTATGAGAGCTCCCAAACTTCTCCCTAGCCCACTTTTTCTGCTCTTGCACAAATACTGTAGCTCTGTTTTCAACAGTAGGTCAGAAGATCCTGTTGCATGGGGAGTTTGGGGCTGCAATGCAGCACTAGTGCTGTGTGCTGATGAAAGCCATTCCCCATTGTGGCTGGTCTCAGCCCCATGAGGACTGCTGGATTTGTATCATGGGCTACCCCAGATCAACTGGAGATAGAGCCATATTTTCCTGCACAAGTCAGAGGAGGCAGCTTATGTGCTAGGTTTTGTGGAACATAGTCTGACTCCAGGAAAAGTAAATGTTCTGTATGGTAGCTGTGAAGTGATTTGAGCACACTGGATGTTTTCTGTGCCCTAGAAAATAATCCAAGAATTGTGACTGTTCTGCAATTAAGAAAGAGAAAGTACCACAGCTACATGCTGACTCCCCTTTTCTGTGATATGCACTGTGCCTTATGTGGGCACAGGATTTAGGAACAGAGCTCCAGGTCTTTAACAAGATGTTCCCTTCCTTTTCCTCAAGCCACTCCACTTCCAGCCTTTCACAATTTGGACATAGTTTGGTTCTGATTCAGAAATCTGAAAAAGGCTGCCTCTTTCTTGCATTTAATCAGAGTTCAGCAGGGAGCTCAGCAACCAAACATTTCTGAAAGCAAACCTTCACTTGCAGAAGTGACAGACAAAAGCTTTTCTGTCAAGGCTATGTGGAGGGGTACCTGCATGTTCTCCATTATATCTAGCAGGGACTAGAGGAAGGAGAATGCTTGTCAGCCTTATCTTCCTCCATATGTTATCTTTGCACTGGGAAAAGGTCCCCTCTCAACATCATCAGAAGACAGAATGTGAGTGTGTGCTGCAAGGCACGTGAACACCATGCTAGAGTTCAAAATTACAGCAAATCCTAAACTGAATGTGATTTAATGATGGCAGCAACAAGAAGCTACTTTCTTTCAGGGACTGCAACAAGAGGGATGTTGTTTGTAAGAGGGCAGACAATGCCTATCTCTGTGACATCAACCACTAGGTGCTATTACTTAAGAAAAGAAGAAGTGATAATTAGGTAAAGAGAAAGCATGATGATGGGATGTAGTATAAAGGGGTTTCAGACAAATACAGATACTCCCAACTGCTAAACCTCTATACTTCATGGAAATCATCATGCACTTGTTGCCAGCAGCACTTCACTAATCCCTTGCCATCTGTGCATTTGGCAGAATATTACAGGAAACTTATTTGTACATCCATTTGTGAGTGCATCCTTCTGATTTAAAACCAAACAAAAACCCCACAAACAACCCCTCACCCAATTCTAGATATTATCTTACAGTGGAAGATATTAGATTTCAAGCAGATTACTGTTGAAATAGGTTTGGTTTGGGTTTTGTTTTTTAAACTTTATTTCTTGGGCTACAGTTTGTATTTTCCAAAAATGCCAGACTGCAAATAGCAATGTACCTTTTGTCTACATGAGATTTTGTACAAATAATACAAAGACTTCAGTATGTTGCAGAGTAGTCTCTTTCCCAGTATCTCTTGCTGGGTGCTATGTAAAAGAAAAAGTAGACTCTTGTGAATGACCAAAGGATTCAAAGCAGATGTCTGTTCAAGTAAACACAGGTTATCTTCATATTGGGGAAATAAGAACTGTAATCATCTTCACAATTGTTTTCTTGCAGCTGGAACCTAAGCCTCTTCATGGCCTTTGATTTAGAATAAAGCATTCTCTAAATGTTTGAATCTGTGACATGGAGGTAGCCCTCACCTCTATGCAAATGTGTTTAGAAAGTGTGAGATACTTTCTGGGAGATACTTAGTGCTTTTCCAATATGCAGTCAGCATCAATTAGTTAAACCAGAAATAACTATCCCATAACTATTGCTGAGGGATGATATTAGAAGTCTTCAGCAGTTGTCTGAGTCAGTGCTGAACATGGGTGGGCATTGTATCAACCTACTGCTGCAGAATTAATTAGAGCTCCTGCTGTCTCACTTGTCTCAGCTAGGCTGTATTTTTGCAATACATCATGCTTTAGATCTGTTGGTATAGATTGTGTGCATCATCCTTTTCACCTCTGCAGGCAGTATTTGATATCTGAGGATGTTTCTGGGTGGCTGCAATCAGTGGGAGGGCCAGGGGAAAGTAAAGGGAAGAAATTTCTGTTCCTCCTTCCCTCCCTGCAACTGTCCCTTCTTCAGAGTTAACCACTTCTATTTGACTCCCTCCTCGCTGCTTCCCCCTCCCCATGCCTGTATATATTGGGTGTGAGTATATTGCCATACTCATACCCATAGCCTGGGCAAGAGAGAGTAGAGAGAAGGGGTGGGGATGAATATGACAGAAAGCAACAGCAAGTTGTATATTTAAGTTGTAACTAAAACTGACAGATGTTAATGGTCTAATTTCTTAATGGCAGGATGTCCTGACTTTTATAAATTTGCTTAGATTTTGGCTTGTGGGGGGGAGGATTTTTAAACCCTGGTTAAGTCCTGTGAGAGGGGAAAAAAAAAATCTGTGTGGTTGATTGGTTGTGTGTTTTTTGGATTTATTTGTTCTGTTTTGTTGAGGGTTTTTTTTGTTGTTTGGTTGGGTTTTTTTGTAGCCAGAAGGATCTGCCATGTTAAAGAGAACAGTTGCTTGCTAGGAAACACCTTTCCTTTCTGCATCTCCTGGCTCCCTGCACCTTAAAACACTGAAACAGTTTAACCCACTAGAATCTGAAGAGCAATCATATTTCAAATTACTGACATACATTTTTTTAGCTGCTTTTCTCCCCTCTCCCAAATCTCAATTATAGCAGATGAGCAAACCACCACGGGTGCCCCACACTTCCTTCCCTTGTCAGAAATTCTCTTGGCTCATTTCACACTCTGGCTAGCTTAATGTTAGAAGGTGCAGTCTTCTCATTTATGGTTAACAAGTCCATATTATTTTTGTGATCCCTATTGTCATGCAATAACAATTCCCCACGTAGGTTCAACTGTATATTACAAATAATTTCTCCTCAGTTTACTGATAATAAGAAACATATCTTAAGGAAGGAGAAAAAGATTATTATTATAATTGTTTGCAGGTGTTACATGAAGAGCATGATAGAAATATGTGTAATGCTCTATTAAACCAGAATCTCATAATGAGGGATGGATAATGATAAAGAAGTCTACACATTTCACAGCTCAGAAATTAATTTCTTAGAGTTCCATCATTCAAGGAAATCACATTCCAATCACTGTTCAAGTGACATGAGTTTTCATACTTACAGTAATCTCTTGTATTGACAGTACATCAAAAATCATTCCCTGAAGGAATAAGGCTAATTTTCTAACCCAGTCAACCCTCACTTTGAAGTCTGGATTGGGATGGTGATGGAAAAGTTTCTGCAAAGGTTGAAGTACTGAGACTTAAAGCATTCTTTATTCTTCCAGTATGATGATGGCAAATCTACCCTCTCTCATTTCAATCCTTTGAATAAGTCCTGGAGCAGAAACAGGCAGTTTCACCTTGCTGTGCTTAACTCTTTCAGTGCCTGTCCTGTCTACATCTTGTCCAACTGCCATTAATCCTCCATGACGTTGCAAGCTTTTGATTAACCTTACAGATGTGAAACTGTTAGCAAGGTCTTTCACTCCCAGAAGTACATTTCTTTTGCATACATAGTAGGGTTTTGTTAAAGATGCTTAATGAATTACACCCAGTGTTTGGTGAGGGAAGGTATGCAGGTTTGGGCAGTCCTTGCAATACTGCACAGCTGGGAAGATGCCCATTTGAGGAGGGAGGTCCTGTTCAGAGGGCCAATGATGGCCCTACCCTTTTCCCCAAGTGAGAAGGTTCTGCAGCCTCTTCCTGGCTCTTCTGAAGTTGCTGAGGTGGCATGTGCTTGCTGAGTCATCACCTTCCACTGCTGCCTTCACCCCAGCTTTGCCTTGTTCTCTGCCTGCTGGCCCTGGTGAACCAGCAGTGTAAAATCACCGGCCGTGGCTGCGCTGCTGGGGTACATGCTCTTCCTGCATCAAGCAGAGTGGATCCAAAGAGGGGATATGGCCTTCATGATGATTTGTTTTGTTTCTACTGAATTGTCCCCTTCTGCTCCAACTTCTCCACAAAATAACCAGTTGGTTTTGTGGCTTCTTTGCTCTAGCAGTGCCCTAGCACCCACTGAGAGGCAGTGTCTTTAGATGTAATCGAGAACCAGTAACTATTCAGGGAGAAGTCAGTCTCTCTTTAATGTGATGCTCTCTGAAACTTGGAAATTGGATCTACCAATGCAAATAATTATTTTGGTCAAAGTTTGTTTAAATGCAGAGTAGAGTAAGTCAAAATGGATAACAATATGGCTTGTGTTCTTTGCTTAATGTTTATGTTGGTTTCACTGAAGGGCATACTGGATATCCAAAGCCAAAAGATGCTTCAGCATCACAAAGAAAAGAGTTCATGGTTGGCTAAGAAGATGCTAACTCCCAAACTTCTGGTACAATCAATAAGGTGGAAAGCAAAAGACTTGCCAAGCTGAATGAATTAACTCACTTGTAGTAAGATGCTGAAGGCACTGCATTGCCAACTTCTGACAGCAGCTATGTTTTACTGCTGGAACTAAGATTCAGTTACCAGAGAATCTATATGCTGCTGGCTCTTCTTTCTGTCTTCTGCATATGTATCTATAACATGGGAATCTAAACATAAGAGACCTGTGAAACATTCATGAAAAGACCAGATACTTAAATGAGCAATGAAAACTATTTAGGGAATTCAATGACTATGTTCAGATTAGCAAAAATTACACTAGTGTCTTGGGAATGTTAGTGGAGACAAATGTACCTGACAGATGACATGCTTTTGGACTGCTGGAGGAGAATAAACAAGCCCACAACATGAACATGCTTATGCCTTATGAAGGGACTGTAGGAAAGGAGTGTAGGAAAGAGTCAGTCTCTTACAATACACAGACTGCTTTTATGGGATTAAATTGCCTAATCAGTTCCCAAAGTGCTGTACATGATATTTCTTTCAATTTATGCTGAACATAAAACATATGGATAATTGTGTGGGCTGCAGAGCTGTGTAAAGACAACAATTTCCTAATACTCTTTGCAGGGAGTAAAGTATTAGTGTATCTGCCTCTGGCCATGGAGGTTCCCCAAAAAGTTAGTGTAATGCTGAAGCTTTTGAAGAAATTATGTATTACTTGCAGTAAGATTCAGAATCCTTGTGTTCAGCCTGAAATGTTTTTATAGAAGGTAAATATTTAATGCACTTACCTGCATAAAATGGTTTGCATGCTGACCACCCCCATTCTACTGTAGTCTAGTAAAAATCAGTTTGCAAAATGGTGCCTGGAGTTAGCTCAACTGAATGATCTGCAATGCCTTAGGCAGCACTACTGAAACTGTAGGAACCAGCTCGTGACCACTTGTGCCATATTCTTCATGGACATTGTCTGTAATGAGAGGTACAAAAGCTCAGTGTCTCTCAGAACTGGCTGCTGAAGCTGTCACATGGCAATAGCTGCAAAAGTAGCAATATGTGTCTATGGCAAGTGCCTGATTTCAGAGGGTGTGATGCTCCAGAGGGTCTCTGCTGGCTTTTGCAGGAGACAGCCACTGGCAAAGTGACCAGAAGTCTTTTTTTTCTCTGCAGCTCAGTTCCTCATATGCTGAGATTATTTTAGCTACTTAAGCTTCTGTAGGGTGGTCTCCTTGAATGTTATATACATTAGGTTTTAAAGTCTATGGGGAGAAAAAGAAAAAAAGCAGCTCTAAACTCAATCAAAACCCCTTCTAGATTCATCCCCCTGCCAAATCTTAAAATACATGCTGGTGTTTTAATGGGTTGGTTGTCTTTCTTCATCTTTTGCCTAGCAGATGGCCAAAGTTAGAGCCTTGCTTGCATCTTTTTCTTCTTAATGTTGTCAGTAATATCCTTGGTAATTCCTGCCACTGTGCATGGTAGTTTTTTGACCAGGTTTAAACTGTTTGACTGAGTTGGTACACAAGCAAAAGGGAAATAGATCATCTTTCCTTCTGTTGGGTCTTCACATCTTGTGACAGGAAAAAAATCCAAAGGTTAGAAATTAAGACTCAAAGTAGAAATGATGAAGAAGAGGTCTTCTCCCAGTGAATCTCTCAGTGATACTCCTTGGGATCTTGGAAACCTTCAAAAGCAGTGTGATGTTTTCCCATTACCTGATAGCCCATTCTGAGTAATTGAGAATTAAACTATGCAAGGGAGTACATTTTTACATCATGGAAATGAAGTCAAGAGAGAGAGAGATGGGAGAGCACCTCTGGGTTGTACACATGTGCACATGTTCACACTGCTCAGCTTCTTTCTGTACAGGCTGTGTTGTTCTGTCTGTGGAGGGGAATAGCAGGGAAATGTTTTCCTCGCTGACCCTGCAGACAAGCGAAAGTGTAGCTGACATGAAAGCAGGAAAAAGGCAGGGTTTCCTAATGGGGTAATGGCATGATGGTATCTTGCTTTGATCAGAAAGGCAGTAGGCATTCCTGGCCCTAGGAGCATTGTGTGCCAAATGTTGTTAGACACTAAGTGTATGCACTCTGTGTTGTCTGGGACATGGGCTTTAGGAAAGGGGACACTCCGAGCTAGTGTAAGCTGCTACCAGGGTGTTGCAGAAGGCCTGGGGCAGGTAAAGTTTACTCTGGCTGCTGATCTGCCTGGGTTCATTATGGTGGAAGGATGTCTAGGATTTCATTTTCTATGGTACTTTCACCATAGCCTTCTCCTTTTCCCCTTAAGAGTCAGTCAAAACAAAGGCCATTTTAAAAGACATGAATGTAGAAAATGTGAAACATAAGGATCTTTTACAAAGCGTCTTTTACAGCGCTGGGGGCATAAAACAGGGCAGTGGAAGATAAGCCATTATGTATGTTGAGGAAGTCTAAGAATAAAGATTATAGGCAAACAGTCTACCTTTCTTTCCAAGGCCTCGATTTACATCCCTGAAATCTCAAATTTAGCTATTACAATGAAGTCCTGTTGCACACAGAGCTGACTTTTTATCACCACTTAAAATCTAATTAATCCGTATTGAAGCACAAAGATTTCTGTTGTGTTTTAGGGTGAGGGGTCATAGAGCCCTCTTTGTTCATCCTCAGGCTTGTAATCATCAGGCATTGGGATATAATTTTACCAAGCAAATTGGCAGGTAACAGATCAAATCCTTATCGGAAAGCCTAACTCATGGTTTAGTGAAGTCCTTCGTCCTTTATGTGAAACTTTATATTCACAAAGAACAAAAAAGTGTTTCAGAGCCAACAAAGGGTTAATAGCAAGGGCTTATATTTGGGGCAGCAGAGAACTAAAATCTTCATAGCTTCCACCATCACTCAAGGGAGCAGTTGTTACGGAACTGCTGGGGAGAACCTTCCTCCTCAAGCTTCTAGGACTCTGCTCTTATCATGGCCTTGGTCTACCGACCAATGATCCAATTAAGTGGCATCCTATTCTCTCTGTTGGGATGGGTCCTATCCTGTCTCACTACCTACTTACCCCAGTGGAAAAATCTTAACTTGGAACTGAATGAACTGGAGATCTGGACTATGGGACTCTGGCAAGCTTGTGTTGTCCAGGAAGAAGGGGGAATACAGTGCAAGGAGTTCGATTCTTTCCTGGCTTTGCCTCCAGAGCTCAGGATTTCTAGGATTTTGATGTGTTTTTCCAATGGATCAGGGCTTTTGGGCCTCTTGCTCTCAGGATTTGGGTTGGACTGTTTGAAAATTGGCGAAGGACAACAGGAGCAAAAGAAACGTCTGTTGCTGCTTGGAGGAATGCTCTTCTGGATATCAGGGATTACAGTTATTGTCCCAGTTTCTTGGGTTGCCCATTCCACAGTCCAGGAATTTTGGGATGAGAATATACCAGATATTGTTCCCAGGTGGGATTTTGGGGAAGCGTTATTTGTTGGCTGGCTTGCTGGATTTTGTCTTATCTTGGGAGGATCCCTGCTTAATTGCACAATCTGTTCAACTGAAGTCTATCCATCTTCAGTCCATTATGTAGTAGCAGAACAGCAAAATCAGTGTCAACACTTGGAAACTGAAACTAGGCCTTAAAATGGAAGGTTTTAAGCAGTACAGAAAGACTCTTCTACCTTTTTCAAACCCTAGTGCAAGCTAGAAGCTTGTTCCAGCAGCAATTCAAAGAACTCTTTGTTACCTAGCTGATTTCCTCAACTTATGTCTGTGTTCTCCAAAACTGGTAGTGGAGGGAGGGGAGTGTGTTTCCTCACCTGCAGAACTGTTTTAAAACTGTTTCACAGCAGAATGCTGAAGGTTTCATAGACTGCACAAAAAAAAAAGGTCCTTTTGCTTTCTCAGCTGCACTGTAAAATCCTGAAAATAACTATGCATGTTCCCCTACAGCTTGGCTTTTCACCAGCATATGCTTCCTTTTCGTAATGCAACTGATTAAATGAAGCTCAAAGCTTGACTCCCTGTTGCAATTTTCCCTTTGCCTAACTGCAGTGACCTACAAACTGGAGTTTTCACATCCTAAACAGTCTAAACACATGGATTGCATCAGCTTGGTTTTCTGTGTACTTGGAAAGTGTTGTGCTAGGAAGAACTGTAGGTTTCTGAAGTTTTAGCAAGCTTTGCGTGTGTCTTTTCGTCCGTGGGGTGTTATGGGGCGGGTGCTTCATACCATGGAAGCTGTGTGTTCCCAGCCTAGCACAATAAGCTGCCCATGCATGTTATTCTAAGCATTTCTGGCACCTTTATGAACCAGAAACAGGCCAAGAAATGCTGCTTTAAAAAAAATACTTAAGACTATCATCTTCTGATACAGGTACTGAGGCATTATGCATCCTATCAAAGGCTCCTTGAGCTCCCTTCACTTACAGCAACATGTTCTGAATGTGTAACCTTTTGACTTTAAACAAACTCTATTGAACTGGCCACAGAGCAGACAGCTTCATCTGCTGGATGCTGAAGTATATCAAGGTCATATTAAAGATTAATTTCAAAACAAAACCAGCAAAACTGCTGTAATGCTTTATCAGACTGATGGAAAGCAAATTATATGCTTTCCCCTTAAACAAAAAAAAACCACCAACCAGCAAACCAAAACTAATGAAAGGTGAGCTCGGCTGAGGCCACACCCTTGAGCTACTGGTTTACCACTCCACCTCCCTGTCCCCCAAACACTGCACATGGAACAAGGCAACACAAAGCAGGAGGGGAGGAGTAGGTCATATTTTATAAAGCATTGTTTTAACTTATGTTCAGTATGACAAAGAATTGAGCAGAAGAGTGTCTGCAAAAGCGAGCAGCTTAGAGCTTCTGTGACTGCTAAAAATGAACTTGGTTCACAGACAGAGACTACAGTTAGCTGGGTTTCTGTTGTCTGCAGTAGGATGGATTTTAACTGGTACCTGTAACTATTTACCAGACTGGAAAAATCTCAGCTTAGACTTAAATGTACTGGAACTTTGGACCATGGGACTCTGGCAAACCTGTATAGTCCAAGATGTAGGAGGAACACAGTGTAAAGATTTTGATTCTTTCCTAGCTTTGCCTCTAGAATTCAAGATTTCCAGGATTTTAGTATCTACATCAAATGGACTAGGACTTCTGAGCCTTGTGATCTCTAGTCTTGGTTTGGACTGCCTAAAGATGGAGGATACAGAGCAAAAGCTAAAGAAACAGCTGTTACTACTGGGAGGAATACTCCTGTGGATGTCTGGAGTTCTGGCCTTAGTCCCTGTTTCTTGGGTTGCCCACAATATAATCCAGGAATTTTGGGATGAAGATATACCAGAGATTGTGCCCAGATGGGAAATAGGAGATGCACTGTTCAGTGGTTGGTTTGGTGGATTTTTTATAATTCTAGGGGGATCTCTGCTCCTCTCCACAATCTGCTTATCATCTGACCATCAGTTACCAGAGCAGCATGCAATGGCAGATATGCAAGACACCCAGCAACATCTGGACACTGGAAAAAGACAACTGTAAAAAAAGGGTAGATACCAGGTTTTTGGTTTCCTTACTCTTGCATTACAGTAAGAAAGGTCTGCTGAACAGACAGGTTACTGTTAACAAGATTGGGGGAGGGACTCTTTCTTACTAAGTAGTTCCTTTAATCACTACTTGCCTTCAATTTTAATGACATTAATTGATAAGCTATGGCCATCTAAGATTGTGGAGAAATACAGCTGTGAGGCTCAACTGCAGATGTCTTTGGAGGTTTTTTTATCAAACAAGTGTAAAGTTTTTAATCTGTAGGCATGGATGGAGCCCTGACCCTATTTTAAATGGGTTGCCTTAAACAATGTCTTTTTCATAAAACTAATACCAGTTTAAGGCTGGAAACAGCTCGTCTTGCCAGTTCAAGATGCATTACAGAACCCCAATAGAGTACAACCTTGAATAAAGTTCCCTGGACCTGTATCATTTACAGTAAACTAACTGTTTTCAGACATAATGTCAAATAATAGAAGATTCTCCCTCCTCTGTGTGTGTGTGTGTTAGAGAGTGAGTGACTGGATGTATCCCTGCACAGTCTCTCTCTAAGGAACACCAGTATTTCTGAATAACAATGAGAAGTTGTCCAGTGGAGAGCTGACTATGTTCATTGCTATTGCAGTTTTACTTAATGAAGGTGAAGAACTAACTTCAAATAGGTGAATCAGTTCCTCTATAACTTCTCCTGTGACTCCTCAGTGATTGATGTGTACTTGCTAGAAGCTGCAATGATTTTAGGTTGACAAAGCTGTAGCACCCATTGTTTCTGGAGAGCATATAAAGGCATAGAACAACAATAAAAGAATTTAAATAAAACACTGGTCTGAATAAGAGCTTTGTTAAAAAAAAATGTATTTTCCAATCACTGAAACACATGGAAAGTGCAGAGACAAGTTAATCTATGTGATGTACTTGCATACTCTTACAGACAAAATTAGGACAGAAACACATTCAGAATATAACCTGATTAAGTATTTAGTTCAGTCCTGAGCATTTGACATTTAATACAGTATAAACATAGCAAAGTAACCCCAAAAAAATAATCTTAACATTATTTGATTTGTGTTCTATTACAATTTGTGCTAAACTAGATCATTTGGCTAAATATTCTTGTACCAGTAATATTTAGATTGTTATATGCAACACTTGTACCTGGAAACAGAACTAATTACATTCATTAGACCCTGCTGGGCAGGGTATATTCCACTTCAAGAGTTATGGTTATAATTTTAAACTCATGGGGAAATTATTTGAGCTTTTTCTATTGAGTACTTCAAGTGTGAATAATCTGAATTAGTAAAAAATAAAACAAACCCCAAACCCACAAAACAAAACACCAAAACACCACCCCAAAACTCCAACCCCTGAATTGTTAAAAGCTGCCTCTAACTATGTTCAACTTTACCAATCTGGAAAAAGAAAGAGCATGAGTATGGTCAAGTCTCTTTGTTTTTAATGGGTTTTGCAAGCTAAAGCCAGCAATCCTTCAATTTTGACCTCACCTCATCCTTACAAACCAAATGATAATCCTTTTTTTGAAGATTCTTAACAGGTGAGGAGAAAGTTAATCTGGCAAGAATTTAGACAGCTGTAAATGTTTAGCACAATAACATCCTTAATGTCAAATATCTTTATGGCCAGAACTGAACTATATTAAACAGAACATAAATAAGACTGTAAATAAATAAAAGAAAAATCATAAAGTACATCTCTAAACATCATTCTACAAACAACTTACAGAATCAAATGGAGAAGCTGAAACTGTCAACCTTCATTTAACCTCTGCATTAAATAATTCCAGATTTGTTTGTTTTTTTAAATTGACCTTTCAAACATGAATGTCATCCAAAGTCCAAGAAACAGCAAACAAATGGGGCATTTATAAAGGCTGTTCAATCCATCATGCCCAAAATAGCATATTTGGCTATACATTTAAGTGAACTGATGTATCTGTGCATAAGAAAACCCTTGGGTGTTCCACAGACCTCTCATCACAGAATTGTCACTTTGAATTTGAGACAGCCACTACCATACTGGGGTTATATTTGCTTCCCTTTCTTCACCAATTACAGCCTTTTTGAAAGATGAAATCTATGCATATGTGGCTTGTTCCTTAGGGAAGAAAACTTTTTAGCCAGTGAATTAAATCCATCTGAGTGCCACCTATGAACTAGGAAATGAAAGAATTCTGTTACCTGCAGCGTTCACCTCCTTACACAGTACCGAGAAAAGGCTCCAACTGCTTCCCCGAGACAGGGCTGCTTAAACACCTACAGCTAATGCTCTGGACTTGGAAGAGAATGCATCCAAGTTAATGCTTCTTCCTAGCAGGCTGCTTCATGTAAGAAATCTGCAATGTGCCCTTCACATCTCTTTATTAAACCTGTGCACCCTCAGCTGGATGCAGGGTCAGTTGTGTGTATTTAAAATGCTTCATATTGTACCAAAATACATAAAGACTTGCAGTCAGGTTTACTTTACCCACAGGATAGCCCAGGATGGGACTGATTTTGTTCCTGGTACAGAATTTCTCCTGGTACATTTTAATGAAACATCTTCATATCTGTAAACCTAACAACCACTTTTATGCATTCCTAGTTGGCAACAGAACAGCCTCTAGGACAAGAGAGAAACATAGAGAAACACTCACTTTAAGTGTACATAGTATAGAAGTGGATATAGCATTTTAAGTGGCTTAACTATTCTGATTCCAATTTTGATATTAGGAATTTGATTCAGCTTCCAGTTCAGAAAGCAGCTGCCCTGTATGGTAGTCAGACCTAAGTTTTTAGGGTTACTTGTCTGCCTTGCCTTTCTCACCCTCCTGCAGATGCAAGAAACCTTTTAGTGCAGGTTAAAGTAGAGTATATTCACAAGACTAAACTCTGAACTCTCTCTCTTCCTAGAAAGTATTAAAAAACACCAGAAGAAATTTGGGTTTGGAAACAAAATTCCAGTATGGGTGATGAATCTAATAAGCAGCTGTTGTGAAGCAGCCTTGGTGTTTTGGAAAGGAGCTTATGCTTGTGGTTAACTTTAAACTATAAAAGTCACACTCTTGTAAAAAAATATTGCATGGCAGAACAGCCATCTTCACAGTCTGCTCACATGAAAACAGTGAAAAGATAAACAATCTTCTGTTGAACATAATATTTCTCAACACAGTGCAGTTCAACAGGATACATGCTCACTACTGCCTTTGTTCCATCTTTACAAAATAGAAACACACATGCAATACATACAAACTGTACAAAATCAACATCAGTATACCAAAATTACTCTACTTTGGTTTCCTGGTTGTTGGGTTGGGGTTTTTTGCCATTTTTTAAGCATAACAACAACTCAATTAACTCTATTTTACAAATAAACATATCCATAGTGAATGTAAAATAGAAGATCTTTAAAAGCAGGTCACTGAAACTACAAAGTTCATTGCAAAAGAGATGAACAAGTGGAAAACCACTTCAATGGAAATGCATAATTATACATCATCAGCTGGAAGGGCTGGTATACTGATCTTTGCTCTTGTGAAATATGCTATCCTCTCCCTGAAATTAGAAAAGAATACAAGTTATTATTTTACTATTTACAGCATGACTCCCATGTCTTCTGCTCTAGAGTTGCTAATGTTACAGCACAGATCTTTAAAAGATAGGTTTGGAAAATACAGAGTGAGGAAGATACACAGTGAATTTATTTACAACAAATATGGCATTCTGACATCATTCCCTTCTTAGGAAGATTTATGTAAAAAGCAGCTCCAATTTTGAAAAAGAAAAGAGGAAAAATCAGTATTTCACTAATAACTGCAATGAGGAGACTGAAATACTGATCTAGGTCTATTATTTCCTACAATGATATTGCAGTGGAGGTATGAAAAGGCAAAACATTTTTATCCTGACTTGGGAAAAAGGGAGGGGAAAAATAATAAAATAAATCAGGTCTGGGCAAGACTCAGAGAAGCAGAATTGTCAACCAATTCTCCAGCTGCTTCCCCTGTGCTCTTACCATTTCTGTCTCCTATGAACTGAGATTACTGAAGCATAACAAGTTTACAGAAGCTTGTCTGCCAGCAGCCTAGAAAGCAGATGATAAGTACTGGGGGCTTAAAAATTAAAGCTCAGAAGAGTCATTCTTGAAAGCTTCAAAAATGCCTCTGTGTGATTAGTCTGTGAGGTCACAGGACTGTAAAAAGCACAACTAGCAGTGAGTGTACAATTCAGCCTTAGGAGGTAACTATTTGTCCAGCAGACTAAACAATATTTTCCACTGGTGGAGCTTGAGTTCCCATTAAAAACAGGAGATCAGAGCAAACCAACTACATAAACTGGATTCTTTGGCTAGTTATGTGGTGATTAGAAGATAGGAAAAAATGGAGTCTTATGATACCCTTCTTGCAGGGGAATGATGTCTTGAGCACTTACACATTTGGGCACCAGTCTGTCTATGGTAATTGTTAAATGACCAGCACTGACCAAAACTCTTTCTCAAGACTTGCACAGAAAGTGAAAACTGTTTGAAGATGCTCTAAATTTCATACTGAAGATAAACAGCTCAGCTGTAGCACTTCTCTGCTGCTTTCCTTTCTTTCTTACTTTGATTCTGCATCACTTACAGTTGTGGTTTGCACAAGTAGTGGTTAATCAGCTTCCTGACAAGACGTATACCGTTCTACTTCTTGAGGGACAACTTACTTCAGGCACTTGCCACCACCAGAAGAGAACCCATTACTTAAAGCCAATTTCCTGTGGGTGAGGTGAGCTGTGCCAATGGCCCCACATGCTTGCCCCCAGCAGATGCCACACAGAGGTCTGAAACTTTTCAACCTGCTTGCTTGCCACCACAGCTCAACAGACTTACTGCCACATGAGCAAGTTACTAAGGCCTGGTCCTTCGAAACTTCCAACTTTGAGCTGTGTCAGAAATGTATGATGTGTCATGCAATTCAAAGGAATGTGGATTTTTGACTAATATTACAGGGCATATCTGTTTATATTTAGAAATTATCCATGTTACTTCATTACCTTAAAAAGAGCATGAAAAGCAGAAGAGGACAAACCTGAATGACTGCACTTGCAGTGGCACCTTCTGGCTCTGCTCCCGTAACCGGCACACATCCTTGGACGCCTTCCTCATCAATTTCTCAGCACTTAAGCCTTGTTTCTGTTGTTCTTTTGACTGTTCAGCCTGTAAACAGGAAAGCTAAGTGTATTTTGCTAATAATGAAAACCAGCTCATTTCAAAGAAATGGCAAATTCTTCAGTGTCTAGCAAAACACTTGGCAGGACTAGGTTTACAGTTGGACTCCATGACCTTCAAGGTCTTTTCCAACCTATCTGATTCTATGAAAATCGATACAAAGAGTCAGCAAGACAAAAGACTGACATCACAAGCCTAAGGCATGGGCATGAAATAAGGTACCAGAGCTTTTCCTAAAAACATAAATACAGCATATCCCATGCCATCACAGGTGGCTCCTAGGTGTTATGAATTTTAATGGGATATTTCTTAGGTCTATAGCTAGACAATACCTGAATTTATAGGAACAAAAGTTGACCATCCAAGTATCTTTTTAGAACTGAGAGATACAGATTCTCTTTCCATGTAAAATGCTTCTATTCCTAATCAAAGCTCTCAGGAAAGTTGCCTATACCTACTCCAAATGACAGACAGAAATCCAATCTGTTTGTACTGCTGTTAGCTAGTTTGGAGTTGGGGACTAAAGCAGTTCTGTGTTTAAAATGAAATTAACCTATAAAGTAGTGTTTCCTTTATTAGTTATTGAACATTAATTTGCAATCTACAACTGCTAGTGTCTTTCTTAACTTTACATATGTCACTGGCCATGTATTTTATCACAGCTCCCCTACTTGATATTTATCAAAGCACTAAACATACAATATTTCAGGATTTTCTGATTTTCTCTCTTCCTTAACTTTACACAAGATTCTTTGGACTACTGCATTTCAGGCTAACAGCATACATGACTTCATTGTTTTTCTACTCTCTATTACCATGTCCTCCTTTTCCATTGTTTTAATCCTTCCATTTTCCAGGATGGTCTTCATGCATGTGAGAAGGTATGTATGTGGCCAGGTTTACATTTATTATCCTGTTTCTTGAGTGATTTACAAAAACAGTGAATCCTCCATGTATAGAAAATACAGCAAAGCACACTAATACATTGGCCATGCAGTCAGTAAGTGCCAAAAATCTGACACTTACTTGTCAAAAATAAGTGCCAGATAGGAATCTTTGTATCTGTTCTTAGCTTAAGCATGAGATAACAAAGCAGAAACACTACCAAAATCAAAGCTGAAATACTAATTCCTGTCACGTTCTTCAGTGGGTTTGCTATAGAAGAAAGTGAATCTTAAGAAAAACTGTTAACTGTGCTGAACCCCAAAATACTGGAACAAGGACATATTTGTGGTATAAATGACGTAGCTACACATTACTTCTACATGGAGGATGGACTGAAAAGAAATAAAGAAGGGTATAAAAGACATGAAGGCATCTTTACAGGCATCTTTTTTGGACACAGAAAGAAGAAGTACTTCAGAGGACACTAGGTGTCTGAAAACTTGTATGAGGACGTAAGCCTCAGTCTTTGAAATACTGCATGGTTTCTCACAACAATGCAAGCTAAACAAAACAAAATGCTTCTGGTGCACAGAATTACCTACTGATTTCTGAGCTGCAGGTATTAGTGGGCTTTATGTACCTGCTGCACTTAGGAAGGTGTGGTAGGAAGGGAAGTATAGCGTCTGTACTCGGCTTCAAGCAGAGTAACAGTGTGCCAGCAAGCAGCCACTGATTTTCAACATCCCCCACATCTGTGGTTTCATTTTTCACTTGAGACTCTCAATTTCTCTGGCACTTCCAGCTGCTGCATTAGTCTGCACCATTATAATGCCTGCAGGGTCTAAAAAATAATCTGGGACAATGTTCTCTAGGATGCTGTGTTTTGCTAACCCAAGAGGAAACACTGACAGCAAAGTACAGCATTCTCAGGGTTGTTTTGCACCACAGGGGAAGGCTGCAATGATTTGAAGGGTAGAAATATTTGTTGAAACTTTGTAAGCACTCTTCAAAGAGGTGGAGTGGCTGTGATCATTGTTCCAACTTGCAGTTGGAAAGAAGGATTTAAATGCTGTGCTGTATATGAGATCAAAAACCATCTAATTCAGAGCTGAGCTGTGTGTATGTAAACATTAGGATCATCCCTTCCCTCTTCTACAAAAGGTTATTTACTGACATTTAGTTTTTAAAAGAACAAAACAACAAAACTAATACCTATTACTTAAATATTAGAAGGTCCTCTGCACCTTATTAAAACTGCTTTCCATTTTTACTGCTCTGAATAACTTGGTGTCATTGAAACAATCTCTATCAACCATCAATAGCTAAAGAGTACAAATCCATCCTGTGTGTCACTAGCAACCTCCTCTCAGAGAAGAGTAATGTCCATTGACTGACACAGATGGGAAGGGGACTCCAGAAGTCATCTACTCCAATCTGCTGCTTAGAGTAGGCTAAGCTAGAGCTAGGTACTCAGGGGCTTGTCCAGTCACATTCTGAATGTCTCTAGCTGTGGAGGTTGGGTATTTTGGATTTTGTTTTTTGTTTGTTTGTGTTGGGGTTTGGTTTGGTTTGTTTGTTGGGTTTTTTCAGTTGGTTGGTTGGGATTTTTCCTCCCCTAACAACAGCTAGGTGACTATTCCAGTGTACCATCACAAGTTAAAAAAAGAACCTCCCCCAAATACAACAAAACCTCCACAACATCCAACTCTTTTGGAATTTTCCATCTTCCAACTTGTCACTGTTGCCTGCCACTCATTCTCTCCTGTTCCTTGTCTTTTATCCACATGAGGACATCCCATTTCCTTTTGCAGTTTAGAGCCAATGCATATGTACTTGTGCCAAAAGCAAAATAAGGATGTCCTGCATAAGGAAATAAGCCACAGTGGAAGTACTGCTTTTCCCATATGCCCCTACCACTATAAGTATACCTGTTACAAACAGTTTTTGGCTACAGGTTCTGTGCAGACTGCAAATCAGCTGATGCTGAAGGACAGAAAGCACATGCACATTAAATGCCATTTTACTACACTAACCCCAAACTATTACTCTAAATATAGTTTCTATTCTGAATTACTAAAGTATTTAGATAGCACTAGAAAAATACTACCTGAAATTCTAGGTTTCAATGCTTTAGTTTTGATTAATAAAGAAACAGTTTACACTACATCATTCAAAGATGTAATTAGTCAGTTAGCTTCTGTAAAAACCTTTAACGTGACAGACCAAATTCTTGAACATTACAGTCTGTAGAAAGGGTAGAGGCATATGTGTATTCACCAGAGTATCTGTATGCTGCTCATACCTGTTTTTCAGCTTGTTTCAAGAGTTTCTGGAAGCGTTCATCCTCTAGCACACACAGGGGAAGGTCTGTCTCTCCTCTACCTTTCATTTCCTCCAGCTTCTGTTTTAGATCCCGCAAGGCCTGAAGCTCATCGTTCAGACGGCTCTGTCTCGTGCGTGATGCCTGGAGGTCCAGCTCCAAGTCAAGAGAAGTGCGCATGGGGCACTCTTGGGTAGCTCTTCGCATGATTGGTTGGCAAACAGGCTGAATCATTTAGGAGACAGAGCAATAGAAATTAGGATCTAGACAGGCTAGTGGAGGGTTTGACATAACACAGTCAGAAAAGCTCAAAGAGATTTTTTCTTTAGCAGTTAGCTGCTGTGATGAGATCCAAGTCCACACATCCATCTATTGCGCTGTATTTCTTCGGTCGCTACCTAAAAATCAGTGCAAAAGTTTCTCCAACCAGCTGTGCAATTATATATTTACAGGTTAAAAACAACAAAACCCCCTGTTCTGTTCCCCAGGACAACACAATGCTAGGAGACCAACACTACACACACTTCCCCATAGATGTCAAATATATTATTTATTTTTACAAACACTTTCTTCGAGGCCTAAGAAAACACAATGTCAGGAACTCTGTAAACATTCATTTCTTAAGTGTATTACACATTATCTACTGTCCTTTAACAGTGACTTTTTCCATGAGTAAGCCTGGCAGAAGCAGCCATTACTGACTATCCAGCATTTCTTTCTTATGCCAAATGTAATCCTCTTAGCACCTGGTAACAACCCTTGTAGAAGTGGTCTTTTAGTTACAATCAAGATTACAATGTAACTCTCAACTCACGTAATAGCAAACTCCATGCAAGAGAAATACAATCTTACTATGTTGTTATCGATCCTTCTGCTACTCAAACACGCCTGGAGAATAAATCTCCTTTAAAAGTACTTCTGAATCACACAATGTTAGGAGCTGGAAGGGACCTCAAAAGATCATCTAGTCCAACCCCCCTGCCACAGCAGGATTCCCTAGACCAGGTCACACAGAAGCACGTCCAGACGGGTTTTGAAGGAGACCGAAGGAGACTCCACAACCTCTCTGGGCAGTCTGTTCCCTTGAAATTTCCACCCAAATTTGGTCAAGATATATGTTGCTGCTGTTCCATTTTGTGCAGCATAAACCACCTTAGGTCAGCTGGGAATATCCACGTTCTTTAACCTAGATCCCCTTGACTGTTACAAAAACTTTAACAGTAAATGCCATAATGCTGAGCACCAGTGCCTTCAGCCACTGAAGAATGAACACTGGAAGAATGTTAAGTTTTGTTGGTGGGGCAAGAGGTTAAGACTGAGACCACTGCATTAAGATTTCAATTGGAAACTAGAGGACTACATGTTTTACTTGCATTGTGTTTTCTGAAATAGATAAAGCATATTGTTTAAGTCATTTGTTATTCTTTCTGCCCCCATACTTTGTTTTAAAGCAGGTTAAGGCAACGTGGCACATACCCGTTTCACTCGCAGGCTCCGCCGTTCGGTGGCATTTCTCACAAAGAGAGACTTTTTGGCTAGTGTTGAGCTGTCACTGTCACTTCGATTCAACTGTCAAAATATGTATAGCAGAGATATAAAGCACCTTCATATACACAGACATCTGGATTGATAGAGACAGTCAGAAAATCTCAGTGCTGATATGCATGTAGGTCACACTTAGTAAAACTTCTTTCAATTTGAATAAACATGATTCAAAATCCTAGTCCTAAAGCAAGACAACCATTGATCTTACTGAATTAATAATACATTGATTCTCAGGAGCGTAAGGATGGTTAGTATTGTTACTAAATACTGCCAAAGCAGTGTCTGGCTGCAGGTTATAAACTATGGATTTAATTTACCTGGGGCAGGCTTTTAACAGATTTATTACAGGGAAGGTAAATCACTGTAGACATGCACCTGTCCAACAAACAGTACTTTTGTATTATTATTGTAACAAGCAACAAGAATAGGTGTGCTTACAGCTTCCTTCAAAAGCACTTCTTGCTTCTCAAAAATATGCACCACAGCTCGACAGGAGTTCCTTTTTATTTATAGCATTAGTTCTACATCCATCACTGCAGACTGATTGTTAGATGCATCAGGATGGGAGAAAACAGAAGCATCTCTCTGCAGGATATTTATATCACCTCTTCAGAAGAGGACAGACAAAAAGGATCATTCTGCTAACATTCCAATAACCAAAGCCAGAGCCCTAAAGGATGCTTACACAGGACAGGTAGCTAGCATCACTAAGGTTCTTTAAGCACTTTTCAAGGGAGATTTTTGAAGTCTGTCCTTTAAGCCTCAAAAATCTTTGTGTTTGCTGTAACCTTGTATGAAGCAAGTGCTTCCTTAAAGCTAGGCCATCTCTTCTCAAAAGACAGCAGCTAGCAGTTAGCTAGAGCATATTCAAGAGGTACATTCCTTTAGAACAGGACTAAGGCTGGATATACTTGCTGTGCAAGCTGGGGACTAGGCCTGGGAGACCTGTGCTGTTCAGCCCTCTCCATGGACTCAGATGCAGCCACAATGTCTGCTCTTGAGCCCTGACTGCAAATATTTCTCAAACTGTGAAAGATTCACCTGTGCAAACACAGGTTTCTCCTATGGTACTTTGATTCCAGCCAATACCACACACAATGAGAAAGAGAATGGTTTATTCAAGGTATGTTTATTTAGATTCTGGCTTCTGGCAGCAGGTATGTAGCAGTGTTCAGAGCTACAAAAGCCCAACACTCTTCTAGATGCAAAACCCTTAGGATTTTATACTAACTAATCCATCAGAGCAAAAATTGTTAATTCCTGTCAAAGACCTCCAGGTGGGAAGCCAATACAATTTATTTTCAGTGTATAGGAGTTCAGATGAAAGCTAGGTAAAGATTGTTAACAAAATGATCTGCTGTATTTCATTCTGGAGAGTATATAGAATAGTTATTTAAGTTTGTAGATACTATTTTTTTTTCCAGGCCCATGAGAATCACAGAGAAGTGATCAACTTTAACACTGCCAAATGATGAAGGTAACCATCTCTAATTGAACTGGAGAAGAGTAAAAGCATCATTTAGCTATTTTTTTAATGTCTTATTTGTGTGAGTAACCTGTAGGAACTAAAGATCAAAATAAACTGCCTTTCCTAGGGTGTCTGAAAATAAAATCTATAGAGCTGGAAAATCATGCTTAAATCTTTAAACACCTGATTTTCACTGTTAGTTTAGCAGCACCAGGGCTGACAATTTAAATCTTTTTTTGCCACGCTACCATAGATCTAAAGAGACTGGAGAACAGGCAGTGCCCTAGGCAGCGCTCACACATCTTTCCAAGATGTAATTACAGCAGGATTCAGGCTGCCCAGGTTTAAAACCAGTTGAGATACAAAGTGAGATTTAAAATTGATGACTGAGCTCTTTCTACACCGTTACCCTTAAATGGCTGCATTATTAAAATATGGTAATGCAATGGCAGTTTACAGGGAACTCTATTCTATGTTTTAACAAATTATTCTCTATGTCAAAGCTGTAGTTGCTGACGTGCAGGGAAATAGCACTTTCTGCAGAAAGCCAGCATAGGCATCTGTGTTACCTCTCTCCAATGGGATGTATTTTTGCCCTAGTAAAAGTGTTTCACAAGAGTTGCAACTCTACTGGAAGTCAGTTCTTCTACGCATCGGGTCACTTAAGGGAAAGAATGAATCTAGAGAAACTAGAGGCTCTGCCTCTTGCAGGGAAAACTGGTACACAACTAACTGTCACTAATGCATCATTCCCAAGAAGTTAAATGACTCTTTAGCTAATAGTTCTTCATTCCAAGTGTTCTTCCTCTTACCCTGCAGATGTATTGGTTCCGCTCGCCTGGAGAGAAGGTTTGTGAGCGCACTATCATGCTGTTCCTGACAAAGGGACGCTGTCTGCCGCTCCAGCTGCCTCTGTCCTTGGGTCGGACTGCTGTGTTCTTCTTAACCAATTCCTCAGTGTTAGTCTCTTTATCAACCTGTGAAAAGAAAATGAGTTTATAAGAACTATCCTATCCAGACACATGCCAGCACATAGTTTTCACGCCTTTGGATTTTAACAAGCGTTCTTGTTACCTTGCAGTGGACAGAAAAAGACCAGTAGCACAAAGCATCTTGCACATACACAAAACTCCCAAAATGCTTAATAGTCTGTGGAGAATCTTTGAAGGTACTCTTTGCATCCAGTAAAACTAGAGCTTCTGCAGAAAGGCCTTTGCTGCCCTGCAGATGGACTGATACAACCATGCTTTGCCGCTTGCAGACATCATCATTGTTATTATTATCATCATCATTATTATTGTTATTATACATTTATATTTATTTTGTTCTGCAGAACCTTTGCAGAATAGCAAGGTTCTACCATGCTAGAGAAGATGCCTGTGCATGCTGAAAGGGGCAGCTGGGAAAGTTTTGTTGCCCAGGTTCTTTCAGACATACTATCTAAATCCCCCAAGCTCCAGCAGCAGCGCTGCTTTATAGAGCTGCACCAGCCTTATGAACCCAGGGAAAAGATGTTGTTTGCTGCTGTCCCTTGGAATGGCCTACTGCCTGCTAGAGTTGCCCCTCAGGTGCCAACAACCCCATCAGTGGCACAGCCTGTGCTTACTTACATGTAGTGATCATCTTGACAGCCAGGCTAGAACAAGTACTACAGCAGCTGGCACATCTGATGTTACTGATCTGCACTGGGGCATTTTCTCAGCTTGAGTAATTTAATGAGGTTCACAGTTTTCAACATGCAGGTGATAAACTACAACCCTGAGAGGATCTGCCATACAAAGATCTACACTGTGGCTGGCTTTAGAACCAGGTCTGCTCTGTCTTTCGCTCACTGCCCAGGTCCATCAGCCTGTACGTGCCTAACCTTCAGATGTTGTCCTTGATGTCTCCCCTTGCCAAGTTAGCTCTTTGATCTATACTGGCTTACTACCCAGCAGACTTTATACCACAGCCTCAGCTTATCTGGCAACTTGCCACATTAATTGGAAGTTAATTACAGTTTCCAACAAGTCCACTGAGGTGTTGAACTTTTGCATTGTGGCAGCCTCGAAGGAACAAGATGTCATTCTTTGCCTTTTAACTTTTGCTGTTTCACAGAGCATAGGGGTTTACTGCATGCAACAGTGTTTTCATTAGGATGCAGAAAGATGTTCTAAAACTTTTATTTCTAGAGTATCTGCTACCACATCAGGGACATATTTACTACAAATTTACCAGAGGAAATATTTCCACCAAGAAAGGTGGAATATAATTTAAAGCAAACAGGTAACAAGAATATGGAATTAGAATTTATATGCAGTATTTGGGTAGTTCAACAGCACATAATTTAACACACATTTTGTTCATTAATCTTTCCTCCTCTGCTACACCAGTTCTTGTATTTCACACTCTAAAATAAAGGGTAGAAATAAGGAAATCCCTGCATTGCTTTAAAGATCTTGATCCCTGTTCTGTCTTTCCCCCTGTTTATCAGATGAATCAGGAAAGAAAGGAAACAATGGAAGAAGTGCAGAAATATTTTCAATATGCACAAGCTGAAGCTACCAAACTGCACTTGTATTTTGAATATTCTCCCTATGCAACAAAGAGAAGATACACAGTTTAATTAATTGTCTTTGACTAAGAAGTTCTGCCTAATGTCTTTTAAATGTTGTCTTCATAGTTCAGAAGTGACCACACCGATTTCATTCCAAGCACACATTGACATGTGCTACCTCAAAGGCCACATCAAATTGTAAATGTTCAGATGCATTATAGTCTTCTATATTAACTGTTGAGAGACAGGTCTTCAGACACTGTAAGATACCACAAGAATGCATATTTTAAGATACTCACCAGTGTTAGTATTACAGCAGCTTGCTGGCTTTCATGGGCCTCATCGCTGTTCCCTCTGTCCTTGTCTTCATTTGTTGCTGGTGCATCAATGAGTAACCCCATGTCATCAGTACAGCTGCCTTCTACTGCCAGCTTAATGCCATCTTCCTCTTCATCCATAATTTCATCAGAGGCTTCTGCCAGCATTTCTAACCTGCATCAACAGAAGTAGCCCAGGCTTATTCTCAAACTGGAAGAGCCCACCAGTGAATGATATCAGAAGGCCTAGGCTGTCACCCATGTATAATGTATGCATTTGCCTGACAACGAAAACAAGAGTATAACCAAAATTCTTCCATTAAGTTCAGTGAAGGCACATTTCATTACATGCTCCAGTAAAATCCAGCAAGCTCTACCACAGCTGACCTTCAAGGTCATTATGACAACACTGAACTACATTCAACAGCTGCGTGTTTATAACAACACTGAAGGACTCTGGTTGCAATAAAAATCATAAAACAAATGAGTGAGTCTCCCCTCTCCCCATAATAAAGCATTTATTTCTTTCTACATTGCAGTTAAGAAACTGCACAGGAACAGAACTCAACATAGCAGTTTAGCAGGAAATCTGATTTTTGGGAAAGCTCACAACTTCTTCAAAACAAGGCCATCAATGGAAGTGCACACACAGAGGCTTTGTCAGACAGCAGCTTTCTCTTCAAATCCTATTGCCTGCTTATTATTAATACAACTAAAATTTGATATGAGACATTCTAGTACACCTCCAGTGGCTCAGAGTCCCCAAGTGGTTTCACAGGAAGATGCACACAGCATGGAGGAGCATCAGCAGTATGAGTTAATAGAGCAGCCAAGACACCATAAACCTAAAAGAAGGTGAATGAATTGACCACACAAAAGAATGTGACTTTACCCTAATTTCAGTGGTAGTGAGGCACTGGAACAGGCTGCCCAGAGAAGCTGTGGATGCTCCATCATTGGAAGTGTTCAAGGTCAAGCTGGACAAGGCTTTGGGCAGCCTGGTCTAGTGAAAGATGTCCCTGCCCATGGCAGTGAGATTGGACTAGATGATCTTCAAAGGTCCCCTCCAGCCCAAATCATTCTACGAGTCTTTTGATCTCCTCTGGATGTACAGCCCTTTCATTTGTCTAAGAATAGGAGGAATGAGTGGAATCATTCAGGCATGTACAGAGAGGGAGGAAAAGTGGCTTTACCAGTCTTCCTCAGAGCCCCTTTGCTCCTCTTCTTCTTCCTCCTCATCTTCCGCCAGCTCTTGCTCTACAGCTTCTAGCTCAGCAGATGTCCTCTCCAGCAGAGCTGACACAGCATCCTGCTCACAGGGAAAAAGAAGATGAAACCAGAATGGAGTGACACATAACACAGGTTAAAAACCAACAGCTCTTGCAAGAGCTGCTTTCCCCTGCTGCTCCTTGATGCCAGCAGAAACAGGAATCCTATCACAAGTAGGAGGGATTTGAATTGTCAGTGTCTAGCACATTAACTGATTGCTTTTATACACAGGAAATCTCAAACATATCTTTTTGTAAAACAATAATGCAATCAAAGATGCTCTTGTCATCTTTTAATGTCTCATCTCTCTAATGTCTCCTCCATCTCATACTTTTAACTACATAAAGTTTTTCTTAAAACTTAGTATTTCTGAATGTAGTTCTCTTAAGGAGATAGAAAAGCTTATCTAAGCAGAAGAATTAGGATGTGTTTTGCATAAGCAGCATTTTTGGTGTAATCACAGAATGTTAGGAGTTGGAAGGGACCTTGAAAGATCATTTAGTCCAACCCCCCTCCCACAGCAGGATTCCCTAGACCAGGTCACACAGAAGTGTGTAGTGGCTTTAAGCATGCAAATTCAAACAATTAATAAATAGCCATTTTTAATGGCTGCATAGGAAAATCAAAGATAAAACTTAAGGAAGCTCTTTAGTAACATTCTTTTTAAATGAAACACAGCTGAAGTGTTTCAAGTTGGAGTGCAATTTTGTATCCCACTAAGAAACATCAGACCTATCCACCCTCGCTAACGAGTCTGAAACCACATACAGGATTTACTGAGATACTAGAGACAAAAGTGCCTTGGACCTTCAGGGAAAGACAATTCACATATTCAAATAACCACACTGCAACAACACAATTAGAGTCTATGGCTTTTTGATTGCTATTAAGTAATAGCCAACACATTGCTCACCAAGTCCAATGAGTCCAGTGACTGCTTACTTAACAGAAACGTGGATTCTTCATTTTGTCCCTTCTTTTTTTTGCCAGGAATTTGCTTGCAAGGCAACAGGTTGTACCACAGAGTACAAGTCTCATCAGAAAATGATAAATCTGCCAGACTGATCTGAGTCCCAGCCTGCACAAAGAAGGGGAAAGAAAATTGCTTAAATTGGTTTTCTTTCCTGCAAAAGAGTTGCAAATAAATTCTGCAGTATTTATCATGTAAAATACACAGCACAAATTTGACATGAATCTTACTTCCCTTAACTGCACCTATTTCCCTTCCCTTCTAGTTAAAATAAACAAATAGAAGTACATGAAAATGGCCTTTGTATTGTCTATCCTGCCACCTGTTATTTCAGTCTGTGGAATTTCTCTCCACATGCACACACACAAAGCACTGTGTCACTTGCAATGCACATGTCTGCTTTCTACAGCATTCAGGAATGCAAACCTGTGTCACTGAAACCTGCAGCATCAACTCATGGAGCAGCAAGTTACACTCAGTTTTTCAGTTGTTCCACCACAAAAACCACCTTTATGTCTGTGGTGTTGGACTACTTTGTTGTTGGGGTTTTTTCTTCACCTTCCTGCATTCTGTTCTGCTGCCTCTCCCTTACCTGAGGGGAAATCTCTTACATACTGAAAAAGGCCACCACAGTCCCCAGGAATTAAGCTAACATACTTTTCAAAGTGAGTATTTCAGTCTTCATCTGTTCCCAGTGGCTGGAGCTGATGAACCTACCAGGTTCCAGCATCTCTTCAGCTTGTTGTAACTAAACTAGGTGCTACTAAATCAGACCCACAGTGAACAACTAAACTATATTGTACCAGACCATGCAAAAGCAATGTGGAAGTAGATAAAGCATTGCTAATGAGGTGATGACCACAATCAACAACAAAATATAAGTAGTGCTGGTTTCCAACAGGCTGATCTCTGAATGCTTTGCCTTCTTGTTATTTCTACAGATCATAAAGACTAAAGAGGTGGACATTATACAATCTACATAATGTGCAAAGTAACATAGGTTCTTTGTGATAAGTTGTGATGAGGGTTTGTGCTTTTTCTGGCATACTGTGGCTCTTTTTATCTTTTACTTTAAAATCTAGTGTTAGGGTAATGCTGCAATAGAAAGGCAGTATTTTAAGTGCTATAGCAACAACCAAGTTATGCTCCCGAGTTTGTCTCCAAGTACTGTGGAATTTTAGCAGCCTTGAGCACCACAATAAGAGCAGACACTAGAAACAAATGCAGGCAGTAAGCAGCAGGAATACAACTGCATACCAGGCATTCTTCCCGACGACCTCTACCGACAGCACAAACGTCTACTCTGAGTGTCTTCCGCAGCAGCGTTGCTTGGGAGATGGCTACTCTGAAGAGCTCATTGAACAGGATGCTCTCCCTGGCAGGATGAACCTTTGTGCGGAACAGACAGCTGGTATCCGTGGAGGATGGAAGCACTGCCACTCTAACATACCTGCCAACAACAAAACACAAGTGGGACCTGGATTTCAACTAGCACTTGCTGGAGATCCATGATAAAAGGGGACCCCATCAACTAACCAAAGGAAAATGAAACAGCAACAAATCAGAGTTGGAATGGAAAAGAGGAGTGAGAAATTCCTCCCCAAACCGAATTCCTGTGTCTGGGAAGGTAGTAGCAAGAGAGGTAGCTCTTTCTGTGCCTATCTCAATTTACCCTCTGGTTTAGTACTTTGAACACTGAAGATCATGTCATAGATGGGAAGAAACATGACCTTAATGTTAATTAACAAAATGAAGAAAATTTGAGTGGACATCAAGATTAAACTGCTAGAACAATGTGGGCAGCACTGATGTCTATAATCTTTTAAAGAAACAAACAAAACAAAACCTCCAAAGAACCAGAAAACTAAGGAAAACAAGGGTAAAAAATAGCTTGGGCCATAGCTGCTTAAGATCAGCTCATAATACATGAAGTGAGACTTAGAAGAACGCATCTTGCAAGCCTAAATTCAAGCACAGGGAATAACTTGAAATTGTTAAATGGCTACATTCTTTTTATGGAACAAATATGAATGGATATTATATGGATAGAGGTAATAGCAGCTAACTTGCAGGTCTCCCTTTAGTAGTAGCTTGACAGAGTGAAGCCATTCCTCATGCAATTTGTACATGGTATTTACCTATTGCACAGCTTCTCCTACACATGACTGAGCACAGTCATTATTTTACATCTCTTCTGTGCCTGTGCATTAGTATATTTCTGGTCTTGGCTTTAAATGTAATTGACATTCACTGTAGAACAGAATGCCATGAAGCTAGCTAAAGCAAGAAGTAAAAGCAGGCCAAGGAAAAGTATTGCACAAAATGTGTGACTTTATTGCTACATTTTCTGGTAATGACTCTGTACCTCCTGTTATTACTATTAAAACACAGTTTACATTAATTAAACCAAAAGAAATTAGGTCTGAGAAATTGGATTTTGTGACTTAAATGTGAATGTAGCCTTTATTCCCCAATGATGCCAAGCTTCTTGGGATAAAGGGTAAGATCTAAGTTGTTCAGCTCACATGTATAGCCTGGATAGCAGGTATCTAGCATTTTGACAAACCATCCTAAAGTTAAGTGGCAGCATAATGTACATCCAGTAATGCTGCACAGAAATGGAGGTGAGCAGTCTGCATTGTCTACTAAAAGCAGCCACTTTAACAGATTAAGCAATTAGGATACATTTGGAGAAGAGAGAGGAATAGAAGACAAAGCACATTAGAAGGATGTTTAGAAGTTGGTTCATTGGAGCTTTCTTTTAATCATTGTTTATTGGCATCAGGCCACAATAAGAGGTAAACAAGAAACTGCTCTCTGGCCTTTTTTTCCACAAGAGTGCTTACTTTCATTTTAATTAAAAAGGTTAAAAGTCAACTGATGCCTCAGATCTTGCTGTGATATACCTATCATTTCTCAACTGATGAAAAAATAATTCCAATACAAATAATAAGTGTTTGGCCAGACTCTACCTACTCTAAAAGTGAACAGCTTTTACAGTGTGGAAACAGGTATTGGTAAGACCTCATGTCAAATCTATTTCTCTATGCATAAAGTTTCAATAAAATACTAATCCATCAGATTTGATGTGCTAGAAAATACAGTTGTAACACAGTATCCTTTTCCAGGCCCCATTTTTACCACTGTATGTATCTGTACAGTTATACATATATGCACACAAGGGCTAGTGACAGAAAAAAATGCTAAAAAAATAATCTTTTCTGTTCCACCTTAGTGGAATGCACTAATTTCCTGATAACTTCTTCTTGCAGCATTGCTGGAATATGTAAAAGCTAACAGTTTGAAAGTATTATACATCTTTTAGTGCTGTTAAGAACCAAATCAATCCACTCCTTTGGAGAATCTGTACAATGATTATACTCTCATATTTCAACACTACTGCTCAGTGATTGTTTGACTTACACTTTAGAGCCAAGGGGGACAGCAAAGGCTGGCAGATTTCTGAGCTGTGCTATGATTATCACAAAACTTGAATTGCTGTGGTCATATCTGTTAAAGAAAGGACAACATGAGGGAAGTTTACTGTTCAGATTGATGTATAAACAAATATTCCCTTTGCTAGGCACTTACCTGAGTCCTGTTTGTACCTGGGCAGACTCTGGAGTGGTTGCATCATCTTCACTATATACAATGTCCTCGGTTTCATTTGGTCTAGGGCAAAGAGGCAAAGACCCAGATTTACAACAATGATAGTTGGCTTTCAGCAATAGTTAAGGTATGTGCACAAAGAACATACACACATTTGCCTAAACAGGCTGATTGAATCACAGCATGCACTCCAAAGGAGAAATTCAGAGCCTACACAACAGCAACACCTCTTTGGGACAGCGGCTGCCTGAGCAGTTTGACAACCCCACGAAGGAGTCAGAAAGGCCTCAGGCTGACTCCTGAAGCAGGCCAGACCAACAGGCAACAAAAAAACTCAGGACATTTTCCTGTACATACTTAGGACTTTGTTATCCCCTTGAATACAAAATTGGAAATGCAAATTTGTAATAATCATCAAACCACACAAACTGGATATGAAACACTGCTTTGGACAGTATTTGAGAAGCAGGAGGTCTGTAAAACAAAAGAGGTTTCTGTGCAAACAGGAAGCATCTTTCCTCTGAGCCTGTTTTCAGAAGCATTCAAAGAACCAAAGGGACTCAAATCCTGCAGCTGAAGAACAACTCTAGCATTGAATGGAATTACAGAGAATCCATGTGGCAAAATAATTTCCAGTCGTTTTCTGGGAGGTTTGAGTGAGGATGTGGTATTAATGTGTTTCATTGATTTTCAGAACCAGACTTCTGGATCAATAAACAAGATCAAGATAGAAAATGTCAAGCAAGGAAATGTGGAGAATGACACAGACATCTCAAAGACATGACAAGCTTTATTCTGAGACTCTGCATGTAGAGGTTTCCTTTTAACTCTTCATTTCTTGGCTGGTGGCTAATTTGATAAGGTGTATTTATTTCCTTCTCTGTCTTAAATTACTTAATAAAAGGACTGCTCTATACAGCAGAAATTACTGTAATGTAACCTCAGGAGCACACTGACACATTGTAAGCCATTCCATACACAGTGCTCCTAAAGACAACTTCTACAACAGATAAGCAGCTCACCCAGAGACACTCATTACCTCTTCACTGCTTCCTACTCAGTAATAATTAAGAGTATCCACACCTGGAGCTATCAAGCAACAACCAGACTGTAAATCTTAGCTTGCACAAAAAGGCACTAATTTCCTTTTGAATGCAGACCTAGGGGATGCAGCTGCCTTCTTTCCTCTTTTCCTGAGTAATGACAGGAAGACAACAGAAATTGTTCTGTTTTCCATCCACTCCACTATTCACAGTCACTGGAGACAAGACACCCAAAGCAATCCACAGCTTTTGGTTCAGTGTGTGTTCCTTTCTGTCCACTGGACTTCTAACAGGAGTAGACAGGAAGTTTTCCTTGCAGTGGCTCAGAACAACAATGATTATTGAATCAAAAATACACAGTCCCAGCCACTCAGTCAAGTGAAGGCTGAGTTTTTAACAGGTGGGAGTTCATTTCAGCCTATGAAGCATAACTGAAGACCTGGAGCAAACTAATACTAGGAATCAGAGTTTAGGGTGAAATAGGTGTGCATAACCTAGGGTGAGATTGAATGGATCCTCTAAGACTTCAGGAGAAATCCCTTCTGTATTGGAGCTTTTTTATTTGGTCTCATTTATTTTAATTACAGTTTGTGAAAGAGTTGACAAATAGAAGTATTAGAGGCTAACAAACCCCATTTATGAAACCACTATGCACCTTCACCTGTCTAATAGAAAAGCATTTACCCTGGCACCAGAAGGCATCATCTATGTCTTTGTAACCATCCTGCTAAAACATCTCTCTCTGAATATTCCAAAGGTTAGGAAATTAATGTCAACAACTTGCCAAAACTGAGGTGAAAAATAAAGATTTTGGTTTCTCTTGTAGTTTGCAACAGTCTTCTGTTATGCAGTATGAAAACCACCAAGAATAGAAGGCAACATATTAATGCTAACCAACCAAGTTACACAAGCACTCTAATGCAAATACCTTAGCTTAAAAACCCCAATGAAATGTCATTGCTTGGTAAATGTGCCTTCCTTTCAATATGGAAGTAGAAAATGGGTTATCAAAAAGGCAAGAGCAATAAAGGACTTAGGTTGGTATTGTGCAACTGTTTACAAAAGCATGGAAATTGTTGGTGGAAGGACTTGTATTATCTCAAACCTACTGTTTCACAGAAGCTTCATATACACCACTGTCTCCAGCTACAGACTCATCAGACACAGCAGCAGATACACAGGCTGTCTTCTCCTCAAGCAGATGACCAGCTGTTCTTCTTGGGAAGTCAACAGCTACAAAAAGAGAACAGAATGAAAATTAGTCCAAGAGATGAACAGTCAGAAAGAGAGAAGTGGATAGCTTAGAACACTGTAAAGCTGAAAGTGGTGACCCTTAACTGAGTATCACAGAGTAGTTTTGTTCCACATCATTAAATATTCTGAGACTCTACTGCTGTTGTCACACATTCTGCCTAGGGATATAACCAAACTGATGAACCTGAAAATGTACAACTATTATTCCTTTCCAGGAGATAGGGGCTCGTTATAATCCTTCATTGTCTTCATTATTAACCCTCATTATCCTGATCTCTAAACCTGTATTTGCCACATTCACATTCTGCACTGCTTTGGTTACATGTCAAGTTCTTGCCTACTGTCTCAATATTCAGTAGTCAGATAGACACCCTCTCCCCAGTGATATAACTGCTAGAAAATCCCCTCTGGTTTACTAGCATCAAAAACTGGTAATGCTACACCCTCCTTTCTATCAACTACTACTTAGCTTTAATCTTCAACTCACATTCACATGCTAGTGTCATGCAGTGAAGAAGCAGCATTCATGGAAAGCCACATTCTGCAGCATAGTAAGTTGAGGGCCTGTGCAGTACTTCTATCTGCCAAGGGGTGAGGATATTGGTATGCATTATCATCCCCATCTGAATCATGACTTTACATCTTGTTAAGATGTTTAAAATATAAGCCTTCAGGTTAGCTGATTGATTGCTGCATTTGTGCTTTTATTTATGGCAGTAGGAATGCTTTTTCCTTGATGATGAAGTGCTCTTTCCCTTCCCCCCCCACCATGTGAGGGGTGAAGGTGATGACATGATTTATTGATTACCCTTAGGAATTACCACAGCAGCCTGAATTGACTTTGACAATGACAGAGACTGACTGTGGAAGAACTACATGATATTCCAACTTGGTTTCTGACAGCAGGGACATGTGCAGAGGAGCAAATATCTGTATGGTTCACCTGTACAGAAAAGTCAGAGACAGACAGAGAAGCAGGTGAGCACTGCATCTAAAGAGTCAATGCAAATTATTACATGAAAATACTAGCTATACTGTCTTCAGGCACGTTTGTCTACCTCCAAGTTAAGATGCAGCAGCATTCAGATTACTAGTCTTGTAAAACTTCAGCCTGTGGGCTGAAATTTTCCAGGCAGGTTTTAGATCTCTGGCTGAGTTTGGTGAAAAACTTCCCATTCAGCATCACAGCAGCTCCAGGAATGAAACTGGAGGAGAAACAATGAACCAACCCCAGGTCTGTGGCTCTCTCCTAATGTACCACGAGGCTCATTGTACTGCAGAAACTAGAGATACTGAAGCATAGTTAATTATTACCTGTGTTTGTCAAAATTTGACTGCTTGTTTTGGCAGTCTTAATGCAGATTTAAAGATCATTTCTATCATATTTCTGAACCTACATGAGGCACTCCCAGCTTGCATTATGTACACCATACATTTCTGGTGCCATATTACTCTGGTCAATACTGACATCACTGCACTACTGGAGTAAGCCAATCTAATTAACCAATAGATGTTACAACAATTCCTTCTTTTATATATATACATAAAGCAATTTTCTCATTAAATTATATCCCTGTATCAATATGTCCAATGGCAAACTCCAAACACAAGGCTTCAAGCTTGGCAACAAATATGGACAATGTCCTCTGTAGAGCTAGGCTGTATTTATTCTCGGACACCCAAAGTCCTTAGTGAGCAGCTTCACTATCAACTCAGGCCCAGAAATGCAGAGCTGAGAATGCTAGGTGCTGATTAAGTTTCAAACAGGGCTGCCAGGGCTCAGCACCAGTGGAAATCCAGCTCCCTCAGTTCTTCCTGGGGAAAACAGAACCACTGTGTAAGAAACACACAAATGGTTTGCAACATACTGGGAGACAATGACATCAAATGATATTAGAAAGTCAATAACTGTGCAGAGAAAGCACAATATACTGTCAACCCTAACAGAAGGCAGCAAAGTCAATGCTCTAAGACTGAGGACAAGCTATCAATTCTTGACAGCTGGGTTTCTGAAGTTCTGACTCTGCCAAAAGCTTTGACAATGTGGGATGACTAAGTATGTTCCATGGCTTTTACTGTAGACTAGAAGTGGAATTCATTACACCTGATTCAGCCATCTCAAAGGTAGTTAACTAGTTACCCAGGATACCTTGATAACTCCAAAGATCACTCATCCCATCTTGCTGAAAGGGAAGGATGTTGAGATGACCCATCCTTTTGGAAGTTACCCACAGACTGCAATACATGAACTTGCTGAGACAGCTATTGAAAAATGTAGATGGAACCAGGGTGATGGTAGCTCTCTGCAGCCAAAACTAGAGGTTACCATAGAAAGGCTTGGGTTGGAAGTGACCTTAGAGATCATCCAGTTCCAACCCCCCTTCCAAGGACAGAGATGCCACCCACTAGACCAGGTTGCCCAGGGCCACATCCAACCTGGCCTTGAACACTGCCTGCTATAGGGCATTCACAACTTCTCTGGGAAACCTGTTGCAGTGCCTCACCACCCTCTCTTTCTTCCTAACTTCTAAGCTAAATCTCCTCTCTTCCAGTTTAAAACCATTCCCTCTTATCCTGCCTCTATCTGCCCATGTAAAAATTCTCTCTCCCTCTTTTTTATAAGCTCCCTTTAAGTACTGGAAGGCTGCAATAAGGTCTCCTTGAAGCCTTCTCTCCTCCAGGCTGAACTACCCCAACTCTCTCAGCTTGTCTTCAGAGGAGAGCTGCTCCAACCTTCAGATCATCTTCAGGGTCCCCTCTGGACCTACTCCAGCAGGTCCATGTTGTCTGTAAGGTCCCTCAGAATTACTGACTGCCCATGGCAAACATGTGCTGATCAAGACACTCTTCAGTTACATGAGCTACCTCCCATTCAAGAGCCAGCTGTTAAGTTCCAAACTTTCATGTTACATATGCATTTGACATTAGTTTATTACCTGAACTTCCTCCATGTAGGGAAGGCAGAGGCTGCCTAATGCCTTCATTAAGATCTTTATCATCTGGAGGAATCTGAGATGCTGCTCTGGCTTCAGAGTCCAATAATATTTGGTTCTCACAGAGACTAATGGCTGCAAAATCACCCGAAAGGTCAGAGTCTTCAAAGTCCGTAGTGAGGTGATGCAGAGGGGAATTTTGAGCTGACACTGAAAAGGCAGCTTCTAAAACCAAAGGGGAGCCTGGAGGGGACAAGGAGGACAGTGAGGATCTGGAAGATAGTGATGTCACAGATTTGGAGGGGTCGGACAACTTGGGATGGTCTGCAGCTGAAGGACAGTCACTGTAACCCAGTCTCCCATGGGAACCAACCACTTCGTTCTCATGGATAGTAGTGATAGGTCCTGAAGGAATGTAACCACTTTTCTCTTGCAATAGGAAGTCCAGTTTATACTGATAGTCCAGATCTGTTATCTGATCCCCTTGGGTAAAGTAGAGATCCATGGAGCTGAGTGAGTTTAGTGAGCCTCTGCTTGAGGTGTTCAGAGAACCCCTGCTGGATGCCAGAGATCCCAAACTGCTCCCTGAAGACACAGATAATGTACTAGCTGAGAGGCTGCAAAGGAAGCACAAACATGTATACTGATGTTACTCAACTGATAAACCAGCACAGAACAGTACAAGGGGAGGTAATGTTGACTGCAGTCACACTATAATGATTTACAAGTGAATGCTACTTGGGGCATTATGTCTTTTAAGCACCCATACTTGGCTCAGATCAGTGTGCCCAACCTGCACACTGTCAGGTCTACTTATCCAGCTTATGGCCTGTTGCCAAAGACCCTTTTCTTCTGGAGAAGGCTGCAGATTTGACAAACTGGCCTGGCAGTTAACAGCAGCCTTCTCAGCTGCTATATTCCCTCAAAGTCCTGCTCCAGGCTGGTGTGGTTGCCTGTGGGGTCACCGTGACAGGAAAGGGATCCCCAGGAAGGAGGGGATGCCAGCAGAGGAGTGCTGCCACCTCTAGAGAAATTTATGCAGCCTGTCCTCTGCCCAAGCACTGCAGAAAGATGGCAGCTAGGAGACAACTTATAGCAGAACTGAGTCACATCTATAAGACAACACACACTACATACACAGTAAATCCAACTACAGAAGCATGACAAAGGCTGTAACCTATTATCTTCTCCTGCTAATAAAAGAAAATAAGGAGCCCTGCCAGGCCAGAGAACCTGTCACTGCCCTGGCTCAGGAGGACTCTGGTTAGAGAAAAACATCTGGTTAGGAAAAACAATTCAAGGCAGCCCCTTCTAAACATTTAACAGATGTTCACTGAACAATATTAGGGCTATCAACTTCAAAAATTTTGCTGCTGAGCTTGGAACTGCTTTTAATAGATCCCATGAATAGGGTGGTATGGCTTATTGTGAGAGGATCTATACAGAATGCTTACAATCATTTCTCCTCTTAACTGATTTCTAAGGGAGTAAGTAAAGAATTATGCAATATTTGATTGATGTATCCCACTGGGATATGCAATCCAATTCAGTATTTTCTAAATAAATATAATGGACACATGGTTTGGTAGCCTAGGGTAAACCAGGCAGTCCAAAAGTGAGAGAACCTCTTCCCTAGGACCAGTTACATGTGTACATTAAACACCAGAATTCCCATTAGAGCAATGAGTTTGAGTTCACAGTTGCTGTAACTGATTACTACTTTGTTATCACTATGAATTTCATAAACCCAGAGTCAGATATTGAAGCAATGGCTGTCAGGAAAAAAACCAGTCTGCTGAGGATACACTTCTGTCTACAGAAAGTGTAAGTCAGTGTTGAAGGATAAAGCCAGAATCAGCAGATATATGCATACATGTACTCATTACTCACAGGTGTACTCCAGTTATTACATAGAATAAAGGAGATTTATATATAATTTCATATATATATATATATATATATATATATATAATTTCAGACAGAACCCTGAGAAATTATTTGGTCTCATCAATGACAGGATTTTGGAGATAGGACCAATTAAAGAGTTCACCATTTATTTATTTACACTGAAGCAAAAGAATGTCTGCCTGCTTAATTATGAAAGCTGTGCAAAAAAAAATCCATCCAATCCAGTCTGGACTGCTTAGTGAAATTAGGAAGGTACACCAAGTTTGCAAGGTGGCAAAATGCTGGGAGCTCTCACACTTGCATTTGCTTACTTAAATATTAAACAAATTTTGTTCAGCTTCCAGCCAAGAGAAAAAATTAAGAGCAAGGTTGAGAGACCCAGGTCTACTAGATTGATGCTGAGAACAGGTTTTACAGTATGCAGTAACCTCTCACCTCCTAAGCTGTGAATGCAAATAAGTAGTTAACTTGGTAGTTTCTTCAAGTTTCTTTACCAACTCCTTTCTTCTCTCCTCCAATTTCAATCTGGAAAGAAAGGTCCAGATCTGCATTAATAGAGTTTTGAAAAGCCATGCTATAGCCTGGCTCCTCACTACAGATAGTTGTAGAAAACAAAACAAAAGAACAGAACATTAATACCAGTATTAGTTCTGATAATGCAAGAACTTGGGGTAGCACTGCAGGAAGTTTAAAATTAAAGCACTCCTTTTAATTTCACAGACTTCATATAGAGACAAAGCACAGTAAACCAAAGCAGCATTCAGGGATGAGGTTCTGAGAGGAGGGACCATATTTAGCAGTCTCTGGTAAAGACTTCTACATCCCAACAGCTTTGTCATCACCTTGGAGCCACCCAGGATTGGAATGCTCATTACTGAGGTTCACCTCTAGGAAAAAGCAGCATTTGTGGCCTCCTGCACCATTACCCAGCATAGCTCTAAACCCACAACTTCTGGGCCTCTCCCATTCCTTTTGGCTGGCTGCTGGCAGAAAGAAATCACTAACCTTTACAGTGAGTTTTTCCCTTTATAATTCCCTTTTATCACTCCATTTACAACACCAAATAAATTGCTTTCCTCAGTGGATTCAGCTAAAATCCTCCTGTAGTTGTGGATTAGTATATTCTCCTCTAGCCCTTGCTCAGTCAACTGATATATGTCACAAGTTCTCAAGCTACTAATCTGTGATGATAAATTACCAACCCTCCTTAAAAAAAAAAAAAGCAACTAAAAGGAAAAAAAAAAAGGGCAACTAAAAGGAAAAAAAAAAGGGGNGCAACTAAAAGGAAAAAAAAAAGGGCAACTAAGGAAAAAAAAAAGGGCAACTAAAAGGAAAAAAAAAAGGGCAACTAAAAGGAAAAAAAAAGGGAACTAAAAGAAAAAAGGCAACTAAAAGAAATAAAAAGCAAAAGTTGATGCTCATTCTCAGAAGCCACTCCTCTGGCCTTCCTGGCATCTCAAGGATGTAGAAATTAAAATTCAAATGCAGAGAACAGTTCAAAGAACAAAACCCAAACCCCAACCATTACTTTCTTATGCAAACTGATGAAATAGTTGAAAGTTCCCAGAACTCACTTTCTTTGAGTGTCAGATACCAGTTAAAAGACATGAAGTCCTCAGTTCAGCAAAGCATGAAAAGCACTTGCTTACACAGATACTTATTCATCAAAGAGATCTGGGTTATGCAAAGGTGAATAAGTTACCCTGAGGTCAGCCAGGGTGTGAACTTCCACTCCACTGCCTATGCTGCATGTGCTCTTACACCACACTAACATGTCCATCTGCCAGTACCTGCTAAGACTGTTAAAAGCCTACATGGTTCTTCATTCTTTGCTCAGGAAATTGGTTTCCAAACCAAGAATTATGCTCATCTATTGTATCAGACATTCTTTCCTACCATTTCACTATTTACCAATGCTTTCTGTCTTCTTTTAAAGCCCCATCTATCCTGCTTTTCCCAAGCAAGAGTGCTTTTCACTAGCTCTTTTGTGGCTTTACAATAGTAAGCTATAATTTTATCTCCAAGGAAGAGGCACAAAAATTGCTGTATGTGTTCAACTACTAATGGGAAAAGGCAAGAGAGATAATTAAAAGCTTAGGAGCTTCTGATTGGAGTTTTCAAAACAGACACTTAAGAGTTGTTCCACTGAATTTGTACTAGTAAACTAAAATATTTGCTTGTTTCTGGGTTTTTTTCCTCCACAGGAAAGTTGTTGCTCTTTACTATCTTAAGAAGGCTGAAAAAATGTAATTTATTCCATATAATTTAGTTGCTGAAACAAAAGATTTCCTGGATTTAATTTGATCTACTAGTAATTAAAGAAGCTGTATCAGTACCTGTAGGTAAATTTCAGAAAGGTGTTTGTCACATGTCACAAACACAAGCTAGGTGATGAAATCTAAGACAGGAAGGAAATAACTTTACTATCTCACAACAAATTGAGATTCAAGGAAGGTTTTTTTTTTCATTCTACATCACATCAAATTAAAAACAAGCAACCAAAAAAAATGCCAAAACCTTCAGACAATGAACCTTCCTTCTTTAGAGCATTAGCAGGAACTCCAACATCCCCAAAACCATGTACACACCTAAACCACCATTGTACCCTCTATTCTGAATGGGTATTTCAATCTCTCCTGTTTGCACCCTCCTATCTAAAGCAACCTACTCCTCACTCACTGCAGGAGAGATCTGAGTGTTAGTGAGACACCTTTCTCCAGTTTTGATCTTAGATTGTAACATTGCTGAGAGGAGCACAGAATCTTCACAGCACATTAAACAGTTCAAGTGCACAAACCTCACCTTTGAATGCAAACTTATGTGGACATATTTGTTCAGGACAGGCACAAGAGCAGGGGCCAGTTCCACAGGCAACAAAGCATGCAGCTGCTTCAATGCCTGTGGTTACTTACAAGATTTTGCCCAGGACTAAAGCAGTTCTGGAATCTTCCTGACATGAACACAGAAGCAAGAATGTAGCAAAGAGTTCTCAACAGTTTCCCAATCCAATTATTTCTATACAGTTGCTGGAAGGCTTCTGAAAGCAGTCAGAGGTTGCCTTGTCTCTGCTTTTCGGAAGCTGATATGTTATGATTTATACTCTCCTTCTGTAAATTGATTCTGAGTACATCTACTAGTGGCAATTTCAGCATCCTACTCCAAAATAACCCATGGCTATGGCATAATGGTTTTGTTTTAAGTCAGAGCCAGTCTTTTATTTCTTCCTCCTTTAGAAAAAAAACACCCTAAAACCAAACAACAAAACCCCCAAACCCCACATCAAATCCAAACCCCCTCATCACATCAAGTTCTGACACAATCCATAGCTTCTTACATTGTTCCTTCATTATCAGTACCTGTGAAAACATTTGAAACCTAAGACATTCAAGAAATTTCATGAAAGAAAATAGTCATTCAACAACAGAGCAGCACTTTGATGATGGTGTGGCTCCTCCACTGATACTGGAGAGAAGAACATTCCTCATTTCCCAAGAAACAGAATGCTGCTGCTGATTCTGATACAGTGAAATGTATCCTTTTCTCAAATTGACATTCAGGAAAAGTTTTACTACAGGAATCCTTCCACAAAATGAAAATTTTCTTTATGTTTAGAGTAGACACACCAGAAATGATGCTCAAAATAGCCTGGTGTGAAACAACTGATGTGTTTTGAACTCATAAGGCAGACAGTTTTAGTATCATAAACAGCTGCAAGCAAAAATTCACTGCAGATTCACTGGAATAAGAAAAAGGCAAATCAGAAGCCACCATAAATGCTACCTTAACCAGCCATGTAGAACATGTTCTTCAACACTAAAGTCAGAAAAATATTCCACAATTTTAGGAACAACAAAAAAAAAACAATCAAAAGGACAAAACAGAGGGAAAAACATTGAGCTCTAACAATTAGTTGTATTATTATATATCCCAAAAATGTCTGCCATTTGATTTCTTCTTGACAGTGGGAGACAATTTTTTTTGCCTTTGGTATTCCAAGTTTGGCATCTGACATGTAGTGGAAAACTGTGAGGTGCAGAATTTTCTTTGGCACTAAACAAGCAAATCCAGAAGACAAGACTAAGAAACTGCTACCTACTTACAGCATCAGTCAAGATTTAGCTATTACTTCTAACAGCATCCTATAAAAATGTTAGATTCAAATTCTTCACTTGTGAATGTGATTTATTCTTGACTCCTTACTCTCCCATTTATTGATGGAAGTCAGAGAGCAACAGATCCATGGTGCTCTAGATACCAACACATAGAGGTAACTCTTCCTGTAAAAACAGAGTTCCAGCAGGGCATAATCCTTCTTCTAAACCATCTCTGAATTATCAATACATTGCAGTTTCAACTATCATAAAGGGTACAAATCTGTTTCAAAATCATGCCCAATACATACACACATACTTTTTAAACAGGAAAGTTTCCTACACTACTCAGCTACAATTTAGAACCCAGCTTCTAATGCCACTGACAGGGATTTCACCATTCAGTGAGACCAGAGCAACAGCAGATGTTTCCTAGCAGAGGGCACTAGGAAAGGCTCACAGTGCTGATTGCATCACCTTAAGAAGGCATATCACACTGACAGGCACAATGACATTTTGTCTGTGTGCTAGAGGTGCCCCTAAACTTATTTCCACTTAGAGCTGATGAAAAATCTCCTTGTAAAAGTTACTTTTGATTTTCTCTAAATTTCCAATCCCTTTTGGTTGCATTTTTGTAGGGAAACACACAATTAAAGGCTTCAGATGTTGCAACAATCAAGATAATCTTTGAATCTCTGTAAGCTGAGCTCAAACAGTTTACAGCTAGTCTCAGAATTGAGTGAATGATGTACTGCCCTCCTGCTGGGAAGCTGACATTCCTCAGTTATTTAACATCTGTTGCAGGCATTTCCATGCAGAGCAACTGATACTGCAGAGCACATAGAGGGTGTTCACATTCTCTCCCAGTACAGAAGACTTCTTTGTATTTCTGCCCAGTGGGCTAATAACAAATTTAATTAAGATCTACATAGAACAGTTACTGAAGGAAAACAGCCCATCAAGGCATAATTCAGGGTCTCTACTGAATACAAAGGTTAGATTGCAGAAGGCAGCATTTCATATTAGCAAAAGACAACCCCTTACCTTTCAGCAAGTGCTTGACTGGGTGTGCTTTTTACAGACAGCAGCTCTTCTTCAAGCCTTTTCCTTTCTGCTTCTAGCTGCTCCAGCTCATCTGGAGTACGTTTGCGTGGGGTAATGAACTGGAGCTCCTTTAGAAGCTCTTCTTTCTCATTGATTAACAGCAGTTTTTCCTTCTCCACATCCAGTGACCCAGGCCAGGCTTCACTATCTAGCTTAGAGAGTTCAATCTTCAAGTTAGCCATGCTACAATAAAACACAGCACATTTGTCTGAGCCCAGCACAGCAAACAAATCCCAGGAAAGAGACAGCATTTTGAACTGTTATCAGGCCAGAAGAGCAATTTTCTAGTCAAAGCCATATTATTCTTTGGGTTTGTTTCATAGGAATGCAGACTGTGCCAGGAAAGCAAGCCACCCACCCAGCTAAACTGCAATATGCATATGGGTTAAAAATGAGTTGCTCCTGTTTCAATGCTGACTTGAAGTATCAAAACAATTAACAAAAGCTTTCCTGAAAGTAACATATTAGTGGCACTATGCTTTACTCATTGAGGAGTATGCTGAACACCTTCTAACCTGCTAGATGCTGACTGCTTCTCAGAAACAGCCGTGCCCATGGTGCACACAGCAAAGTGCTCACTTCAGCAGCATGCATGTATGCAGATCTTACAAGGCAAAAGTATTGCTCTTCTATGCAATTAAAATAAGAGGTAATAGAACAGCAGCTACCTACAGACAAATGAGATTAATGACTCAGAAGTTTGAGTTTGTGCAATTGCTGTTCCCACTGCAGATGTCAAATCAGAGTTAAGACACCCAAGACTTGGTTATCTATGCAGAGTGTGCAGGTACAAGCATACAACAGAAATTTCCCTACATTATTACTGTGCTATAGCTCTGTCCTGATCAAGACAGGTTATTTCCAGTGTATGGCCTCCATAATCTCCCCCATGGGCTCAGCAGAACAGCTTCTGCAATAAAGATTCACTGGGAAAAACTAAAAATTCCCCTCATAGGTGCCATATGTCTAGTAAGTTGATAACTTTCAGTCACTTCCAGCCTGAGCTACACCTGCACCAGCTGCATAGCTAAAGACACAGAAGCTTTGAACTATGTCACAGCTCCTAGTTTTCTGCATCTCCTTCTTCTAGGCTGGGCAAAAAAGCAGAGAAAGGAGAAATTGAAATAGAAGACATTCCTATACAATCTAGAGCAAGAGGAACTGATCTCTTGCTTTTATTGATTTGTAACTGCCATAGGTAAATACACCTAAGGCAGCTCAACAACTGATCCAGGTCTGTGCAACTGCAATGTTACCAGGCACTAGCCTAGGTGATGACCCACACCATACCTCATTCATAGCCAGGTAATTTGGTGTCTGTGATCTGTCTGGAGTTCTAACAGACTTCTGGGAAAATGCTTTTCTTCTTTCCAGTTTGTCATTAACAAAACTAATAATATCATGCTTATTTTGCACCTCCAGTATTAATTTCACAGGACATTAAAGCATTTATTTATGGTCAAAGCTAAACCCAGGTAACTATCCTATCACTTGGCTTAAGAGGAACCACCCCCCCTTTCTTTTTCCATAGGTAACATTTTCTTCTCATCTGAACCTCAATGAAAAACAAAATGGGATGGTAGTCTCCAAACAGGTTTTTTCCTCCCCCTGCTACAGACAACTCTCTACCATAAGTGACACTCTTTCCAGCTGCCTCATCAGATGGGCAAAGGCATAGATGGATTTGAAAACTGAACAGGTCTTGCTCTTTTGAGGAAGTCCTTGCTCAACATGTCAACAAGGAATACTAGCCAGATCTTCACAACATCAGGACAGTCAGTATGCTACATCAGATCCTTTTGAATAACAATCACAACTGAATTTAGGGTAGCTAACATCAAGCTTCCACCTCTTCACAACATTCTGCTGGCTAAGCAACATAACATATATAACACACAAAATTAACTGATCATTTTCAAGTTAGGGAGGTTCACTTACAAGATCTCTCTTTCTCTTTGCTATTTTAACACAAAACAGAGAAATTGCACATTTAATATTTCAGAAAAAAATTGAATGATAGGGATGATTACAATGGCCTCTAATAAGTAGAGATGTAATTGGGTACTAAACTTTATGTGCAAACTGGTATGTATCTTCATTATTCCAAGATATGTATTAAGTTCATCCAGTAGCCACTGAGAAAACCAGTATGTACCATGTAGAAGGAGATAATTTAGCCTTGAAAGCCACTGATGTTACATAGAACAAATACTTAGTTATGCAAGGTACATACAGGAGCTACTGAAATTTTGATCCACATTCTTTTTTGTTCCTACAAAGGAGAGATAAAACAACAAAACAATGCTGGGACTTCCTGATAATCAATACCCAGTCAAAACAGAGGATGATCTGGTTTCAGATCATTTGAACCTAAGAAAAAAGCCACCTCTGTGCATCTAAAACACCATCTGACAACTCATACTATGTACATGATGATTCTGAGCCAGAATCATAGATGTTCAATACTGAGCAAATGCAAAAGCCTTAGCACTTTTTGATGAATGCATTGATTGTATAAAGAGTTTTATGACCTGTGATGAGGATATGAAGGATTATTGTTGCTATCAGCAAAGATGGTAGCTGCAGCTCTGTGTGAAAAGGGCACCCATTTGAAGTTAGGCAAGAAAAAAGAATGTTGGCTTTTCAGCCTCCCACCTTTAAAACATACAAACAAACTGTGCCTTTACTTGTTACTTAGAAGCTGCAGATTTCTTTTACCTAGTTTTCTACTTTGATCATGCCCCAGTATTCCAACTGAAACAGTACTTAAATCTCAGATTAAATGGCATTTTAGGAACAGCTGTCATCTGGAGAAAAATGTTATTTTTTTATTGTATTGCCTTGTTTAGTTCTTTATAGTAAAAAGGATCTTTGAGTGTGGGATGACTTTTAGGATTTCTGTCCCCCTCAAATGGCAAAGAACCTCCATAGCAAAAACTATAAGGTATAAGGGTTTTGAATAGCTATCTAATTTTGTGAAAGGTGTTAGAAAGTTGTACAACACATTAATAAATTAGTAATAAAGAGATATCCCACATCCCTTCTTTATTTTTTAAAGTAGTACATCTTCTCCCAGTAGTATGCAGCACTTCTGGTGCAGTAGAAGACCTGGCAGTCTAACCCTGAGTGCTCTGTGTTCTGATGCCCATTCCTCAGTGCTGTGACAACTCATCCCACAGGCACTGCTTTCTTGAGCAACCACTGCAGAACTTAATATGAAATGCATTCCACATGCATCAGTGGAGCAGCTCCTGATGGCTTTTCTCCTCAGGTTAAACTCACTAAAAAACCCCCAGAGTGATAACAAGTATTTCAATTATCCAAAGTCCCAAGGTAAAAAAAAAAAAAAATAGTAATGAGGCTACTAAATCTGCCCTGGAAGTCTGAAATAACTTTCTCATTGAAAAGCCTTCAGTGGTAAAGTAAACTGAATGGATGATCCCAAAGAAGGATATAACAGACATAAATAACCTGGTGACTGCTCTCAGAGGAAAGCCAGCTCACTCCATTCCCTTCATCCTGCAACTGCCATTCATTTATCAATGTCTGCATTTAACATTTAATCTTTCTTCACACATTCACCTTAGAGTTCCACGTAAAAGCTACTGTTCAGAAGCACCTACTGCTCCTGAAAGTCTGCTTGCACTCTGAAGGAAAGAAACACTTTTGAGGCAGTACGCACGGTGTCTCCAGAGAGCTGCCCGCTAGATGTCACTGCGAGCACGGCAGTGCTGCACGGAACAGACACCATCCTAACGTAACAAAGCTACTTAACCCTATTACCTTCTTTTTGCCTCTTCATATTGAAGACTTAGTCTGACCTTCTCGGCTAGATTGGATCTAGTTCTTGCTCCAAGCTGTTAAAATAAAATACAACGAAATCAAAATCAAAGTTAGCCTCGTTCCTGGGTAAAGCAGTTCAATGAATTAATAAAACTTGGGCACTGGCTAGAAAAACTCCAACTTAAAAGCAAATGAAGAAAACCAGACCCACCTGTATCCACTGGCTAGTTGTTAAATACCAAGGTAGGAATCTACTCAGATGTCCAAAACAGTGCTATTTTCTTCTAATCCAGTTCATTTAATTTCAGCTGCTGATCTACCACCTGTCCATATTCCATGACAGTAAGGCAAGAGCATTTTCAAAGAAATCTTGCAGTGATTGCAACCAAAATTTTGATCTCCTAGTTTGAACTCCCCTGAACTCAGAATTTAGAACTGAGTCAGTCCATTTCAAAGTGAGACTTCAATAGATTTGCTACAAAACACAAACAAGCTTAGCTCTTTGTTTGGAAAGCCTTGCACAGTCAGTCCCTTCCTTATAAAGTTCTCTCACAGAACTCCAAAGCTACCAAAATCAAGCAGAGAGCTCTGTGTATGCAAACCACACCTACAGTGAAGCTCAGTGAAGCAGAGTGAATCACTGAACAAGTAGTTCCACTAGCAGTTTCTCACCTACATGAAAAGAAATTGCACATTTAAATTCTGAGATCTTGTTTCTTGTTCTCTTGATTAAAAACATCTTCAAATTGAATTAATAAGTCTCTAAGGTGAAACATATCCTACAGACAGATCCAAAAAATACCATTTACTTACACTGATCTCTACTGTACTGGATCTATTTGATTAAACCAGGTTGTCATGAACACTTCACACCAAATGTATAAAGTGCATCTGAATCTTGATTTAAAATTCCTAAGGCAAGCATCAGATAACTGATTCTAAGTAATTCCCTCAAGTATGTATGCATTTACATACATACATACACACACACACACACACATATACACACTTCCCTATCAGCAATAGTAAATGACCATTTGATTCCAGTTCCACTAACTGCAGCATTCTGATTCACAGATTCACAGAACAGCCCAGGTTGGAAGGGACCTTAAAGGTCATCTAGTTCCAACCACCCTGCCATGGGCAGAGATGCCACCCACTAAAACCAGGTTGCCCAGAGCCACATCCAACCTGGTCTTGAACACTGCCATGGATGGGACATCCACAACCTCTCTGGGCAACCTGCTCCAGTGCTTCACCACCCTCTGGGCAAAGAATTTCCTCCTAAGATCTAATCTAAATCTTCCCACCTTCAGTTTGAAGCCATTTCCCCTTTTTTCTTTCCCCCACTTCTATAGGTCCCCTTTAGGTATTTGAAGGCTGCTGTAAGGTCCCCCCAAAGCCTTCTCTTCTCCAGGCTAAACAATCCCAACTCTCTCAGCCAGTCCTTCTAGGGGAGGTGCTCCAGCCCTCTGATCATCTTTGTGGCCCTCCTCTAGATCCACTCTAAAAGGCCTGTGTCTTTCTTTTGCTGAGGAGCCCAGAACTGGATGCAGTACTCCAGGTGGGGTCTCACAAGGGCAGAGCAGAGAGACAGAATCACCTCCCTTAACCTGCTGGCCATTCCTCTCCTGGTTCAGCCCAGGACCCACTTGGCACATTGCTGGTTTATATCCAGCTTTTCACCCACCATGCCCCCAAGTCCTTCTCCACAGGGCTGGTCTCAACGATTTCATCTCCTAGACTGTACTCATGCCTAAGATTGCCATGACCCAAGGGCAGAACCTTACACTTGGACTTGTTGAACCTCATACAGTTCTCACAGGCCCACTTTTCAAGTCTGTCCAAGTCCCTTTGGATGACATCTCCTGTCCTTCTGGTGTATCAACTGCACCACTCAGCATCCTGTCACCTGCAGACTTGCTGAGGGTGCACAGGCTCCCACTGTCTGTGTCCTTAATAAAGACACTGAAGAGCTCCAGTCCCAAGACAGAGCCCTGAAGGGCAGCACTCATCACCAAACTCCACCTAGATGCAGAGCCACTGACCACAACTTTCTAGCCATGTCCATTCAGCCAATTTCTTATCCATCTGCTTCAACTTCTCTTTACATTGGACAAAAAGGAAAGAAGCTCACCTCACCAGAAATGTCAGTCTGAGACCCTGTATCCAGAGTTTGTCTAGAGAAACACAGCTGGGAATTTACAGAGCTGGAATTCAAGTCTGGTGTAGATGTCCCCATGGTCTGGTGAATATTGAATTTCTCTCTCAGCTTTGCAAGACTCTGTCCAGGAAACAGAAAAGGAGGTAGTCTTAAAGTTCCTTTGCTACCTTCATACCAGTAAAGTTCCTTTGCTATGTTCACACCAGTTTATCTCCAAAAGATGTTCATATAAAAGACACAAATTTTTACATACAAATTCTGGGTTTACTTTATATTAAGCAAACAATCCTTTTAATTAAGTAGTTGGTAGGTGACACCAAGAGTGACCAACACCTGTGACAATGTAAAACATACTCATATGGTTCTGTGCCTCTTTTGATTTTGGGTTGGCTTTTTTGTTTGGGGGTTGTTGGAGGTTTTATTGCTTGGTTGGTTGGTTTTGGGATTTTTTTTGCTTTTTAACTTGTCAAGCAAAAAAATTTGGCTGATGAAGCAAAAAGATCTGCTTTCAGAAATAGAAATAGGGCAATTTAGATTTGGAAAACTTTGACTGATATAGCAAAATGGCCATGCATCTCAAACATTTCTCCATTTTGTCCACTTAGGATTTTAAAGTGTGCTTCAGAAGTAACATATGCATTGTGCCTTAGGTATTAGTTCAAAAAATCTATATTCTCTGGCTGACATAAAGGGCTTTTTGAATGAGGAATGTCACAGGCTTCATTTTATGCATCTGAAAATTGATTTTAATACTAGTTTAGCTCAAAGACTTTTGAGAATCCCTTAAAGGAGTATAAAATGTAAAGTATTCATCATCAGGAAAGTGAGTCATGTTACAACAAATCCACACAAAACTGATGCTACCCATTCAAAATACCTTCATTAAATCTTGTTTTTCTCTCTCCCCTGAACTTATTGCCCTTCTGATCGACTTCAGTTCACTCAAGATGGCTTTGGCCTCACACAGTTCATACCCACTCTGGCCTCCAGACATTTTTTGGTCAATTCTGTGGAAAGAAGGAATATTAATACCAGATATAGAAAATAATACTAATCTCTCTGCTATTCTGCCTCAGGCAGAAGTACAGTTAGAGAACAGAAGGGAAGAAGGAACAGACATGCAAAGAGGAGAAAGCATATTGAAGTCTCTTTTAAAGTGCTTACTACTTAATGTCAGGCTAACACATACACACTGCCCACTACATGGCTTTTGCTGACACCAGGAAATTTAATGGAAACATTCTTCTGTTGGCTTTCAAACCACCTCAGCTAAACCACTGGGGCTTTACAGAAGGCAGAGGCTCTACAAGCAATTTGAGTTGATCCAGCCTTAAAGACACAAGGGGCACAGAGCACTGATGACTCATACACATGCTACCAGGAGTACAGCATCATTGCTGACAACACTGCCAAAGCTCCCATCCCCATCCCAACTCCCTGCAGCACAGAAAAAGCTTTTGGGCACACCTTTCATACTAGTAACTGCTTGTGATGCTTATAACACTGGAAATTATGAGTAGTAGTATTCCTCTGCCCAGATGCAGACAGTGATGTACACAGACAGGCAAGCTTCTTGGTATTAATCAGCCTTGAGAGAAGAAACATAACCAGTGCCATGCTTGTTTCAGCTTCCCTCTCCTTCACTCTAATCCTAGGCTTTAACTGTCTGGAATAGCTGTTCTGCTCAGCCAGTGACCAGGCTCTATTCACAAGATCTCTGGATAAACTGAACAATTTCTTAAATTCCTGGACTATCAATGATTTTAAAAACTGTAACTTGAAAGTAATAAAACAAAAAGCCTGTAAACTTAGAGATCAAAAGTTACTTCACTTTAGTATTTCTGTATCTATTTCAAGAAGTACAGTTTGTAAACACATTTCTCTGATCTCTAGTTTAACTATTTCATAGCATCACAGAAAAGACTGCAGCCATGACTCACTAAATTAAAACCAACAGCCCTCTGCACAAAAGTCAAACATTTAGTAGAGAATATATCCTTTCATAAAGCAACTGGTTTTCTGTTTCTAAAATCATTCATCATCTATTGCTAGAAGACATTAACCTTGCCAGTGAGGAATGAACAAACATTTTAACACTCAGAAATGATGTCCAGCATCCTCTGCAAGAACAGCAAACTCTCACAGAACACCTCTAACTGTGTTCTAGTTTTCTTTCACTTTTGTGCACCAAGATATCAAGGTTCTAAAGCAGTCTTTAGACCTGAGAGCATGTCTGTTTTCCTTTCTCCCTGTTTCAGGTTTTGGGCAAACACTAGAACTGCATCTGTGTTAGAAAATTACCTATGTGCCTCAGCACTCAGATGCCTATTCAGGGATATATTTGTTGTGGCTTGAAAGTTTCTGAAAGTCTCTCATAGGTAGGCATTTACTTACTGTCTCACAACACTCAATTTTTGGTAACTTATTAGGTTGCTAAGTTCAACTAGATACAGGATATGCCAACAATTGGGATCATGAATGAACAGTTGGGGAATACACCACATGCTGCCCAGTAATATGACATGCCACATTCAAACCACAACTGCTTTATTCTGTATATAATTAAGATGGACAAGAAGGAGCTCTGACATACAAGCTATTTCATCTTCCTGTTTTAAATGAGGACTGTTTGAAAGTGGCTGGCTGAATTTTAAGAACAAATGCCCATTGTGTTTCTGTGGAATGCTGTTGACAGGTTCTGAAACATGCTTTGGATTCCTATCAAAATGGCTTGTGAGCAAGCTGCTTTAAAACAATACTTCATTGTTGAATTAATATAATAAACCCAGCATGACTGGCTAACCTTTAATCTTGGGACAGCAGCATGAGTTTTTATTACCTTAAGCTTTAGAATCAATACATCTTTCTTCTTCTAAAATTTTGCTTCAAATGGAAGCTGATTTATCATTAACCACATTCCATCAACTATCCTTTTCTCCCTTCACTCCCAGCCAGTCTTTAGATATTTAAATAATAAACAAATCTCACATTTCTGTTTTAGTCAACATGAAGGATAGAGACTTGACTGGTATCCTCCTAAAGTGCTGAGGGTTTTTAGTTCCCAACTGACTTCAAACTCTTCATACCAGAAAACCATTTTTTGTCCATTTTGACATGTCTCTAATTATGTTTGGCTACTTCCTGGACCAGAATGTTTTTCTCCCACTTAAAAAAAAAAATAAAATCCTATGGTATAAACCCAATTTATTAAAATACAGAGGCAACAGCCTGCAAGATGTTTTGGTTAGAACTGGGAAGTGATCTCTCAGCTCCAAACACAGATGCTACATCATAACCCTTGCAAATCAGTTCTCTGCATTTTAGTACTCTACCTGGAAGATGGAAGGGCACCTCCCTTCTCCCACCTTTTGTCCATCTGCAAGCTGTCTAGGATAGAAATTACTACTTATCTGACAGTACACTGCCACACACAGGAGTTCTTCAGAGAAGGGATAAATGAATCCAGGCAACATCACATTAATACTACAACATTGTTTCTGCTGCTGAAACCAGTGCACCAAGAGCACACAGCTCAGCATTTTACTGTGCAAATGTATCCTTAATGTATGGGTACATAGCACAATAGAGAAAAAAAAAGGAGCATTAATAAATTTCTGTTCACATTAGTCAAAAAAACCCAGGCTTGTTAGCAAGGCTTCCCCTGAAGCTAGTTCTCTGTGTTGACAGTTTCAGTAATGTCTAATATTTTAGGGCCCAATTTTGTAAGTCAGAAGCAGCATGGAGTGCTCAGACTGAAAATAAAGTAATTCCCTAATAATCCAACTGGTTGAATATCTAGAATTCTAGGTTGCTCCAACATCAACCCTTTGGACACCAGCCATTCCAGCAACTGGAACAAAGAAAATGAGGTCTCTACATCTTCAAACTGTGACTCATTTAAACTCTGCCCAGTTGTGCACCATTGATACCTGCAAGAACAGCACCCTTCTCTCTCTCTCTTGAGTTCAGAGATGGGGAAGAAGGAAAAAAAAGATCTGAGTACCTTTTTTTTCCTTTTAATTTAAAAGGGGCATGCAAAGTAGCTAAAGTTTTCCTCAGGGTCCTTAACCACTGCCCTTCTTTCTGCCTCTTTGCAACATGAGCTACCTCATGGGGGAAAAATAGGATGGGGAACAGATTTCTCATGTGAACATCTGCACAATAGGTTTGCCAGTTCTACAGATTTCCTGCTTCCTAACTACAACAAAAAGAGTTGCCAGATTCTCATTATCCTCCCCAATAATTCTCTCACATAAGATGGACTCATTTCAACTACTTTTACTCACTGTTGCAGTGTTTCAAAGCCCTGTTCCTTGTACAGCAGCTCTTGCTTCATCTGAGAGAGTTCCCTCTTCAGCTTCTTAACCTTGTGTGGCAAATCAAAGGAAGAGTTAGAAAACTCCTCTTGTTAAAGAGCCTAACACACAGCTTTGAACAATTAATGTATTCTCTCCATCATACAAGACAAAAAGAGAGTAAATTGCTCTACTGACACATATTAAAAACAAAAGGATCTGTTCTATTCCTGTCTATGGGCAACATGCTTTTTAGTATTAAAAGGACACAAGCAGATTAAATCACATTCCTTATTTGTATTGCTACCACACTGTGTTATTAAACCTGAGAGAACTTTAACAAGTAATTTACTTCTCACTTGTTAAGCATGCTTTCCAATTGTCCTACAGGGACAGGACTGTTTATTTTTAGGCTCATCATAGTTTCACTTTTTCATTCCAGGAAGTCATTTTCACTATAAAAGACAAAGCATAGACTTTCCCTCCTCACCCCCACTATGAACCATCCTTCCTTATAAAGCTTTACAGATACTGGATCCCTAAATATATAATACACATCCATGTAATTCAAAGACAATAACCACTTAACACATGTGGGTCACAAATACATGCTTCTGTTTAATAGAAATGTCTTTGGCAAAACATTCCCTGCTTTCCCTAAATCTGCATGCTCCATTGCTTTTTAATCTGAATAGTGATATTTCAGATATGAGTACACTACAAAATATTTATCAGTCCAGATGAAATTAAAAAATCCTCCATTTCATTTTTTTAATGGCATACTTCCCAAACAAAAGTTTCTGGATTGCCTATAAAGCAATGTACTTTAAAACAAACTGAAATTAATCCTCAGCATACACACACAGAAATGTCTTCTTGAAAAGCAGAGTCCCAAATTTTGCAATTTATACAGACATACCTGGCTCACTGGCACTCTACATACTAGTCAGGTATTGGTAGGGTTTTTAACTTTCTAATCAGTACAGTAAAAAAAGGGAAAGCATGTTGAAATTCCCTGTTCTCACCTACCCCTGTGAAACTCTTGCTTGTTCTCCTATAGGCCTTCAGATATTCACCTCTTTTGAAAAACAGATTGTATTAAAATGAAGAATTTTAACCACTGGAACAGAAATTAATTTCAAAATATGCCTCCAAGACTTGTTGAACTCAAATCCTCTTAGATTACTTACTTGGTGCTATTCTTCAAATAATAAAACCAAAACCAACCAAGATATTCCTGACATGCCAGGTGACTAGAAGTACTGAGCATCAGCAGCTGCTCTGTCTTTCCAAGAGACTTAAAATGCTTTGTATGTCTCTAGCAAGCAGTGGTTTGCAGGGTGTTCTCATGGGTTTGTGAATAATACTCAGGCATCCAAGTTTGGAGCTTCTGGCTAATGAATTTTCTGTGACAGAAATAAAATGCTTTCTATCTCCATTTTCTCCCCAGCAAAGTCTGTTGTCTAGATGAGGTGTTATGCTCAGGCTTTCAGAAACTATCATCACTGGTTGGTTGCCTTGACAGAAAACTGTCTTTATTTTGAACATACTGAGTAGTTAGCATGATAAACAGACAATGTCTGTAAGTACACACTCAGCACTCCTTAACTATTTCTTCCCTGACTAGCATGAAAACCCCAAGAATAATCTATCCAGCAACCTGTTCAAGGTTATAGAAACAGCTATCACCTCTCTGTTCCAGATAAAGAAATGTGTATCATATGAAGGAAGTCCCAACTTTTCTGAGAAATACAAAACAGCTTGGCTATTTATTTTTTCTTCATCAGAAATATGAATTTCTAGTAATGGCACAAGGCACATTTGATTTCAGCTTAGAGGACTGGATCTCAGAAACCCCTACATTTCCTCAAGATCATCTTCTAAGTGTCCTCTGCTGTAATTCATCATCATTTCATTACCAAGAAATGTGAGTTAGACACATTATTCTAGAAGGACATGACCTACATCACAATATAGACACTCTGTTTACTGCATCATACCTGCATTAAACTATTCTTGTGCTCCTTGTCTTCTCCTTCAAAACTTTCATATAACTCCCACTTGTTCACAACTCTTCACTTGTTTTATCCTTCACCCTCTTCCAACTGCTTCTGATAATCATCTTTAGTCACCTGACCAGGCTTCTTGCTTCATCCTTCTAGCTGCATCTTCTAGCAGGCTCCTGTGCTAACCCTCTTCTATTCCTAGCACTCGAGTGCTAATGGAACAACAATGACAAACTGCCTTCTCCTTGCTATTTCACAAAGCTGCATCCCCTACTCACTCTACATGCATAAAACATACTGTGATCACAATGTTTTGTGGTGTTTTGAATTATCTTACTGATTACCAATTAAGACACCAAGTGGCCCCACTCAAAGTCTACTGCAGGGTCAGATCCTCCAATTTTAATCTTGGGAAGATGATCTTCTGCTTATTCCATTTAACAAGTGTCTGATTTCTGTCATATTTTCTCCATAATTCAAGTATCCAAAAGGCTCAACATGCATATAGTAAGCACAGCTAACAAGGAAAAGGCCAAATCAGAACTTGTTCAACTGCTGAGTTTCCCCCCTCTAGCCACCATCAACCTGATTATACCAGTAAGCCTCAGCCAGTGTGTGGGAGAGAAACAGGTTTAGTACATTTAACCTAACAGTTCACTAAACAATGTGCAAACTCTAGCTAGCTGCCTAGCAGCTTACTAATGACTACCTTTGGTTCCCATTAAAGTTCACACATGCACATACTGCAGAACACCCAAAGGTGGCATAATAGCAAGCATCCTCAAACATTCAAATAAGCCATTATAATAATCATACCTCTCTTGCCATCTTCCATGAAAACCACTTGCCAGCCCTAGCATCACAGGGCTCCACTTTTTCTTATCTCAGTAATTTTCATATCCAGTGGCTTTGGATGACAATGCACTGTATGCTGATACAGATATTCTTGGACTGCAACCTTCTAAACTCTGTAGATAAGATTCAGGTCACCTATTTTAGGCACATATGCAACTTGGACTTTGCAATGCCAATACATCAGGTGTTGGGAACTGGCAGGGTATTAGGCTCCTTGACTCCAAGAAACAATGAAAAGAGGAAAGCACCTCCAAAAAAATGTATTACTGTGATTAACACATCTGCCTCCCTCCTCAGTGAACACATCTTGGATCTGCAGCCAAGAGGGGATTCAGTCTTTCTGCATCTTGAGCTGGAAGGTGATCAGTGCTATGCAATGGGAAAATCTGAGCACAGGGCCATGTCTCAATTTCCCATTCTGTCTGGTAGGTAACCAAATTTCAACCTGATCATGTGTTTTGTTCTTAGACAACACTGCTAATCTCCCAAGTATACTGGTGATTCCCTTGCCAAAGGGAACATCTATTACTGCTCCACTCATTTTAAAAGGAAGCTCTCATACTGTCTTTTCATTCTTGTTCCTGACAGGCTATTTACTGCTCTTGATTCTCCCTACTAAGCCAAAACTTTTTCCTTCCACCTCCTCTAGAGTTGAGTTAAGTTCTCTAACCAGCCACACTCCCTTCTCCTTAAATAAGGAACTACAAATTGAGACTGGTAAGGATAAACACATGCACAAGCAGTCAGGAAGGCAACACCTAGGTGCCAGTTTTACAGTGTATTTCACCCCTGATTTACACTGGGTCTAAAAATTTTAATAGTTCCTTTTAAATATGAATTGTTTAGACTCCTAATCATAACTCTTGCTCCAGGTAAAGGAAGATGTTTCTCTTCGAGGCTTCTCTAAGTGCTGCTCTGTAAAGTAACCAGGAGGGGGCAATAGCAGAGCTGAGTAACTGCAGTCAGTTGCTCGTGCTGCTTTCTGCTCCCGTGGAGTCTGCATTCCAGCCCTCATCGAAGGACTCTGCTGTGAGGTGCTGCCTTTTTAACCTGCAGAGCTTTATCTATTTTTTTCATTACTAACTACAGAAAGCCAAGGCTACCCATAGAGCATTCTATGTCACAGCTTAAATAAATGAACTCCCTGTATAGATTTTAAATGTCTTCCACACCATTTCCTCCTTACTGAAGATAAATTCACTAGAGACTAACCTGTGAATGAAAGTTCTTTAGAGTTTGTTCCTGACCACACTGAACACAGCTGACCAAATCATTTGTGTTCCTTACCAATTTCAAAATGCAAACACAAACTTTCATTCTTAAGCTGAACTGCTTCCTTTTGACACAACAGAGGGAAGTTTCACACCATTACTGAAAAGTAGTTTTTAAACCAACAGAAATTTGTGAGGCTGAGGCAGTTCATGTGGCTAACAGTACATTACCCACAGAAGAAAGACTGTAAAAACCAAGTTCTCTAGCTGCAGCTCACTTTGGCCTACTATTCTTCTATTTTCACCTAAAGATTTTTACTCTTCTTTTTAAAAAGGAAAGCATACAAGTGAAAAGAGTGATTGGATTTACTGAAACCCACATTTAATTACAGTATCTGTCACAGTTGCTCCAAAATGTGCCTTCTTAAAGTAACAGAGGAAGCTTGAAAAGTTCATTAAAAGCCTCTGAACAGTATTTAGTGAGAGTATTAGGAGGTTTCAGCACCAGGGTACAAGATATGAGTGCTAGCTCAAGCTGTGATTATTCCATAGTCATCAACTTTGCCCACAGAACACAAATGAATATGAGTTAAGCACTCTCACCCTTAATCTTGTAGTGGAGATTTCAGCCTTCAGAATGTCAGGGTCATACTTTGTGCTTGATGAGGAGCCTGAGAACACTTTTTCAAAAAGACAAAAAAGGACAAATATTTAAGTACTTTTAAACCATTAATTAGTCCCTCCCTCCATGAATCCAGATCGATCTAAAACTTCAAAGTGCAGAAAAATACACAATACTTCAAAAAAAATTCATATCCTTTTACAGATTAGTCAGCAGGATGGTAATAATTAATAAATAATCCAAAATTCCCTCTTCTTCCCCCAATACTATCTGGCATCTCTCCTCCTTTGATTATGCCAGGATCCTACAAGTAGCACCTGACTCTTCCTGACTTTCTATCCCTTGCTTTCTGTTCCCATTCTTCCAGATTAGCCATCTTGTGATCACCTCTGCCTGGAACCTGTAATTCCTAAGGAGATTTCTGAACAGTAGACAGTATTCTGAAGCCTCAGAGGTCTGCCACACAGTTCTTCTACAGCCGTACATGTTACTTTTACCACACCATCTACTCCTAAGAGAGATGTCTGGACAATGACAGGCCTCTGATGGCAGTTTACTGCATGCCAATTTCTTGCCCAACACTGCACCATGTACTTCACCTCCAACCACAGCAACACAGGCTCCAAAATTATTACATGCTGTTCTTATAAAGCAGCAACAAATTCTGTTTTCACAGCCACCTGTCGACACAGTGGGGTCATTTCAGTATGTAGCCATGAAGTACAAGAGATTCTATTTACTTTGAACCTAGATCTTGCAGAATTTTGTTCTGACAAACTGCATGACAAAATAGATTTCAGAACCAGCTGCTCTAACCCACAGCTCAAAGGAGTTCAGTTTTATCAGAGAGAAGAAGGTTCTCTCCAGCAGAACGTCTTTATATTAAATAAATTTGGGGGAAAAAAGGATGCTATCTCTAAAAAAGCCAAAGTACAAGGTGTTCATAGCAAACCTTGAAAACTCATCCTAAAGAGAAACAGGATTCCCTGCAAGGCACAGATCAAAGAAGTTACACTGTGTTCTCTACTGTACTTACAGCTTGTGCGAGAGCTTGATTTTTCTTTGTAGGCATCATTCAACCGTACATACTCATCCAGTGCAAGTGCTAGCCTCTGTTCTTTCACCTGGTACAGCTCTTTCTGAGTACTGAGAGCATCCTGGGCTACCATAAGATAATCTTTTAACATTCTCTCTTGTTCTTGCCTCCATTGTTTCCTGGGATCTTCTATTTGTGTTGTTTCTTTAGAGGAGAAAAAGAAAGCATTGAAAGAGTCTCTGCTGAAATTCACTGACAGCTAAGTTGCTTCTTTGCTTGTAATTCACAGTTAAAAAAGTCTAAATCATTGCTTGCCTCTGGTTATTAAGCAGATGCTCAAATTTCTTTAAGTTTTCCTTTGCCAAAATAGCCTGTGTAAGAAAGTATTTAAGGGATCAATTGCAAAATTAGAAGTTAGGCTACCATAGGTAAATGCTTATGTAGAGCATTCCCACATCTTCCACCTTGAATTAGTAACATCCTAAAACTCAAGAAAAGAAAGATTATTTTTTTGCACCAAAATGCTTGGTAATAATTGGATCAATAAAACCCTTCAATGACATCTTAAAATTGAATGCATTTCTGAACAGAAATGAAGAGTAATCTTAGCTATTGTATTTTCCCAAACCCCCTCTTCCCTACTTCATTAATTTTTACAGCCACATGTTTTTCCTGGTTTCGAGTGGTTCTCTCTTTCCTTTCCCTTTACAAAAGCAGTTTTATCTTTTCCCCTGTAGCTGAACTAAGAGATCATTAACTCTTCAGATTACCTCACCCAGCTCCATCACTCTCCCTGCTAGGCATCTGATCCCAGATTCCAGTCAACAGACAGGGAGGGCCACCCTCTGAGGGCACTTCACTCCATCAAAGACAAGTGCACAAGATACATGGGACTGAGCTGCCTTTTGGAGATCTTTACTTCTTTCCACTGACTACCCATGTAATAGAAATGAATAGGCTGGAACAGGCCCTTAATTCACAATGGACTTCAGGTCAACCATTTTAACTCTAGCAGCCACAGAGAAAACAGACTTGCACAGAACACACAGACAAGAGGATCAAACACAATGTAGTGCTATATATTAAGTATGTGATGAGATCAATCTAATAATACATTTTAGGGTTCATTTTTCTTTTCATGTCAACATGCAAAGAGGAAGAGCTAAGGTTGAATGTTCAACCTTATCATTAACATTTCCTGACTTGGTTCAGCACTTTCTGCAGTTGTACAATGAATAGTCTTCCTTTAAAGTTGTACTAAGCACAAAAACATTCTTTTAAGACACAGCCATGAGAAGTTTGAAATCTAAATGCAAATGTGCACCACACTACATTTTCTTTGTAAGTTGCATACTACAAATCTACACAGCTCTACCAGATAAAAAGTAACATTTACCACCAAAGTATTTAAGTGCAAAGTATTTCCTTCAGACTTTTTCTGCAAAAGGGAGGAGGGAAAGATTTTATTCTCTGGGTTAGATTTCTACCAGTTTAGTTCTCTGAATTGCTTTACTGTGAGAACCAACATGGGGGAGGTGGAAATGTGGCTGAAGACTTGGAGTAAACCACAACTGCAGCAGAACCAATCTGATTGCTCTAAACTGTAGCCTGAAGTGTGCTTTTAGGGAGAAGACCTTCTTTCAACTCCCATATATGAAAACAGATTCTGTAACAGCAAAAGCTGGTAAGAACAGGTTCTGGTCCCTACTAACTACCCATACTGAGTTATACCCATACTGACCCATTTCCCATACTGACTACTTACCCATTTTTCCAAAGTCTTTTTTGGTGTTACTATCACATAAACCAAAAAGCCATGCAAATAAAAAGCATCCCATAAAACTAACCCTGTAGAATCCTAAACTGATAATATATGTGAAACCACTGATGCTTTCAAAACCAAATAAAAGACACCATTTACAAACATGACAAGCTTTTGTATTTCTGCTTGGGAAAGCTATTTCTTAGATGTACACAATGGATGCATAGAGAGCATAAATCACCTAAATTCAAGTGCATCAAGTGGATAAAAGATTAAAGCAGAGCAGCTTTATCCACAGTTGGTTTTCCAATAATCCCAACAGGACCACTCTTCTCCAAAAACCTAACTATAGCTATAGCCCCACATATATATCCATGTTTATAGTGACCTGCTCTTTTCCACAGATATCAGGCACAGAAAGAAGCAAATGGCTATCAACACATGTCCCTATCTGTGGCCACATATTGCTGTTGGGCTTTAACACACCTCCACATTCACAGTTATTTACACAAGATAAGAAGTGCTGGTTTCCAGAGCTCTCCTTTTTTTGTGAAGCAGGATTCTCATGGGTCAATGATCAAATAGGATAAATGCAGTTGTGTTGGGTTTTTTAGAAGAATGTAATGATGTGATTGTGTTTTAAGAGTGCAACCAGCAGCCACCAAATAATCTGACAAGATTGGAAGGTCTCATCTTCGAGCATGTTGTAGGTAATTGCCTTGTAGGTTTTAAGAGAGGATTGCTCAACATGCAGCCCAAAAACCAAACGTAGCCTGCAGAGTTCTAAAATGTGGCCTACAGATGCCCTGTCCTTGTGACTACAAGAGAAGGACAAAGCTGATCAACAGCAGATTGTTTTGTATTGCTGACAAATACAATCAAATCTTTTCTTTTTGTCTCTCCAAGCTGCATGTGCAAAATAATACTGTGACTAATATGAGCTCACAACTTTTATACTGACAGGCAGAAACGAGTTAAAGGTGACTCTGCATTTTAAAACTGCACACTAACTCCAGCATACTGATGTTTGGGTATTTGCCTGTGTAGGTACATTTTCTGGTCAAATTATTCTCAGCCAATTCTATCTGCATGTATTTCATTCCAGAACAAATGCCCAGTCAGGAAAACACATAATCCTGGAAAAGAACAAAGCAGTACTGGAACAACTATCTCAAAACTGTTACTCAATTTTGACCAAGTAGAGATGGCTCTGGAATATTTTTCACTCTGTGTTTTTTTAACTTTTATCAAGTGGAAAACCATAAAAGGCTTATCACCTGCTTGGCAAGTTGTTCATTTTAGATGTATTTTAAAAAGTGTGCCTGTGTAGCAGCACCATATGCTGGTTCATTTATAGTTTTCAGTTGTCTCAATTTTCAGCAGTAGGTTTACCCCACAGAGTACTTTGAGAAGTATATTCATTTGAGCACATGTACCTCCCAAGAGCCAATCATTGTTTTAAAAAGCCTAGTCCTTTCAAAACCAAATATTTATACTTCTCAGAGTAAAGCCTCACAAAGATAAGGATTTTTTTCCTTGGATGAGAATGTTTTAAGCACCTGCTGTTAAGGTCAAACCAAAATGTTATTGGGATAGTTACATGCATGTCACTGAGGGACCAGCCTGCCAAGCATTTCAGAATGAGATATGGAGCCCTTTATGCTTAAACCAAAGAGTGAGATTTAAACCTACAAATAACATCCAAAGGTTTTCCTACCCTTATTATTCAACAGCTAATGTAAAATAAACCTGGGAGATCTCGTGCCTTTTTAAGGGACTGGTGACTGCAACAGGATGCCTTACAACCTTGCCTGCAGCAGATATGAATCATGCAACAAACAGATGGGGAGATGTTACTTCTGCTGGTCAGGTGAGGAGTCAGCACTAGGTATGAACAATAGACAGAGCTATAGGGTTGTATCTGCTCTAGAAAACGCTGGACTTTGATCATCAGCAGTGGAGAATGAACAAACCATCTGCCTGGGTACAACCTCTGCAACACTTTCTGCATCACCAGATAGTTAAATTCCAGAGTTCAGCCATTTCTGGTAGAGAAAATGAAGAAGATACACTGCCATTATTTTCTGTGGCATAAACTTAGATATGAAATAAAGCAATCTCCTTAAAATGGATCTTTAAACAACTGAGAGTTGTACCTCAGGCTCTATCAAGAGAACTGCTTAGATTTAAAAAACAAATCACAGAACCATAGAAAGGTTGGAGCTGGAAGTGACATTTAGAAGTCATCTAGTCCTACCCCACTAACATAAACAGGGACCCCTATAACTAGATCAGGTTTCTCAGAGGCCTTTTGATATATCTTTATATACCAACTTCCTCTGCCCAATCAAAATGCAAAATAATGATCCATAGTAGCAGAATGAGGAGGGGGCTGGCATGCCAGATATTCAGGTTCCATATTCTTAATTGGACTTGGGTTTAGCATCATTTGGCAAAGCCACTTGCAAATTGAAATGACTCAATTCTATTAAGATATCTTGTTTAAAACCCAATTAATTTCACTTTAAACAAATTACTGCAAGTGTGTAGTTAATAAATTTAGAGAAAATTATAAGCAAGTAATTTCTTTCCACCTATTTTTAGAGATCTGAGTGACTACCCACACTGGGGGGAAATTCTGTGAGACAGAAAAGACTTGTGGTCTCAGCCAGCAGAACTGCACAAGCAGCAGGATGACATGCTCCACCCAAGGACATTCCTCTGCACTGAAATGATCCCAGCTCTGTACACAAAAGAGGAAGCTGCACTGGCTTTAACCATATGACTGTTCATGAAATGCACTCTTCCTGGCTGACTGCCAGCCAGGTTTGATGCACTTAGACTCAGCAAAGAATTGGAGCCAAACAATAATTCAAAACCAAAATGCCAGGACTGAATTTATGCCTCCAAAGTTTTGTTTATTCCTTTGGCTAGAACTCACTTCCAGGGTAGCAATGTTAGGCATGCTCTATGCAATTACACATAAGGTATATATTATACACAAGATGCAGGCAATAGTCAGACATGCCTTTTTTTTTAAATGAGATATTTTCATATGTTAAGTTCCTCTCTGATATCAAGAAGCTCTGCCAAATTTTCAGTCTACTTGAACAGAAGGAAACTGCCACCTTATCAGCAGTAGACTGTATTTCCCTAAAATACATGAAATTAAAATCCCACTACAAAATCCCACAGGGAATAGAACAGCTCCCTGATATCCTACTGTTAGACATGAGAGAACTGGACATTTTACTACAGGATTAACAATATGTGGAAGCAATAGTTTTCCAACATCTCTCCTTGCCAAAGAAAACAATAGCATTGACTGGCTCTAGAATGACCCACATGTAAGCTGTCTTCAGTCATACACATTACATTTAGGCAATACAGTTAGAGAGCAAGCACTCCCAAGGGGTCAGATGCAAAGAATTCCAGAGATGCTACATTGCTACTAGAGAAGGACACAGCAAGAGGAGACAAAACAATGACATAATATATTTCATCTTGAAGAGAAAACTCTCATGTGTTTAACACATGCCCATATTATTCCAGTTTGTAAATGTAGCAGAATCACCATCTCAGGAGAAAGCCTGTTCCAAGAGAAACTATTTGACCTGGCTAGAAATGGGGACCAGAGACCTTAGATCTGTAGTGAGGAGAGCAGGGGGGGAGTTGCATGCCACAGCTGGAGCTGCTGTAATAGCCCTCCTCTTTGGAAGTGATGGTTTCCACCATGCCACCTCATTGCTTGAGGAGGAAATCCCTAGAGAGCACCCTGCCACTCTGAGGGCAAGCCCCTGGGAAAGGGCTGCAGAAAAGCCAAACTGGGGCCAGACACAGAGAAGGAGAATCAAGGTTTCAATGATATCTCACACAAAAACTTCTCAAGATGGCACAAAGAGGATCAACACAGAAACCCTCAGACATGTAACATCAGAAGAGGAAAACCAGTGTCTGATAACAATCACCACAGGATAATGCAAGTTAGTTTAGTGGTGGGTGGTGAAAACAACTTCAACACTATGTAATCACTAGGGCTACGTTTATTCTGGAAGCATAGCCCACATTTCTTGATAAACAAATTGGCTTTCAAATCTCAAGTACTGCCATCAGACAAAAATACACTTAGAAAAAAAAGTGCAAACATTCCTCCATTGTACTTCAACTGACATAAATATTGCAGGCAGTTGAGATGCAGCCTTAACTATCAGCAACACAAGAAATGCACTAACACTAGTTTTAGGGAGAATAACCAAGTGTTACTGCTAGACTGGCTTAAGAAACACACTTTCCTGTTTACATAGAATGTATTTTTTTCCTTCCTCCTTTCTTCACCACTTTTTGGAACACTTAAAATAAAAACTCAAACAACAGAAGCAATTTGTATCCAAAAATTTGAGGAAGAATTCACAAACAAGTATTGTATCTTTTCACACTGATAAATCTCTTCAATGGGTATACAAAATAAAGACTAGCACATGACAGAGACAGCAAGCCCAGTAAGACTATGCAGTCCAACAAGATGACATATATAGTGTCTTAAAAATGATCTAAAACATTGCTGGATAGTCAAAGAAAATCACATTCTACCACATAATAAGATGGAATATGGGTTCTAAAGAGAGACATGATGGAAAATTAGGTTATTGAGTGTACACTCTGAGCTCTACAATTTGTTTCCTGCCACAGAACTCACACATAAAAAATGCCTCCTCTCTTCCAGGCACCATCTTCACTTTTCCATAGAGTAATTCTGTGCTTGCATTTGAGCAATGAGATAAAATGAGAATGTTTTCCAGCTACACTCTGCAAGCATGAGCAGATTTCCAAGAAATATTTATTCAGGGATTTTTGCAAAGAAATATTTAGCATGTTATGCTTATGGCACATTAGCTTCCTCTAGACAGTGAGTAGCATACATTACATATCTCAGAGTCAAATGCAAAAGAAACCCTGAGCATTTTGCTCTACATTATCCTGTAAGTAGTTAAACTAAGCAAAAGGGAGCTGCAGAAGCTGGGGGTGGAGGGCAAGGACAAAAATCATCATATTGAATACAGAGTGGCAAAAAAAAATAGGACTGTGATGGTCTGAAATACCAGTGGACTAGGAGCACCTACTCCTTCCCATCCTTAGCTTTTAAACACTGTTATTCAACTCCTTTTTGTTACCCTTGCCACTAAACATTACTAACAGCAGAATGTGTGTTTTATAGGTTAAATAGATCATTGCAGTGAAGAAAACAATCACTTGCCTGGTTATTCCTGAGCCTGAAAACAAGAACTGGAAGTAAAGGGGATGAGTTATTTAGGAATTCATAGGGTGCTGAAGGCAATGCAGAAGTTGTCCCAGCCCAGAAATCCCCCAGACTATTCAGGTCAAGCCAGAAGTTTCCCTTTCTTATTCCCATTCCCTCCACATTTACATACATCCCATGCAATGATCTGAATCAGAAAACCTGAGCAGCTGGGGGAAGGAAGAGGGTGTCAGGAATGACAACACACACACTCCTCAGGAACCAGAGTGCTTCCTCATTGTCCCTGTTTACTACATATCCTTGTACTGACAACGTGGGAGCAGGAACCAGGGCAAGCAATGACTGCTACTTCAGCTGCCACCACCACCCAAGAAGCAAATGTAGAAATCACAGCCTAAGAGTCAAAACTGCTTCCTGGCAAGCCTGCACAGAGCATGGAACAGAGGAAAGTTCCAGGGTCTCATTTCAAAATACCTTCTACAAAAAGCAGCCATCCTTTGTCTCTTCCACCTGATTGTTCATTCATATACCTAGGTCACCTTCCCTCTTTTGCTTGCATAAACAGGCATGTGGAAAAGAGAACAAATAGCAACATAACCCATACTGGATTAGTTTCAAGTCAAATCAGCTCCCTGATCTGATTCACTGTCTGACCATGCAAATATTCATGCCAGTATAGGTCAAAACATTGCATGGACAGAATGAGAGGCCTGAAGTGGCAACAGAGCAGGACCAATTCTTCCAGAGATTATATCATCTTAGAAGTGTTTGCAAATCCAAGCTCTAAGAGCAGAAATGTTTGCAACTCAGCCACTTAATGCTTGATGTTGAAAACCCTGCAGAACAACTGGAAAAATTTAAGTGATGACTTTGCCTGTAGATGTACAAAATAAAGTGGTTTTCTTTATATGGACACGAGTTCCTGTGTTACTTAGCAAAATTAGTAAATGTTAGCAAATTAGCTGAAGTAGATGAGCACAAAGTACATACATGCAATAACAATTAAGTCATTAAGAGTGAATGGCACAAGCTATATAATCTCTGGACTTTTACAAACCACAATGAGAAGGATCCTGCACAAAAGGAACATCTCAGTCCCTGACCACCAAACAGTCTCCTTTTAGTCATCCCTCTAACAAAGAGCACTACTGAACCACAGGGTAAGCATTTAGGTTCTTACAGTATTAGCTACCCACATCATATGCATGTTCTGCCTTGCCAGATGGCCTGTAATCTGGTCTCCCTTGAAGCTGAAAGCATCACATTAAGACTCCTAATTGGGGTAATATATTCATAAATTAATTAGCTCAGTCAGTGTTTCTGAAAGAGGGTTCTATCATTCAAAAGAATCACAAAACAGTTCTAAGGCAATCAGTGAGAGCTAGAAAAAACAAACTGTATTTGAAAAAAAACTCATGAAAATATATAAAATTATAGAAGATATCTGATGATAATAAAGCCAAATTATACTTAAAACATATTGACAACAAAAGAAAGTTCCTCAAGTTGCAGGGAGTTTGTTACAATTGCAGACTGCTCATAGCCAACTATCACCCCTCTGTGGAGGGGAAACTGAGTTGCCACTGGCATTTAAGGAAAGCAAGCTTTTCTCAAGTTTGTATGGGAGAAGGGAAGGTAAAGGACTAAGATAATTAAAGTGATGGGGAAAGTATTTATTTTTTTTTAAACATATATTGATTTCAAGAATTTTTTTACAAATATTATAGAAATCTGGTAGAACTTTCAGAACTTTGCAAAGATCCAGCCTAGTACTGTGTTCCTTAAATCAGTTTTGTCAATATCCACCCTTCCAGAAGAGCAGAGTAAGTCCTTTACTGACCATTAATGGTCAACCTTGAGTTTTTAACAGAAAAGGAGGCAATAACCATGAGTAAGATCTTCTGAATATACAGCTTTTTGTGCATGTTGCTCACAGTGTATTGGGTTGGTTTGAGAATTTCCACAAGATTGGCTAGTTTTACTCCAATGGGTCCAAAGTCTTGTGAACAACCTGAAACTTCACAGTTGTATCAAATATAGCATGTAGCTGTATCCAGAGGCACACAGTAGGAACAATACTAGAAAAAGAAATGAAAAAGAGCACAGGCAATAGAGAGTTGTTCCAATAAATTAATTATGTGATGCAAGAGGACAGAATCAATGAGCCTTCCCCATCATTTTGATGAAATAAATCCAAGAAGGCTACAGTGAACAAGGAAACCTCTTTGGTCACCTCTCCTCACCTAACACATGGGAGTAGATTTCTTTCCAAGGTGCTATCCCTCAGGCTGCCATTTACAGGTCCTGAAACTCCACTTTATCCAATCTGCTTGTCAGGCAATCTATTCATTTACCCCTCCTCCTAGCACTAGGTAAAGTTTGTCTCCCTCATTAGTCATCTTTGTCCAGTACAAGAGAGAATTAAGAAAAATATAATCAATACAGGTAAAAGAGTGAAAAGTCATCCTTGTTCTAACATACACACTGTCCTGACAGAGAATTTGAACAGTTCAAATCCAGAAAGCATATTCAACACATCTGAATTATTACACTGCTAATAAAGCAGTAAGCAGGTACAAAACCTGCTCTCCAGAAAGGCTTTCCTCCCCTAATTATTAATGAAATCTCTAGTCTGAAGGTCCATGAACAGCTTATAATATTCAGGAATTCACTTTCAAAGCACAGAAATTGTTGTAAAAGGTAAAGAAAGTTTTTAACCTCTTTCTGGGGAAAATAAAAGCAACAAAGCTGCAAGACTGAGAGTTTTTGAACTCAAAAGTTTTTTAAGCATGCATGAAATAAAAGAGCACAATTGTCAGAGCACTTTCAGAACACACAAATCCAGATTCTCTTTCAAAATGTAATAGCCTTAGGTTTTATAGTTTTGGCTAAAGCAGAAGTTAAAGAGGAGTTTTCTCTACTAATAGCATTTAGATTCAGAAGCAAATCCTTTACTTCCTTCACCTTTTGAATTCAATCAAGCATGTCCCTGTTTTTTAAAGTTCAGGAACATTTAACACCACATGTAAGATCAGACAACTCTCCCTGTTAATCCAATAAAGCAGGGCTATAAAAACCCAAATGAAAGTATTGGATGGGACTGAGCTCAAGGTTAGGTGTCTATCTGCAGGTGTTAAATAAGCACAGTAGATACCTAATGTCCCATTGTAGTTATCAGAGTTGCAGTCCAACCCAACCAAATTTGCTCAGATCAGCTCACCTTCATAGCAGACACCCAACCAGTCAGTTACCTCACACTTCACATCATGTTTACTGTACTGACTAGACAGCTACAAAAGCAGCTTAGGCATCTCAGGGTTGATTCACTTGCCCATATGTTTGGGATGCCATGGGTAACAAGCTTTGTCTCTAGCTTTTGTTCCAGAAGGCCAGTCTTCTTACTATCCATGCTGACCTTGAGCAACTGTCTCTGCTAACCTAAAGCATCTGAAATGGCCATAGACACTTCCACTATTTTTTAAGTTCACAGCTAGCACAGCAGCAGGCACCTACAGTCAGGTATTGATCTCAAATGGAATCTCTTCTATTATGTTATTATAAACAGTTTCTGAGAAAATAGAAACCAGTTTCAATTCAAATGGAGTAATAAACACACAAAAAGAAGACAGAAACACTTTCAGGAATGTATTCATTTCAGTAATCCTAACAAGCACTGTATTTCAGATTTTGCTACAGTTTTGTATGGTTTAGATGTAATTTTGATGCAATTAAAGACAGATGTAGAAATAGATGTAGTTATTTTGTACCAGCAGATTTTCTTGTGATTTTTCTTGTTTTCTTGTAAAAAGCCAATAATGTTATACCAAAGGGCAAATCTTCTCCAGCATTTTGATTCCCCATTCCCTTTCCAATTACTACAAAATACAGCATTATTTATAGCCTCAAGTGTATTCTGTAACTTTCTTAGAACTAGAGTACATTTGTCAGACCTCATATACAAGTTAGAAACACCCCTCCACACACACTTCATCCTATTTTATCTACAATATTTCCTTTTAGCAGTTACATTAAAAGGAAGTTTTTGTTACTCACATGTGATTATCTCCACCAGTGTGCACTGCTGAATATTTACTAGTCACCAAGCATCCTACACTTCACAGATAGCAATAGAGGTAAACCATCTTTATTTACTACACATTACATGGACTTCTTCCACAGAAAAAAGATGAAGTGTCTGAACAACTTTGAGCCCATTATAATACATTTGCAACTATCCCCAAGTACACAGATGGGATCATTTGTCTACTGAAACTCAAAAATTGTTACATGAACTACACTTCTCTCACAAAAAGCTTCTCCCTACTACCAACCATGCTTCAGAAGCTTCTCAGGGAGATCTAAGTGAGGAGGAGCTACCTGGTATCATTCATATGGCAAGGTGAAAGATACTTACGGGTGCCGTGATCAATATAGTACACCCCAACCTGAGGGTCATAGGCAGCTTCCCAGCCCCATGGGAGTTCATCCCCAACACAATCCGCAAATGACAAGGGCTTTGTTAACCTAAACCAAAGAAACAAGTGTAAGTAATAATGGTAGAGTTCTTCTCTCTTCCACATGTATCTTTGCTAGTCAGATTCATTGCTATTATGACAGAAGCTAAAGAGAGCAGGGAGAAAAAGGCAGCAAGTTGTTTCCTCCCTCTAAAAGGTTAGGTTCTTGATTGTTCTTTCCCCCTTCAGTCATTCTGAATTCATTAACTCCAAGAACATAAGTTATTGCAAACATTTTTCAGTACAGGCACTCAAGTGAGAAATTCACTGTTAACATCTTTCATATTTGACAGTTTAAAATTAAACAATAACCAATAGCTTGTAAAAAAAACAAACCCAAATCAAACCCACAGAACTGAAGAAAACACCACTGCACTTCTACTTGTCCCTAGAAGAACTGGACCCTTCAACCTTGAGTCTGTGATGAGAGCACAAGACTTCAAGGTCATCTTCTCTAATGACCAGAAACAGGAAACTCAGAAAAGAGCACACCATCACCTAGGATGCAGTTAGCAGCATTTACCAACCCATACACTTAAATAAAATAAGCAGCACTGTGGAGGACTGCACAGAGTAGACATTTTACAAGCAACATTTAATGGGCCTTTAGGTGTTCACATGGTGTCTATCTTCCTTCTTTTAGGAAGACAGACAAAGTTTTTCATCTTAATAGTGTGCCTATTTGTTATGAGAAATAGCTTGATAAGAACAAAATATTGTTGTTTCTTGTTGATAAATCCACAGATACATGCCTTCTCTGATATATTTAATAGGAAGAAAAAAAGATTTAAGGTTTTATTGTCACCACAGTGAAAATAAGATTAGCACACATTAAGAGTTACATAAAATCCTCCAAGTAAGATTATCAAAACCAACTTGTTGGACACATGAGCATCACCTCCTTTGCAAACTGTCACTTCAGATCTATCACCCAAGACTGTTTTTTCATCTCCTTAAAATTCTATACAAATAAAAAGCTCACATATGCTTTTTTGTGTTTCAGTATTTTACTTCAATTAGTTCCTGTCCAAAAGAAAATAGTTTATCAATATTTTTGTGAAGAATGAAAAGGAATAGTACATTTTACTTTCTCCAAAGTGAATGGGCTTCTTTTGTCTAGAAAATACTTACAGAAGTATTTAATCAAACTGTTCTTCCAGCTGAGAAAATAGAAATTCCAGCACAGGTTTGATTAAGAAATCACTCTTCCACAAATTCATTGTTATTAATTGATCTGACCTATCAACTAGGGTTGCAGAAATTACAAAGAACCAAGCTTTCCCAATCCAAAACCTTTGCAGAGTGTAGCTAGATTTCTTTTTTAAATCACAAGCATGAATCCACTTTCTCATTATTTCTCCAAAGTTTATAACATAAAACCTATGAAGGTTACTACTGCTAATTTTGAGGTTCTGAACAAATTCACAAACCAGACAAGTTTGCTAATTTATTGCCACTTATAAACTGCTGTGCAAAACCACTAAACACACTGGAAACTATTTCAAAGGCAGGTGAGATGACCAATGTAATTGGTACATCTGGATCACTAGGATATAAAATATGGACTGTAAGCTGCACAGCAAGCTGTGAGAAACTCTGTTTACTAGGAGAGATTCTCCATGAGACTGGCAAACCAAAACCACTTTTCTAAGCTAAGTGACAAGCTGCAGCTTCTATAATACCTGTTCACAGAGCTCCTTTCCTAAAGGAAATCTTAATGGACATAGCCCATCCTCCAAATTACAGTGCAGGAGAGAATATGCCACTGAAGCTAGCTGACTGGGGTACACTCCCTGGAGATTTCCAGGGAGAGACCAGGTCTGTAACAAGCCACGCCTACCTGTTGTATCCTCTCCCACTGCTGACATACATATTTAAATCCAGACACAGCACTGCTGAGTGAGGCTGCTCAGAGAATGAGCTCTCCAGAAATCCCAGCTTAGACCACCTACTCTGCTCCTCACCTTCCTCCTTTTCTGAGGACAGCAGAAGCTGCAGCCAGGACAGCAGCTACACAGCTCAGCAGGCTAACAGCTGGCCCACAAAGTTGCAGCTGCCTCACACTGCCTTATCAAATACACCTACTGATAACTACCAGCATCACTTCAAAGATTACTGTTTTGTTTGCAAATAAAAACAGCTAGACAGAAAGAGATGGCCCTTAGAAAAGCAGGAGAAGCCTTTTAAAGTCAGTATAATACACACAATCACAGCTTCAGCCAGTCTGCCCACTGCATGCAGTGTACTGAACACAGGGTACCCATGTCAGAGAGTTCCCAGGCTACTACTGCTCAGTGAAAGCATCAATCATGTAAAAGCAAGAGGCCTTTGGCAAGTCTGCTTAGTCATGTGAATCTGTGCCAACTACAAGGACACACAACTTGCTGTGAAGAAAGTCCTACCTCACATCAGATTAGAAATGTGAGGTTTTTTCATGAAACATCCTAAACTGAAGAAAAACAAAAGTTCAGTATCATCCTTGGCCTTAACATTGTAACATTAAGTCAAAACATAAGTCTTGTAGCTCAGCTAGAAAAAATAGTTTATATATCATATAGCTGAGTAGGGATCATAATAAACTCATATAAACATAGCCAGATGGTCTCTAATAAATTAATTCAGAACTCTGCATAAGCATCCAACAGTTTTACCAAAGATACACACCACAACTGGCAACAATGGCAAGATGTGATTTTTAAACCACCTCTACAGGAAGGATGTAAATCCAGTGCTACACTTGCTTTTCATCTGCACACCATCTCAGTTTTATATTTAACCAAGTACTGCCTTCTTCCTATGATAACACATTCTGTAGGTTAGACCACAGACCACTCTGGTCATGTGAATGTTCTGTCCAGGTGTTAGCACCTGGCATGAGAAATCAGACCCTATGGGAATGAATAGCAGCTGCTCTGTCATCCCAGACAGGCCATAAATTAAAGCAACACTACAAAACTGTGGAAAAGTACTTGAGTGACCCACTCTGGACCTTCAACAGAAGAAGGAAGAAGAAGGCAGAGGCCCTGAAATACAGGCAGTACTAGACAAATTATTCCATAAATTCTGCTCTGCTGGATGATGCTTGGACATCTCAGCATTCAGATCTGAACTGCATCAGCAGAACTGATCCTGAGTAGATACTTAAAACATGGCAAGGTTTGTACATGACAGTATTACAATTACTTAAGACTGTTACATCCCCACAGCCCTTTTTTGTTCCAGAGTCTTTTAACAGCACAAGAGTTTTTGACCTGGACAGACTTTTACAACTAAACAGCACACATTACAAGGCAGGATCCAATTGCTTAGGGCCCTCAGAACTGTCTCAACATAAAGAGTATTTACTTTCAAAATACACATGCCAAATGGATGGGATCAACATGACATGAAGATTAGTAAAATGCAAGAGAAATTTTGCAAGCCAGAAGTTGAAAGCAAAGAGTTATGAGATGTAATTGGAAAGGAAATAATAGCTGGGAGCAAGTTGTGAAGGAATCCTGTCTGTGTGAAGATCACTATCTGTGACATAACCTATGATAGACAGATTGCCATTACATTTATTAACTGTGACCCAGGAAAAATGAGGTTTATTGCACCATAATAGAGGATTAAGTGCTGTTAAGTCTCAGGGCACTGATATTCTGAGGTAGTTCACAATACTTTTTCAGTTTGTAGTCATTAATTTACATGTTCTTAAAAGAATAGCATTACTCTGAAAAGGATGACCATAAAATTTAGTACACTATAAAGTTTCATTAGTTAAGAAAAAGTGTTTGGTTTTTTTTTTAATGCATATCATTAAGCTCAAGTATTCCCAACCTATGGGCACTTTTTTTTTTAAGCTTCTAGAACTCCTTCCAAGCAAAGACTAATTTATTAGCCTTTAGCCTTTCTCTAACATTTTTATCTCCTCAACCTTATATGGCTGCAGCACTCCCATTTCAGCATATGGATCAAAGTGTACTCCTTGGACCAAGAAAAGAAGCAGAAGGTAAGTGTAATGAGGAGTGGCTACTCTTAAAAAACCAGGCCACATTCTGTAATAGCAAACAGTTTACTATTGTCAATCACTTCCCAGATGCACCAGGAAACCTAGAAGACACATACAGCTTATGAATTGAGAAGCATATGCACATTTTTCTTTAAATCAAAGCATAAAGTTAGCAAAGATTTTAAAATGTAGATTCTACAGTGACATGTGTTATCATTAACAGTTGCTGTTGCACCTGCAGCCATGCCTCTAAGTCTGTGTAAACATCTAAAGTTAATGAGGAGGCTGATGATACTGTAAAATGGAACCACAACTACAGCCTGATGTATTGTCAGTGCAATACTGTTCCACTTGGACAACTTTCTTGCTTGGTAACTCCCTAGAGCACAAAACCACTGTACTGGATCTGGCCATAGCAGCCCTCCTAGTGCTATGCTTTACAGTGGTAGCTAGAAGGGTGCTGAAAACACACCAGCATTTTGGCTACTGCTGAGCAGTGCTGGCACAGCATCAATGCTGTCTCTCCAACATTCTCCCCTCAGCAGGCTCAGAGTGGGAAGACCCTGGGAAGGGACAGAGCCAGGACAGCTGACCCAAACTGACCAAAAGGATATACCATACCATATGACATCTGCTTAGAATAAAAGGGAAGAGAGAAGGACAGGGCAGCATTCACTATTACAGTGTTTGTCTTCTGGAGCAACTGCCACACATACTGAAGCCCTGCTTCTGGGAAGTAGCCATACATTGCCTGCTGATGGGAGGATTGTCTTCCTTTGCTTCCATGCACAGCTTTTGCTTTATTGAACTGCCTTTATCTTGACCTATGAGGTTTTTTCCATCTTATCCCCCACACCCATTGATGGGGAAAGTGATAGAGTGCCTCACTGGGCACCTGGTGTCCAGCCCAGTCAACCTACCACAAACACACAGAAGAAAGGTTTCTTCATAAGGTCAGAGTCCACAAAAAATAAGAAATTAACTACATGTATTAGTGCTTATCTTTCTGTCAGTATCTCTAGCTTCTGTGATTTGAGAGTATCAATGTGCACATTGCTGAAAATGTGTAAGCATATGTGTATGTGTATATATACACCTAGATACACACATAGACACACACTTCCCTTGTTTCCAAGACACTGTTCTAAACAAGAGTAATATGCTGCATTTCTTCTCTGCCTCCTTTTTTCCTCCAAAAGTTGTTCAGGATTAATCAACTGTAACACTGAACCAGGGGTTACCCATATTATAATGGTGACTAATAAAAATCTTTGGATTTTGATCTTCTCTTCTAAACTCAGCTGATAACAGCATCACTGACTTCCTTAACATACTTCAAAATCTGATTTTACCCACACCCTGAAGGACTATGTGAGCACAGCTTGACATATTTTGCTTAGATAGAACTTTTTGCATCAATTTTGTAAGACTAATTAATTGTGATTTATAATATATGTGGTGGAGGGTATGGTGAAGAGAGACAGATTACAGTAGGCAGATCTCAGAAAAGGGGGCAAGGGGCAGGGAGGAAGGGGAAGAGACACAGACCAAGCAAACAAACAAAAAAAATACCCAACCAATCTGAGACTTCTTTTCCTCAATTAGAAAGGAAGAAAATGCAGGTTGGTAAGAGGTACAGAAACCTGAGAATTCTGAACAGATTCATCTTCATCTCTTTCAGAATGACTTCCAAGATTACCTTCTTTGCTGTGTGGTGCTTGACCTACAGTCAAGACTTTGGAGTTTTGAACTCAATTATAACTAGGGTCAATGCTGAGCTTCTACAGCAACTTCAACATGCATTTGAAAACTTTCTCCAAATCAATTGTTGTTGATTTAGTTAAATATTTAACTGCAAGGGCAAGGATGAAAAAAACCAATTAACCTTTCTCCAACCTCACTACCACAACAAAAAAATCCTAAATTCAATGTATTTGTACATCACTTACTGAACTCTGTACAACATCAAAACCAGAAATCTGACAGAAGTTTTTAGTTTCCAATATTATGAACATAACCATTTTAAGCCAATTTAGTCCTGTATTTAGAAGACACATTGTACCTAGAGACCAACAATTTCTGTAACACAAAAATCTACTTATAACTGCAATCATTTAAGTCTACTTATTTTAACAGTAGCACAAGTCTTCAAAAGCATAACCAAATAACAAAAATAGCTGAATAAACAAAATGCTACAGAATTAATGCTATCCCTTTAGACAAATAAAAGACATGCATTTGGGTTCTCTTTGCCTTGGAGGGTCCAGGAAAATCTGCAGAAGCAGTGAACAAAGCCAAAAAAAAAAATAAAATCAAGAAACCCACCAAGTAATCAAAGCAGAGGAAAAAAAGAAACCAAACTAACTAAATAAAATGTCATGTGCAGAACACACTTTTCCAAAAGAAAAACAATTAAGTGCTTCCAATGTAGTAACAAAAAAATTCTATCCTTTTTATTTATTTCTTTTAAAAGACTTATCTTCAATGCTCAAAACCCCTCCAATTCCCAGATTCCCTAAGCTTTATGCAATACAGAAATGTCAAGGATGGAAATCTTCAGGTCCTCTAAAGAACTTGCCTGTGTCCTCCACAGAAAAAAACCACAAACTAGGAAACTGATCGATGGCCTTTTCACATGCATACACACTACAGGAACACACAACTTAAGATTTCAGTAGAGGATGCAGAAGCTAGGGGAAGGTGAGCACAGAAGGAATATGCTGCCCTCCAGCTTACAGCAAGATGCTAATGACTGCCAGAAAAATGTAACAGCAGGGAAGCAGAGCACAACTTCCTCTTCCCAGTTACAAAGGGGTTAACATTAGCTCTATGTCAGCTCACTCTGTCCCTTCACAGGTGCTTCTGAAAAGGCACAAACTCAATAGCTGAGACCCAGAAGGAGAAGAATGCTTTTGGGAAGGAAGGGACCCACAGACACTGGTTGCTGAAGAGGTCAAATTGCCTGCTGACAGATGGTTTTTTTGTTTCCTTTTCCTTTTGATTATGATAAACTGTTTTGGCAATGGAAATGCTTAACAATTACTGTCAGTGAAGAACAAAAAAACCCACTGTTAACATAGCTATACATTTTGCTACATCATTTAATCACCGAAACTACTGAAAGAAACAAAATATTTAAGTGAAAAGGAGAGTATTTCTCAGCTGAGCATACTAGCTACTTGTTTTTGTAGGGCAAAAAGCCCCAACCAAATCACTACTTGTAATTTATTTATCCCTTTACCATTGCCAAGTTCAACTGCAAGATGACATATTGATAGGTTAGGAGTAAAGAGGGGGGCAGAGGATAATGTAAGAGGAGTGGAAATGGATAATGCCATGAATGCTTTCTCCTGCATTTTTCTCTGACACAGCAGTTGGTCCTGGGCTGGCATGTAAGCACTATAATATTAGCCACCTGGAATGTGAGGAATGTCTGATAACCATAGCCCAGCACGAGGATAATTCCACAGCCATAAACTAAGGATACCACCTTTGAGCCTTCCCCTGGGAAGCTCAGAATGCAGTGACATTATCAAAAGGCTATTATGTGCAGTGCTGCTACAGGTTATTTGTATACACATGACTGTACACTGTTGATAGAGGGAAACCATCTTGTTAACACTGTCAGGAAACTTAGCTATTAGTTTTAATCTTAGTCCATAAACACCATGATATTTTTCCAGTCATTTTAAGTGTTCCCAATCTTATAATTCCTACTTGCAAACTTGACTTGGAAATGTTTCCTTTATCTGTCTTGTACCACTCTGCTTCTCATTTCCTACATTTATCATTAATCTATTCCTCTACAATAGGAAGATACACCCTTAAGAAATACACAAAGGAAAATAAAAGGGAAAAAAACCCCAAACAACCAGAAAAAAAAAACAAAGAAGAAAAAAGCCCCCCACAAAACCCACCAAAAAACACCAACCCATCACCCCAAGCCCAGTCAGGCATTGGTTTCTGAAGTTCAAAAAAGGCACAATCTCTGCAATAATTTCTATACACAAAAAGAAGCAACAGCTGACTCCAAAAACTCAACACTTGACCTGCACAATATAACAACCAACAGGAGAGAAATGTCCATAGATTGGAATACTTTATTACAATCAATTAAACCTGATACATTTACAAGAAAGAATTAAAACATTTATTCTGTTAGGTAGGGTGATTCATCAGCTTGGCTACTTGTCAGGCACTAAGTATCAAAAGCAGGTTTTGTGGCAGATAGGTAACTAAGGGGTTGAATGTAGGACATTTCTGTAGTGTGAAAATTGAATCTGGGAGAAAAAAAGAAATGCATTTCAAAGTAGTAACAGTCAAAAGCAGAAAGAAATCATGATAGTTAATGTCACCATTAATTAAAAGACCTTCCCTATCCCTAACTTTTCCCTTTCTCCCTTTCTGTAATTTCATCCACACACTAGTCCAAATCACCCCACTACTCACCTCAGCAGCTACCCAAAATTACTCTGAAAATTTTGTTCTGTGCAATCTCCTTCACTCCTCCTGCAAACACTTGCATTACCAGGAAACTTTGGATTTCTGGAGAGGCTATTTAAAGACTCTCCTCACCTACCTCCGCTCTCACTGAAATCAGCAGGACTGTTACCAATTTCAGTAGCAGGAAACTTAAATCTGTGCAAGCACTTCTGAAAAGTGCCATCCACCTGAACATCCCAAATAACCTCCCAAACATCCAACTTCAGCTCTGTCAAGCACTCCAGCCAAGCACACTAATCATTCCAGAAGCAGGGAAGAGCAACCCAGAGTTAACTGTCCAAGGTCACTGCAATTCAGTTACAGAACTACAAGCTGTGCCCAGGGCAGACAGCAGCTCACTCTAACTGTTATTTTCTCCACACTGATTTCTTCATGGCCCAGTTTTTAGCTTCTCATCCCATTGTTTGTTTTGTGACAATTTTTAATGCATATTTCATTAAACCATGTGGTTTGCTGTACACTGCAGCTACTGCTGCAAAAATACTGAGCTAGAATCAGAGCTCAAATGGCACACAACCACTTGGCCAACCTCTGGACACTGCTAAACTCTATTTTCAGATGCTATAGGACTAGGGAGAAATCTTTAAAATGTAGTAACCATTTTTAACATGGAAAATAAACAAACACACCACTGATTTTACACAATTGCTAGCAGCATATTAATATAACTGGATGTGGGAATCTATTTGGACTTCATTAATAAGAGACCATAAAAACATGTGCCAACCCTTGGTGTAAACAGTTCAAAAAGTCCTCTCAAATGATTTCAGGTCTCATTTCATAGAAGACAACCTCTAGAAACATCTTTACATTCTTGAGAGCAGAGATAGATGCCACAGCCTGCCTTTAATATTAGTAAAGCTACACAAAACCAACCAGGGCTGTAGCAAATATGTTAAAAGTGCAAGATGTTGAACTGTCAAGGTACTGTAAAATGACAGTATTGAAAACCATAATTATAAGATTTCAGATCTATATTCTGGCCTACATTTAATCCCTCTCACCAATTATTTTAATATGTAGCACACCAGCTTGCAGTGCTTTTATTAAACTACCTTTCTTTGTATATTCCACGACACTCCCAAAATAGTGTTCTATGAGACAAAAATCAGTGTAGAGTTCCTTCAGCACCCCCACTGTGAAAGATGTAAAAACATCTCTTTATTCAAAATATCAACTGAATTCAAGTTTTAGATTGAATTTATTCCCTGTGGCAGTAAGGTTTGAGGAATGGGAAATGTGTGACAATTAACCAACAGGAAACATCTAAGTGTTCTGCTATGACTTCCTTCCCACACATCCACTCCCAAAAACTGCCTAAAAAATACACCCACCCAAAACCTGTAACAAATGCAGCAAATTTTCTACTAATCACTAGCAGGAATAGAGCATATATGCAGACTGCTGCAGCATGGCCTTCTCTTTACAAAAGAGAAAACAGCTTTCACCTCTCACATTAAACTAACTAACCACCTTTCAGGTCTGACATATTTTTTGGTTCCCAAAAAGATGAAGTTCAGAAAGAAAATAAATAAAAAAGATAAATAAAAAGGGCACACTGAACATTTATAAGCTTTTCTTGTCTGCTCACCATGCAACTGCTTATCAAACATTCCTCTAAGATTTGGCCCAAACAGTTGCTCAGAGCAGGGTAAATAGTTTCAAGGCAGTAATTTGCAAAGATTGCTGAGCAATTCTGTGAGGCAAGGTAAAAGGGAACCTGGAGCTGCCAGATGAGCTAATGCTCTACTTACCAGACTGAAATAGAGCTGTCTACCTTTCCCACAGGTGGGAATGCACTCCCTTCAGCTTTATTAGCAGTTTACATCACTGATTGATAATGATTATTCTAATCTAGGTTAAAGAATTACTTCAGAGAACATGGTACCTATTAAAACCTACTCCCTGGCTGCAGTTGCTAATAGCACAGAGTAAATTATCATCATTTCTTCAAATAAGCATGAAGACATCAAAACAATATTCAAAATACTCCCAGGAGTAGGTAACAGCAATATTTTACTGGTCTTGTCTTTCCAGGTGAAAAAGTATGAGAAGTGGAAGTAAGATGAGGATGCTAGAATAAGGAAATTCAATTCCTTAAGTTAACAGTTAATCAAAACTAAAAAAGGAAAGAGGTTATGCACAGAAGTCTCTGAAGAAATTTTGTACCACTGCTATTTTTAACTGGAGCAAAAGACATTAAGTAGGTTTGCCAACAGAATCACACAAAGGTTCAGGTTGGAAAGGACCACCAAAGGTCATCTAGTCCAACCTCCCTGGCTCTAGCAGTGACCCCTAGATCACATTACTCAGGATGGTTTTTCACTATCTCCATGGAAGGACACTCCAAAACCTCTCTGGGCAACCTATTGCAGTGCTCAGTCAGCCTCACAGTAAAGAAGTTGTTCTTCATGTTTAGGTGGAATTCCTGTGTTTCAGTTTGTGCCCACTGCCTCGCATCCTGTTGACTGGTACCACTGAGCCTAGCTCCATCCTCTTGATACCCTCCCCTCAGATACTTAAATACATTGATAAGGTCAGCCTCCTCTCCTTCAGGCTAAACAAGCCCAGCTCTCTCAGCCTTTCCCAATGAGGGAGATGTCCCAGCCCCCTAATCATCTTTGTAGCTCTCCTGGGGACTTGCTCCAGGAGTTCCACATCTCTCTTTGTACTGAAGAGCCCAAAACTGAACACAGTACTCCAGGTGGGGACTCACCAGGGCTAAGCAGAGGGGCAGGGTCACCTCCCTTGACCTGCTTGCAATGCTCTTGTCATTGCAGCCCAGGATACTACTAGCCTTCTTGGCCACAACAGCACACTGGCTTCTACATTAAGCATTTTTGTCAACATCACTGAAAAAGTCAATCAACTTCTTATGGATGACTCTTTGAGTCAGGTTAATATTTAAGACAAGCCAAAATACCAAACAGTTTACTTTCAAGTTATGAGAAAAGAAATACAAAAGAGAAAACACCAACAATTTCCATAAAGCTATGTGTGATTACATTTTAATGCTGTGCTCAGCTCTGATAGCCCTGTACTTCATACCATAACAGCAGCCAGAAAAAAAATAAACACCAGGATACAGAAGCAGGCAATGGTAGGCAGGATATAGAATGTAACTGAACAGACTATTCATCTTGAAAGCTGCTTACAGACTGGAAATATTATATACAGTAAAGGAACAGGCAGCACTTAGTCTCTATTTTTCACAGCAACAAGGTGGAGGAGGTTCTACACTCATAAGAGTGCAGAAGAGCAGGCTCAAAACAAAGTTCTGTGCAACACACAATCATATCTAGACCTCACTACCACAGCATTTTGTTGAGGTCAAAACTGTAATTACTTTCAATGTGAGAACTGACAAAAATACAAAGAACAGATCCACAGTTACAGTAAATCTGATATTCCAGAGGCAACCATTTTCCTCTTGGAGTTTTTATTCTAAAAATCACTCTTATCCTAGCAAATGAAGTAAGATTTAATTCAATCTGCCACTCCTTCCTTTCCTGAGGCTGTTAGGACAGGAAATTAGAATACCAAAGACAGAAACAGCATCAGATATGTACACTCTCTTAAAGTAAACTCAAAGAAAAGGCTCTAGCTACATAGAAGCTGATGATTTTTATTTTAATGATTAAAATTCAACAAACCAAACATACACAAACAAATAAAAATGAAAGAAGAGAGGTGACATTTTTCAAGACAGCTACTAAAATAGAAGCACAGCTAAACAGTATGCCACAATCTTTATTCTTTGGCAACAGAAAGGAACACCTAACAGACTTTCTTTGGCCTTGTGCACACACTTCAAACCAGATTGTTAGAAAGGTTTCTTAAAACTGCATCACTACAGAGAACATTGTGGAGAAACTGCATCTCATAAGCAAAAATACCTTTGAAGTCCCTTTAATATATTCTTATTTAGTAAACTTTTTAGGAGCTCAGATAGTGATAGAACCAGGGGAAAGGGGTGTAAGCTAGAGGAGAGTAGATTTAGGTTGGATATTAGGAAGAAGTTCTTTACTATGAGGGTGGTTAGACAGTGGAACAGGTTGCCCAGAGAGGTTGTGGAAACCTCATCCCTGGAAGCTTTTAAGACAAGGCTTGATGGGGCCCTGGGCAACCTGATCTAGTGGATGGTGTCCCTGCCAGGCAGGGGGGTTGGAACTAGCTGATCTTTAAGGTCCCTTCCAACTCTGACAGTTCTATGATTCTAATTATAGAGAACAGAATTGAATTCCTGTAGTATTTTGAAATGGAAATCCTTGAGCAATCAGGAAAATTTCTATTTACTACAACACCTTGATTTACTGGCTTCTTGAATTCCAAAGTGTAACAATGTTAATCAGTGAAGTGCCCAATCCTATGAAGGATACACGACTTCACAGAACAAGCCAAGGAAACTTGCATGGGCAGCCTCCTTTTATACCTAAGGCAGCCATGCTATTGCCTTCAGCAAGAAGAGAAGCAAACTTTGTATGTGATCAATACTTCAGATACCTGACTCCTGTCATGTCTGCCAAAATAAAACCTAAAAAATATTCTGTCCTTCTGTGAGAGGCCTTACTTCTGCCATTTTGACTTCTTTGTTTTAGCCAAAAGAGTTCCTTAATAAGGCTCCAGTAAGGACAGAGTTAAAAAACAATTGCTAGTGACACTGAAAACTACATTACTGTCTCAAACACTGAGCAGAGGCACTTTCATAGAAAAACAACACCTAAGCATAAACAATTGATTAAACAGTAATCTCCCACACTGTGTGTATCTTTTGTACTGGAAGAGGCAAGCTGCCATATAAGCAATGTTTCAATAAATTCAGCTGACTAGAAAGCTGCAGTTTTACAGACTTCAGGAATTTCTTAGACACAGTATTTCCAAATGATTACTTCATAAAAATCACTAAGTATTTTGTTAGATGAAAAGTTTTTTATACAGTCTGAGTAATGAAAAACCTCAACATTAGCTCACACAGTGGAAATACATGGTCACTCCCTGCCAAGATAAGCATTACATCTCCATTTGCCATTTATTACTCTTTTAAACTGAATAGAGAATATTGCTCTTCAGAGAGACTCCAGATATAAATCTCTACTATCCAATTACTTAGGTAATCTCTGTAAACTTCTGAATGGAAATCTTACTATCTCTCATAAATCAATCATCAGTTGCTTTTGTGAAAAATCTTTAAGATAAATATTAATACTTTGAGATACTATTTTCCCTCCAATTCTACATGATACACTTAGGTTCCTTTGGGAAATTACTTTGTTTATCATTCAAGCTTTTTAAACAAAATATTACCTAGCTGGAAGCTAGGCTTCTGATTCTCATCCTACAAACATCAATCACCTAAAACAATTTCCAGAAGTATGGAAAGTTTAAAAGCAGATACACTATAATTAAATAGGAGTCAAACTTCTAAGATGCTGAAAATGCCATTAGGTGCTTGCATTTCAATGCTCTACAGTATATGAAGTAAAGCAATGGAAACAAATACAAGGAAGATTAACATTCAGTCAGAACATGAATAAGCATGGAGTTGGAGCTAACAGGAGGACAGATTTCCAAGCTCCTAACAGTTCATGCAATTATTTTTTAAGTAGTCATTCAGTGTGGCTAAAGTAGGACTTTAGTAGAAATTTTAGGAAGTATATGAAAAGGTTAGGAAAGAAAAAGACTGCAATTTTTCACAGTCCAGCAAAAATCTGGTTTCTGTGTTTTAGGCTCTGGGGATCCATAGCAAATTTAAGAGAAGGTGGAATTTCCTGATCTAGCAGATATAACCTGGGCAGGGGGAATGGGGATACAGGAATAATTCTCAAAAGACCTTTCAAATGTGGGCTTGGAATATTGCCAGACAGAACAATGATTTTATTTAAATCAGCCATAAAGAGAGATATTTGATCTTCTGTCAAGTCTTTGAAACTGTAGAAGTTAACAGGAATCATCAGCACTGTGTGAGTGCTTAATGAAAAAATCACATTCTTTTACCTTGAGTTCTAAACATTTTTAACACACTTGTGGGCTGATCATTTCATGCCATCAGGACATCTCTGTTTGTGCCATTCCAGGAAGAACTGAACTTTCATAGGCAAAAACAGTAAGGAAGAAAGGTAGAGTTTTGCAATAAAAGAAAGCACTTCCTAAAGGTGCTCTGCATTGCTTTTCACTGATTTTCTCACTATATAGTAATTTTATCCTCTCCCAAACCAATGTCTGCATTTCATCAGGTTGTTTTTTTTTTTACTGCTTCCTCTCCTTGAATTTCTACTGCTTATATTTACACTACAGATATTGCAGTAAGGTCTCTGATATGATTTACAAAAACTTATGTAAATAACTATCACTTTAAAAACAAGAAACATCCACTGAATGGAACCAGAGCAGTCTCTGGGTACTAGTGGAGCAAGAGTACTGCTCATTTCTTCACATGACAGTATTTCAACCATTAGTAGCATTTCTGCACCAACACATACAGGACATTCTGTCTAGAAGTTTGCCTTCAAGATTCTAATCATAACAGCAGACATCTTTTATTTGGAATCCTAAAACCAAAACAAAACCAAAAAACACAACCACTGCCACATTTAGGTTTTGATAATGACATCTGGCTTCATTTGACTAGAACCTGCAGAAGAAATGCTTGGCCTTATGCAACAGAGATGGAGAGAGTTTGCAAAGGAACTAACAGTGTTGTCTTCTTGTTTTTCTATGCTTGGATTGTTCTTCCTGTTGTCCTTCTACAGGCAGCTGCTGGGAGATATGCAAGGAAGCAGCAGTGCTTGGTGACCCTCACTGGCAGCCAAAGAATTAGTCTGGTTGATGGAGCATGGCAATCCACTGTGCCAGCTGAAGAAAAAAAAAAGAACTGGGCTAAAGAATTTTTTGATCCTTTCACTGGGCTTTGGGAAGACAAAAATCTCTTCCTTTCACAAACCTGACTAGGAAGCTTAATTGATGTCCAAAGGACCTTCACTGTACTGACACTCATTATGCTTAGGCTATAACCAAGTCTTCTATGGGTGGCCCAAATACTTCTCAATGGGCTGTAACTAAGAGTGTGCTGCAGTATGGCTAACTGCTTTAGACAGCAGAGACACAGGCAAAATGATCCATGTGGCATGATGCTCCTGTGATACTTAACATTAGGCAGAAAGACTGTTAAAGCTGTCTTTCAGCAGAGCAAAGCAAGACAACATATAGCTTGCAGAGCATGATTTGCTGTCACTAGGTGCAGAATGAAGTAGAGAAGGGCCAGAGAAATTCCTCAGCTGAGGTATGGAGGATGAGGTATGCAAACTCCCCACTAAGACACTACAAGGACTGAAACACCCCAACCCTGGCCTGCATGTCTTTGTTTCCTTCTGTTTGCTTCCTCCAGCTACTATACGCCTCAGAAAAAGCAAGCAGAAGGGGGAAAGCAATTTCCAGGGGCAAAGGTAGCTCAAAACACAGCTAGGATCTTCTGAACTGAGTTGTTGGGATCTGCAAAAAGGCCTGGCTAGGCAGGTCTTTGTGTCCCAAGAAGCAGAACTAACACAAACTGTGCAGAGCAAATCGGTCACTAACAATCCTAGTTGTGTTAAGCTGCCAACAAGCTAAAATGTAATGTGGACTTCAGGGCATTGAAAAATGTTGCATTTTCCTGCTGCCATCACCCTTACCTACCTTTTATTTATTGCATACTCTTCAGACACATGGAGTGATGTATTCCAACAGGCTAAGATTCACTCTTTCTATCACACTTCTATCTTTTGTGTATTCACTTAAGCTATTTACTGGTTGGACTTGATGATCTTGAAGGTCCTTTCCAACTGTGATAATTCTATGATTCTATTTTCTGAATGGAAAAAATCAAATGCTGGGAAGAGAGGGCACACAGAACATAGCAACTGATGCTGGAACTGCTCTGGCTAAAAATCTGAGAGGAATTTATGGAGGTTATAGATAGTCTCTGGTTGACTATTGCTAGTGATAGACACATCTCAATGCTATCTAAAAAACAACAATTACATTTCACAGGAATCTCTATAGCACTGGGGGTTTTATTTGTCTGCAATCCCCTCCAGAAGATTTTCAAAATGTTCCATCTTCAAAACTGAATCCTGATGCCTTGGGCTATGGCAGTTCAGGAAACAGGCCTGGGATGTTCAGGTACCTCTTCTATCTCGTTCATTCAGGGAACACAGCTTTTCAATAGCACTAAGTTATTCTGAGCCAGGAAAGGGACTGGAATCTGATTCTTTCACATTCCAAGCCAGTACACTGACTAAGAAACAATAAAATGTTCCCAGTCTTTTACAGTCCCAAAATGGCCTCCTGACAAAAAACTTCATTAAAACAGAAGAATGGAACATTTCATACAGGCAACTTCTGAGAACAAGCCAATTTAGTCAAATATTTTAACCAACTTCAACTGTTGCTTTGTCTTATGGCATTCATTTTCACACTTTTCTTCTGCCTGTCTTCTCAGTTCAATGAAACATCCACCTGTGGAAAAATGTGGCACACTGCTGACATACTGATAGTTTCAATAGTGTTAAAGCAGTATTGCTTTTGTACACCATTGTTAGAGATGGTACTTGGAGTTTTCCCTGTGACAAACATATTTCTTATAAATTCAAGTTTCCAGTCCATCAGCAACTATTAGTATGTAATTATCCATTACATAACTTAGGACTTCCATGGGAAGAACAATGCAAAATAAACAGCATTTTGTGATTTTTAAAAGAAGCATCTCTATGTACCTTAACTTGAATTGACACACTCTTTTAAACAAGAAAAAAATTAAAAGAAATTCTCTTCTTCCTAAACTGGCAAGAATCTAAGAAAACAAACCATGCAGTACAAAGAAGATTAGAAAATGCTAGGATCATGAAGAACCCCATGTAATTTAAAGGCAACTTCAAGATAGCCCCCAATCAAGCCAAATATGCAGCCAGCAGGCCAATTCTTTCAAGTATTCATCCACAGGTAGTAATTTAAAAAACAATCACAGTGGTGAATAAAAGCTGTTATGATCTATGAAGTACAGCAAGGTGCCACTCAGGAGAGTTGTTTTCAATCATCCATCTCTCAAAGTGCCTTCTGGAACAAACTTTAAAATGTTGTCCCTTCCAAAGTCACATTTGAAGGAACAGGGGGGAAAACAAAGCAAAAACAAAACCAAAACCCAACCCAAAACATTAACTAGATGCTTCTAGTATATTTAGCAGCAGTGACTTTAACATAACACTGGAAATAACATGGCCCACACAAATGTGTCTGTAATAAACCAATCACTAGGTGTAATGCATATTTCTCTCATTAAATTCTAAACTTCAAGTTTTTAGAACCACATGCTAACTCCTGGGTGTTGGAGATCTGTATCAATACCACACAGAGAAAAGCTGGTCTTCAAAATGAGAAAGAAAATTAACTTCTATACTTTTGCTTTTAGGACTGATAGCTAGAGTGAAATAAAGTTTTAGAATAATTATAGACACAACTGAAGTGGACAATGCTTTAGTCATTGTCACTATACTGCTAAACTCCACTAGCAACCTCCCACTACCTTCATAACTCCCATTCCAATGTGGCACATTTTAGTCTCCTTGTTGTGCAGCTACTTGATGATCACCTGATTTTTCTATTAAAGGAATAGGTGTTCAGGTTATGTTAATAAGTACTTTCCTTGAACTTTAACAGATTACATCAGCACACAACTTCTCTGAAACTAGTCTTTTTTCCAAAATATTATGTTCAGTCAATTTGACAATCTAACCCTGACAAAGTCACATTTACCCATATATGCCTGGTAAATAATGAAGGCAGACTAGTTACAAAATCCTGAAATATCTGCTTTCAGTAATTGTAGGCCAGTCTTATCCAGAAAAACATTTTTCCTCTTCTTAAAAAACCCAAGGTAATCACAGAATAATGTGAAGGAACCTCTGGAGGTCATCTGGTCCAACATCCCTGCCCAGGAAGGGCAACTCTGAAATCAGACCAGGTTGCTCTGAGTCATGCCTACAACCACTCAGGACAACCTATATTATCATCTATTATCATATAGAGTCTTCACCCACTCTCTTCCAACTTAATATCTAATTTTCATTGCCCAGTCAGTATCTTATTAGCATATTTGTACAGCAGATGGAAAAGTCTCAACAAGATGTTGTTTACATCTTCATCAATTGTTAAACACCATCAATGACTTGGACAAAGGGATGGAGTGTACCCTCAGCAAGTTTGCTGACAATTCAAAACTGGGAGGAGTGGCTGACACACCAGAAGACTGTCTGCCATCCAGCATGACCTGGACAGGCTGGAGAGTCAGGTGGAGGGGAACCTCATGAAGTTCAACAAGGGCAAGTNCAACCTATATTATCATCTATTATCATATAGAGTCTTCACCCACTCTCTTCCAACTTAATATCTAATTTTCATTGCCCAGTCAGTATCTTATTAGCATATTTGTACAGCAGATGGAAAAGTCTCAACAAGATGTTGTTTACATCTTCATCAATTGTTAAACACCATCAATGACTTGGACAAAGGGATGGAGTGTACCCTCAGCAAGTTTGCTGACAATTCAAAACTGGGAGGAGTGGCTGACACACCAGAAGACTGTGCTGCCATCCAGCATGACCTGGACAGGCTGGAGAGTCGGGTGGAGGGGAACCTCATGAAGTTCAACAAGGGCAAGTGTAGGGTTCTTCACGTGGGGAAGAATTATCCCATGCAACAGTACAGGTTAGGAGCTGACCTGCTAGAAAGCAGCACTGCAGAGAAGGACCTGGGAGTCCTAGTGGTGTGCTTTTGTAGCCAAGAAGGCCAATGGCATCCTGGGGTGCATTAAGATGAATGTGATCAGAAGGTCAAGAGAGGTTCTCCTCCCCCTCTACTCTGCCCTGGTGAGGCCATATCTGGAGTATCACGTCCAGTTCTCATGTCCTCATCTCAAGAGAAATGAGAACTACCAGAGAGAGACCATCAAAAGGCTACAAAGATGATTAGGGAACTGGAACATCTCTTCTACAAGGAAAGGCTGAGACCTGAGGCTGTTTAGCCTTGGAGAAGTCTGAGGGGATCTTATCAATACCTAGAGGTTGGGGTTCACGATGGTAAGGCCAGTCTCTTTTCAGTGGTGCCCACTTAATAGGACAAGGAGCACAAACAAGAACACACAAACTTCCACCTAAACATAAGGAAAACCTTCTTTCCTTTGAGGGTGACAGAGCACTGGAACAGGCTGCACAGAGAGGTTGAGGAGTCTCCTTCTCTGGAGACTTTCAAAACCTGCCTGGATGTGTTCCTGTGCAACCTAATCTAAAAATGCCCCTGTTTATGAGAGCTTATTCCCAAAAGATCTGTTTGAAACCCACTACCTCAATAAGAAATGGCAATACTGCCATAAGGAGGATCCTCTGGTAAGTACTGCCACCCCTCAACACCACACATCTGCAGTGGAAGTCTTTCACACTACCAGCAGCTGACTGAAGCTGCTTAACTATCTCGTACATAAGCCAAGTTGAGAATAACATTTAAAATCAAGTGTTGATTCTGGAAACACTACCTTGGGTGTTATTGTTTGGGTTTGATTTTTTCCAAATAGTCTTCACACATTTTTAAAATACTAGCCACATTAGGCACCACAACTATGACTGGAAAGAAGGTAACTTACAACTTTTCAGCAAAACCTGACTGACAAAAAAAAGGACATGAAATATCAAGGACAGGAAGTTCTAAAGATTTTTAATACAAAACCCTTAACTGTTCAACATTTGTACTCAACATTTATTTTCTTGGCAAAATCTTGCCTGTTTTGCTATAAGCAATTTACCTTCAAGACCACAGTATCATTAATTTAATTAATTCAGCAGTGTAACCAATTGACAAGTCCTTGGTGAACTAAAGTTTGAGGTTTGCTAAAGTCTTTCTCTCAGAGCATGTACAAAGAAAGAGCCTACAGAATACAAATAACAGGGAAAAAAAGAACATGCAAAGCTCAGAAACTTGAACAAAACTGCTGTTTACTGTGTAAGTTCCTGCACATTAAGCCTTACTTGCTGCAATAGTAAACCACTGACCGCCCTAGCCTGACTAAAAGGCTTATGTGTTTGCGTGCTTTGCTGCATCCCAGTTTCTCTAGTCATTTGAACACTATTTCAGGAATGTCCTGCAGAGGTCTCAGATGATTATTCACATCCGTATCACTCTGCTACTTGCCAGAATTACTGGCAATGTTTTAACAGTTCATTTTCAACACTCACAACATGACAGACAAGACTTTACTCCTTGTAAGACTGCTGTCCCGAATTCTATCCTCTTAAGTACAATCATTTACTACTCAAAGCTTCACCAAAACATACTTTAAATACTTCCATTGCAAATGATCCTTCTTCATGCTATACTCCACTGAAGCACCACCCCAGGCTGGCACTCCCGTGCAAAATAAAGCTGGCAATTGCAAATGAACGTGGGAAATAGGAAAACCTTTGGCAAAATTCCTACTGTCCAGGAACACTGAGATACAAAAACACAGAAGAAAAGACCTTGATTTCTGGGGCTTCTCTACAGCTCTACATTCCAACCTACTAAAGGGAACACTCATTTACTTCAGAAGGGTGAAATTCCAGTCAGACCCTCAGAGATCACTAATCTGCACAGCATTCTGTTCTCACTGTTTCAACCCGGCTCTGTGGACATTCCAATTCCAGTCTTGGCAGTTTGTCACTGTTCAGTCTGGAATTTAGTACTGTGAATAGTTTTGTGCTTTAAACTTGTACCACAGGTTATTTTACAAATCTAAGAGAAGACCATAGCACTCCAAACTAAGGAAGCTCACCACTGAACAATTCCATCCAAACTAAAAAGGGAAGGTAAGCTCAAGTATTTGCACTAAAGGCCTCAAGGAAAAACAAATTTAAAAATCCAACAAACATAAAAAAACACTAAGCAAAAAACCCCACCCACAACACAATAAAAACACCTGAACCAAACAAACAAAAAAACCCCCACAACACAACAAAAAAACCCCAAATCGACCAAACAACAACAAAAAAACCCCACAACAAACCAACCCAAAACACCAGTTAGGTCAGATCCTGCTGATGATAAAACTGTGCATTACTGGAAATATGATTAAGATCAATGCAATGCCCCAGAAAAAATACCACCACAGAATCACAGAACAGGATCAGGGATCTTTGTGGAATGGAAGCCAAATCCAGCACCCCCTGGTTGGGCTCTGAATTGGTCAGGCTACAATGAGGACAGCAGCATGCACCTAGAGGTCCTACATGACCAGAACAGCTCATGAACATGAATCAAATCACAGGATGAAACTGTAATCATTTGCTAAATAGCAGCACTTAAAAAAATCTAGTTCATAAATCTAAATCACATCTCCTCTGATGCACAGTAAATCTCTATTAACCAACTGAAATTTTGCACAGGGTTATTTCTAACAGGAATTAAGAGTCTTCATAGAGACATTTTGTTAACAAGGGTGAAGTGGCAGAAAGTTTTAAGGCTGCATAAACATTTTCAGCATAATCAAGAAAATATGAACTAAAAATGAAGGGAACTAGGCTGTGAATAAGAGTACTCTTTCTCAGTCAGATCTTCAGGCCATCGGGCAGGCTTTTCTAGACTACAGTGTAACAACTGAAACAAAGGAAAAAAACTCACCCCATTGTTTCCTCCTCAAGAACAAATAAATGTAAACATTTTCTGCAACCCACCCCAGACAGTCAGCAAGGTCAAAGTGCCCACTTTTTCAGCTGAAGTGGGCCATACCTCCTCTTCTGGAAGTATTGGAGAACCACATAGCAAATCACACTGTCCTTCAATGACCAGAAGCGTCCCAGCAAGTAAACAGGCAAAAGCAGCCACAATTCTTTCTCCAAAGTGTGATCCCAATAAAAACACTGCCATGCAGCTACACAACAGGGAACACTTAAACCCTGCTACTTGACAAGAAGCTACCAAGATATACACCTGCCCAATAGGAAGGCAGGCACCCTTCATTGTGCATTGGGCATGTTTACTACCATATGGCACGATGCTTTTGCACACAATCTGCAGAATACCAAAAGTTCATCTGTCACATGATTAAAAATTCCCACATCTTTGTCAGACAGTCTCAGCTCTATAACAGAGGTAAGGTCTTAAGAGTGAAGGGCCAGACATTGAATTAGAGTAAGAATTCTTCAGAGGTAAGATCTGTAGGTCATAAGATACCATATGCTTATCTGGGCAACACTACAGCTTAGCACTTGGAAGTAATTTAAAAGGAAAAAAGGTGTGTAAAGTGCTGTTTCTTCATTAACAACACAAGAAAGTTGCTAAGACAAGGAGTGTCCTAACAGGATTTAGTTAAAATAGAGATTCTTCTAGATATTTTCATCCATATCAGAAGTAAAGTAACATTTAATCTTTCTAGATACTGAAAACTTGATTATCAGCACAAACAGCATATTATGGGAGGCACCCCAGTATGATTGTTCTTTTTGTATTTGAAATAAAGATTGAAGTTTGATTTAATGAATTGAGAAAAACAGCAGACACACCAAAGCAGGTCCAACACACAGTAGTATTGTATAGTATGTTGCAAGAATACATAGAAATTTGAGTTTGCTATCTTAAGACAATACATCTTTACATACCCAAACAATTACTTTGAATACAATATGTGTTCAGAGTGGATGAGATAAAGTTGCCTTTCTTCAAGTACAAACAGTATCCAAGTTCAAAGGATAGCATCTGATCTTGTTCTATGAGATGCAAATGATTGTTTCAGTTGACAGAATACATTCATACCACTGACAGACTGCCTCTAACCCAGAAATTCTAACCAACACAAAAAACTCCAAAAGAAAATTAGCTTTTAAAAAGTACACTTAAAGGGAGTGGGAAGGAAGCCCTTTCATTACCCTTTTAAAAACAAAAGCCAGAGATTTACTTTATCAGATAGGAACTTCAGCATCACTAACTGTTTTGCACTTAAAAAGTCACTGGGAAGCTCAATAATATTCAACACCACTCAAAATCTGCTATTTAAAAAGACTCAAACCCTAAACCTACGAAGCAACACAAAAGGGAAATTCTAATTACAGTATCAATCCTCTAGCAACTAGCTGCTCCTTCCAAATGAAGGACAAGTCAATTTCTCCACACAGATGACTCCCTCAAATACATGAAGACAAACAGCTCCAGTTTGCTTCACACAATAAAACACTCAAAACCTGGAATTACACCATCCTTCTGATAAGATACTTTGCAGCAGAGTCCAAAACAAATAATTAGGAAAAAAATGCACCAAAGTCAAAGAACTTCTGGTCTACTTTCATAGACAGCAGAACTTAGCTATTCCTTAGCACAGCAGCTCAGGTCAACAGCAGCACACTCCCAGAGAACAGGATCCAATTCTGCAACTGTGCAATGACAAAATTTCAACAAGAGCTTCACAGATACAAATTTTAAGAAGTCAGTTAAATGTTTGTAATATCATAAAGGTTTCTTGCTGACAGCAAACATGTTTAGGATCAAAATGCCTGTGACAGTGGTACTACTGGCTCACAGCAAAGGAAACGTGAACAAAGACACACAAGAAAATTACTAAGTGGAAGTAGAGAAATCCTCTTATCTTATTCTAATAACCTTAGTAACATGTTTAAGGCATAGAACATTAACCAAAGGGTTGAACAAAGTTATTTAACTGAAGAAAAATAAGAACTCCTAATATATTCTGTACAGAACTCTAAAGTTAAGTAATTTCTCCTATTTGATCTATATACTGACCCTTGCCTGTAAAAATAAAAACTTCTTTCACATCCATTATTTCAAAGTGAAGCCAGTTCCCCTTCTCTGAAAACATACAACAGTTATATCAAGTATGCCTTCATTTAACCATACTGTAGTAGGCCAGTATCTCTAGTAAACAGCTCATCTCCATTCAATTTAAGTTCTATTTTCCTTCATGTGTACAATTTCTCATTAAGGCTTATGTTGTGCATGACAACTACAGTAATTCTATCTTGTAAGTCAGGATAGATTTTAAGCAAAAGAGCTCCACTAGGCAAGTACTACAGACACAGGTTTGGATAAAGCCTAGTCTAGACCAGTTGCCCTACTTTCAGACCAGGTCAGAGTCCTTGGCTTTAACCAGTGGTATGTACTTTGCACACATAAGCAAATAGTCCATAGCATTACCTGACTTGATAACTTCACGTGTTCTGAGATGAAAGATATGATGCAGCCCTATCACTTTTAGAGAAATAAAGAATAAAAGTGTTGTCTCAGTTATCACAGCCATTTTCACTAGTGTTAAAATCAACAACACAATGCCAAGCAAATGACAGTCTGGTTAAAAAACCCACACACACAATCACTATGTTTTTTAATACTCTCTGATGCTCTCACAGCTATATTAGCACTGTAACATTAGAATTCTACTTTAGACTGGATAAACAAATGAAGGTGTCAGAAGTTCAGACACAGCTAGTCTCTCATTGAGAGTTCAATACTTGCATCACAGGTTTTATTTTGAATAAATATACATCAATTAAGAAAAAGCAGTTCCCGACCTGTCACTGAAACCAGAATGAGACACCAGATAGTTTCACAGGGAATATGCACACTCCTGAGTGGACAAGGAGACAGGAACAAATTATGTGGAATTAGGATAACAGCAACTCATACTACAGGATGAAACAAGGCAGAAAGATACTGGGGGAGAGGAGGGAGGGGAGAAAAATCACTGTCCTATTTCAGTACAGGATTATTGCAAGTTGTACACCTTGAAGTGTCATGAAATGATCCTCTACTCATTTTCCAAAAAAGGTAGGCGACTATTTCTTATTAAGGTTAGAATTTCATAAGGTATGTTGAGGCAATCCTTTAACAGCTTCATACCACCAAAAACATAAAAGCCTCACTCCCTCCTCAGCTACTAGCAACCAAGGGAGATGCAAAGGAAAATATAAAGGGAATGAGAAAAGGAACCTTTCAGTGATGGTCTGCCATTAAATTCATTCTTAGCAAGCAGCAGTCTAAAGAAAGGATTTATCAGGTAGTTGCTCTAGTTGCACCTTAAATAAGCAATGCTGAGATTTGCACCTAGAATTAAGATCCACTCCTTTCAAGCTGTAATGACTAACACTTCAATTTAAGGTTCTTCTTCAAAGGACAGGTGAATCACACTGCTATTTCTCACGTGATTTTGTTCCCTTCCACCCAGATGTTTTAACATTTCAGAACGTTTTCCTATTTTAGGAAAGGCCTGCAATCACAAATTTCACACAAAACTGTACTAGCTTCAGACCTCAGACACTTCAGAGTGTAAAAGTTATCCTATTCACATATCACAATACAGCTTACTTCCATGAAAAAAAAATAACTAATCCCAATGTATTTCCAATCTCTGATGACACCTCCCATCATGCTATGCCCCTTTCTGCTTGCCTTTTACTTGCTACTTTAGCTTTTACCAGCACAGTATCTTATATATAAGTCTCCTATCTGAGTCTCTACTGCAATTGGAAGCCGCCTACCACCCCCGAGCTACAACAGCGCCCAGGAAAGAGACAGGATGACAATGTCTCTGCTCAAGGAACATCAGCCTTAGTATCTTCCCTCCTCACAGCCTCTGCTGTTGACAGGACAAGAGAAAGCAAGTTCCAGTGAAACAGTAAGGAACAAAGTGCCCTTCTTTTCTAAGGGAAAAGGACACCCAACATTTAACTGCTGAAACCCAGTAAGTGTTCTAATTTGGACAAGTTACAGAATTCCATGATCAAAATCATAGTGTTTTCACCTCCCCAGAAGATGAAAGCAGCAATGGAAATTGCATTCCCTTTCCATATCACCACCACAAAGAAAACTCTTTCAAAATCTTTTAACTTGCAAAGTTCTCTGGTTTCTGCACATCCAATGTTTTTCAAGCACTTTCTTGGGCTATATAGTTAGCAAGTACTCTAGAAACATCCTAGCAAAAGTATACAACTATTTCAAATGTACAAATATATTTTAAACAGATTTTTCTCCTCACTGGAAAGAGAAGTGAAAAACAGGCAGAAAGAATAGCTGTTTTTTCATAGCAGCTCAGTTCTTACTACTCTGACAGGAGAGCAGATACACATTTAAACAGAGATCACTTGCAGCTTCAGAATTTGTGATGTGGAATTCATTTTAGGCAAGCTATGAATAAAGAGATACCTGGTTTGAGTCAGTGGTGATCAGCAGTGGAGCACAGACAGTCTACTACATAGAAACAAAGATACAAGAAGTCCTGCATTCCTGGTGAGAAAACCCAGTGTCATCCAACTGCTGAAGATTTGAGGTTACTGAGATTCCAACCTCCTATTCTGTTCCTCCTTAGTGCTCTACCCTGCTGGTTCCACTAAGAAATACAACAAATACTAGGTCTACTTAATATGTGTTGAACGATGGAAACAAAAATTTTCCTTTACAAATTTCTGTCTCCACCCCAACCCCCTCTTAGTTGTCTATCAAAAAATAAAAAAAATATCTAACAGCACCTTAGCACAACTCAGTATTCCAGGAACTCAGAAGCATTTCAAGGGAAAGTCAAAAGAAAAGTATGAATTTATCTAACCTTTTGTCACCTTTTCATTTGGCTCATCCAGAACTGCAATTCATAGTTGTCTTATTTTTCTAACTTTGTCAGGTAGTAGTAGGATGCAACTGATATTTTGGGTTATTTCTCTTCTCACAATAAATCAGTTTCAGAAGAACTGTCAAGATCAGTGACTTCTCAGTGTGCTGTAGTTTGGAGGAGTCAAAAACAAAGAAAATAACATCTATACAACATTTAGCAAGTGAAATGTTACAACTCCTACATTCTTGTCTTTATATTTCTCTTTATCACACTTCAGATCTTAAAATGCCCTCTCCTTTGGGCCACCAGTCTTCAAATCAACACAGTACTCCAAGTGTTTGGAGAGAATAATCACTGCTGAATGGTGTAAAACATTAAAAAAACAAACCCTGAGGAACAGAGCAATTCAAATAGCTTCCAAAACATTCCTAAAACACTCCTGCCCTTACAAGCATGAGATTCTCTAATGGCAATGGGGCTACTCAGATAAATGAAGTGGGCAAAACTGAAAACTGAGCCCCAAGCTTGAAGCTGAGGTGCAGGGTTTTTTTCCACAGGTGTACACAAGGCTATCGTTATGCTAACAAACCTGCACCTAGGCAGTACCAAATGCATATACTGCCAGAACAATCTAGAAAAGGACATAAAAAAAAGCATCACTATATTAAAAAACCACCACACACACACACACAGAATTTTCCAAGAAGCTTTGAAATATGGCATTTTCAGCTGTGAGCTTATTTATAGACATTCATGTTTCAAACCAGTAACAAAGAGGTTCCTAATTGTGTTCAAATACACCTGGCAACCCACAGACATATGGTTTATGTCTCAAAGCACTTGTCTTCAGTATTGGTACCACCTAAATCAAAGATGACAAAAACTACTTTAAAACATCATGTGTGACTCTTCTATTTAGTCATCCAGGGAATACAGTGTAACAACAGCAGAAGGAATATTGTCCATAAAAACATATCTATTCTATACTTGTCTTACCAATGAAAGATTTTAGAAGCCCATGTACTATAATATTCCACAAGTACATTATGAAAACTTCTATGACCTTCATTAGAGAAAACAGTTGAAAAAAAAAAAAAGTCCTGAAGTATCATTAAACAAGTGAACATGTTTTCAGGCCTTCTGTAGAATCCACTACCTTCATTTGGACAGCTTAAGGTAAGTTTTAGAACCAGCACACACAGAGATTTTACTGCACTAGAACTTGGACAATCACTTTCCAATTTTTCTACAGTAAGCCCTAAGCATATCCTGTAGAGTTTCTGAACATATACTCTCTAAATACCTGGAAGATATAATGGAATGTGGAACAAAGTCATACAGGACTTTTGTACATTTCTTAATTCATTTTTCCAAACAAGGTCACCAATATAGAGTGTAAATACAGATACAGTAAATACAAGTACTGTAAGCTGCACGTTAAGAGGGCTTGTCAGTCTCTTCTCTATGCAGACAATTCAGCTTCACAGTTGTGCCATATACACTAAAGCATGGATTCTCACAAGCACCTAGGGCAAAATCCCTGTTTGTTTTGCATGACTGACATAGGTTAACAATTATTTCAAATACCACTCTTTCTGAAAAAAGTCTTTACTTCCTTATTTCTCCTTACAGATTACCAAATCTCAAGGCTCGATTTCTCTTTCACCTGTAATTCAGATATTAACGAAACAGTATTTAGCCTATCCCTATAGGATAGCAAACTCACAAGTGTTACTCAATTAGCTGTCTACTCTGGTAACGAGAGTGAAAACTCATCTTTTACTACCAAATCTGAACATGCTTTAACTTTTCAGGACTATAGAATATGTAAAAAAGTATTTTAAGTTAGTATACTCATGAGGCAGTATTAGAACCAGTACACTCCAATGTCACATTTTGTTTTAACTCAGTCATACCATCTTGTATTCTGCTTTGCAAACACATAAGTCTAAAACTAAGCAAAACTTCAAATTCACTATTTCTAGAGACAGTAATACCAGAGGTTTTTATTCTCTGGAGTAAAAAAAAAATAAATAAAATATTCAATCACCTGAGGAGACCAGGTATAATAAATTACACTACTCTGTACACCTTATCACCTCACTAATATTTACAAGGTATTTAGCATGTTTTGAAGTACAAGAGAATTTAGATATTAAGTTTGCCGCTACTGGAATTTGATATTATAGCAAGTAGGTGAGAGAAGTAGGCCTTACACAGTATATGATGCCTGTCAAAACCTTCCCTATGCAATGACAGCACGCTCCATCACAACTACCTTTTCTAATTTCACCAGAGAAATATAAACCAAGGCCTTCATTTATAATTCAGAGCAGCTTGTTCCATAAATTTATAATGTCTTTTAAAAGTTTTTGATAATTTTCATTTTTGATGATTTCAATAGCAACATTTATTTCATAATACACACAAAGTTCTGGGCTTCAATTACTTTTCAGGACCACTTTCCTCAAAATACACGTTTTACAGTAATCATCTTGGACTTGTATCATCCAGCTATTAAAAAAAAAAAAAGACACTGAAGCCTACCCAAAGAGCCAGAATTCCTCTCCAGTTGAAAGCCACGCCCTGGTGACTCCTGGGCGAGAAACCTTTGAGCTTGTTACCTTACTCACTGAAGCACTTTCAAGAGATTTACCCCATTTACGGCGCTTAGACCAGGTACGGGCAGCAAACACCCTGGGCTGGCTAAGGGCTGAGAGGACTTGGGCTTGCTGAGGCCTAGCGAGCACACGAGGCCTCCCTCAGCCCCAGCTGCTACTCCGCCAGCAGCCGAGACGTCTTCGGACGGGCGAGCCAGGCCGGGTCGACCACGGGGAGGGCGGTCCCCAGTGCCAGGGTTGGGGGGGCACGGCAGGGACAGGCGTCCGGGGCGCTCCGCCAGCCTCCTGGAGGCGGCCCCGCTCCGCAGCGCCCGGAGAAGAGGGATGGCAAAAAGCCAGCGCCTCTGGTTTGGGAGGGATTCGGAAAGTTTAGTACCTGAACTCCCCAAACTCCAGCGACCCTCGTTGCCTCTGGAAAGAGCTCTACAAGCTCTCTCCCCGACATTAACTCACGCAACGGGCTTAACAACAGGCTGTAAACCTTACCGATGGGAAGGCGGGCACAGCGTGCTCCGCTGCGAACAGCCAGCTTCTCCCGTGTTCCCCCCGCTATTCCGTCCCGAGAGGAGCACTCTCGGACGCGACGGAGCTAACCCCAGAGGCTAAGGGCCCCGGCAGCGCCGCTCGGAGCCCACCCCTTGCCCTGGGCCTCGTCACCTCCCTCTGACCGCGCACCCACCTGTCCCGGGGGTCGATCCAGCTGGTCTGCTTGGTATTATGGTCGATGTAGAAGACTTTGCCGTCGTAATCCCTCGCCTCTTCCCAGCCATCGGGTAAGGGGAGCTGCCCATTTCCCGCTTTCCTAGGCATGGTCGGGCGGCAAGGGTAGCTGCTCCATAGGGACAGAAAGAAAGATGGGAAGCGGGAAAAGCCCAAACCCGAGCCGGGAGGATAAGGAGGGGACCGGGAGTGGGAGCTGAGGGGCACACAGCAGGCCGCTTGCGGGAGTCCAGAAAAGCCCTCCTCCGCGACCAGGTCTCAGTCCACCATGCCTGGGCTGCCGCCTATACCCGCACCGCGGCAGCCCGGGTCAGAGTTGCCGGCAGAGCCCAGCTGCCGTCTGGGCGCAGGGAGCCCGGCTGAGCCCCAGGCGGTCGCCGCTCATTAGCATGAGATTAGCATCCATCTCATCTGCATGCACATTCCTCCCGCCGCATTCCTCAGAGTTAACCCTGCCGGCGCTGCCCGCCGCCGGGCGGGGCAGGCCCCGGCCGTAGATCCGGGACAGAAAACGTCCCGCGGGGGAGCGCGGAAAGCAGAGCAAAGGGCAGGAAAGCAAGGGGCGGGAAGGCCTTAAGAGTGGTGGTGGGGAAAGGCCTACAGCTTTCAAACGAGCTCTGTCCGCAGCGCGTCGGGGTTCTGCCGGTGTGGGGGCAGGAGACAACCACCTGAGGGGATGGCCGCCTCGCGGGCCAGGCCGCCAACCGCCGGTACACCAACGCCTTCAGTTCCTGGGCCTACAAGCATTCCAGCCACGTCCTCCTAACCTTTTTGGGCAGCTAGGGGAGGACACAGGAGTTCCCCTAGCTACCACCACCCCGCGGGGGAGAGCAACGCTAAGGGGGTGCGGTGAGGAAAGCGGTGCCCTGGTGGGAGGGCTGTTGGCCTCTCGACGGCCTGGCGGCACGTCTCTTTGTCTGCGAACTGTTGCACCCCAGCATCAGGTGGCGCAGGCGACTTTAGCGCTTGGAATGACCTGGCCCTGGGGGGACACGGGGATCGTGTCCCGGGAAAAGACAGTTTTACCGCTGCCAATGTGCCCCGAGTCGTGGCGGTTTCGAGTTTCCTTTCCCGTCCATTCGGGGCCCGCTAACCTTGTTCCACATCCTTGTGAACTCTCGCTAAACTCCTATAAGGCTCAAGGGTTCCTAAAGAAGACTTTCACATTCAAAATGCCTGAGTTTAAAATTTAAATAAAAAAGGGATTTGTCCTTTAACCCTGGAAGTACCTAACTTTTTTTCCTTTTTTATTTTACAGTTGTACTAGTGGCAAGTATGTGTGCACCATTTGCCCCCCAAACTGTCCTGGCCTAAAAGCAGCCAGCTAAATCGCATTAAGTATAGAAACCAGGTGTGAATTACTGTGCTTTTATCTCACATTTGTCATAGGAGAAGAGTACTCCGGGCTGGTTACCATGGTTCGGCTGATAGAAGGTAATTTAATCAGCTCTGTTAATTTGCATGTGTATCTTATTCCCAAGATTTGGCACCAGAAGTAGAACACCTGTGGAGGAACATGACTCTTTAGTTATCAGCTAGGACTCCTAGGTAACCTAAGTTTTAGTCCCTGTTTCCTAGAATGTTTTATTTCTTTTCACTCAAAGTTGCTGGTTTAAAGTCAGGAAATTTTCCTTAGAGAGGAAGTCTCAGAGCTGTCATTTATTTATTTTTTTAAATCTGTTTATCTGTTATAGCTATCTTTAGCATTCAGCTCTATGAATTATTCTTCTGACACAATTTACACTTATCAAGTACTAAACTTGTTCAGTGTGTAACACGTTTCTGTATTCCACTTCAGAGGCCATGTATCTGACAAGTGTTGCAGTAACTAATTTCCTAATACCTAAGTCCCATTGTTGGATCTGGTCCTAAATAGAATAAAAGTTCCAGCAAGGTAATTTTGCTAATTGCCAATCTGGTGCATCTAAGACTTTTAGTATTTTTGTCATTCTACTTATATTCTATAGGACTATTTCTGCAAATGGCTATTATGCCTCCCCAAAATACCTGTGTGTTGAGCTCCAGACTATTTTGAAGATTTTATTTTCACATCTGTTGTATTAATGTAATGTGCAGTGAAAATAGCATACATGAAGTAAGGCCCTAGCAGTTAACAGTGGATGAAAACTGAGCTGTCCAAACTTCTTGATACCCCTAAGAGTTCAGCCACTTCAGGAAAGCAACAGGATCATTGCCTATTAAAGTGGCAGACTCATTTATTTTCATTGAGAATATTAAGTTACAATGAGCTGATTAGTGTATTCAGTCCAATCATGTTTTCCATCAGTGTAAAAAAAGCACTTTCACTATGCATTTGCATTGGTGTCCTTTTAAGTATAAGTCTACTCAATTTTATAAGTCATTTATGGTGATGTCCTACAGTAAGAAAGTACATGTGGCATTTGTGGGACAGGATAAACTGGATTTTCTTTTCTTTTCAAGTTCAGTTTGCATTATCAATAAGATATTGTGTTATGTAAGTTGATAAAAACTTCTCTTTGGCATTAACAAGGAAGTTTTATAACACTCCAGCCTTTTTCATTCTGAAAAAGCAGTCCTGTTATGCAGCAGCACTCCTATACTCCTACTCTCCAAATAATCCACCAAAAGAAAGCATGAGATTAGAAAATCTGTAATACCACAACAAAATTGAAGCCTCATTTATGCCAGAACATGGATGTGGACCTGGTTTATACCATCTTTACCAGGGTAAAACTTCTCATCAGAAAACATCAGTATTTTAATTTGCACAAATAAATAGAAAATGCAGTTCTTGGTTTTGGGGAATAAATGTACTAAGATCATTGCAAAATTGTCTAATTCCTGTGCATATGCTTGTGTGTGCATATGCAAATGTACTTACACTTAAATATAAGCTGTTGCATGGCAAGTGTCAGTCTGTTCCCTTCCTGCCTTCATTTTCCATTGTTTGAGTATTTCATTGTGTTTGTACTTAAGTCTACAATCCAGAATGCCAGTTTAGGACTACTTAGAAATGGCAATATTTGAAGTCAGACTGACAAAAAGTAGATAATATTTGTCTGAAGTTTGTGCCAGACCTTTGGTATTACCACTGAGAACATTTAGCTTTTTGAAGGACTGCTATTGCACAAAACAGCATCCAATTATCCTCTTGGGTTTTTTTCTCTTTTCCAGTTTGGACTGGTAGAAACTAATTTCTTCCACTATCCTTCATTTTTTTTTCTTATGTCTACTATAGGAAGGCAGAAGAGATGTTCATAGTGGTTCTTTTTAGCCTAAAAGATGCTATAAATTCAAGCTAAAAGTAGTTTTTCAAGTATACCTCTTACATCTCAACTGATAACCTGCCTAGCATGTTGTGTTGACATTGTCAGCTGAAAGCATACCACAGATTGTTTGGCTTAATTGCATAAGACAGCATAGTTCAGAAGATGTAAGCATGCTTTATTGAAAACACAGAAGGGTGCATATGAAGGAGCTGTCTGAAAGCATGGAACAGTGTAGCTGTGGCATGACTTAAGTATTTGTCAGGATGATAAATAACAAGATATGCTCAACAAAAAGGAGCTAGTTGTTTCTTTTGCTTGGCATATATATGTTTAACAGATCTGGAGAAGTTCCCCTTGTAAGTAGTACATAGTTAAAGGATTGAGTTAAAGGGAGTTAGAATTATAACTGTTTTGTGTCCTTTCTACTTAACTGTTACTGGCTAAAATCAAAAAAGGCTCTACAAAAATTCAGTACACAAGTGTGAAAGTAGCTTAATCCAGAAGGGGGTCTGCAAGGGCAGGTGGCTGTAACCTGTCATATAACAAGAAGCATATCCTACTCCAGTCTGTGCTGATGGAGTTAATCTCCTGATACTTTCTGCTTGCTGCTTCTTTCATGGTGAATCTGTTGCTGGGACTGCCTATGATCAAAAAAGGCAGAGTTTGTACCCTGCAAGAAGCTCCTCTAACTTGATGATCCACTAGACTGATGGCCCTGAAGAAGTTTACAGCTGTTACAACACTCATTTGTACTTTCTACAAATGGCTCTGAATGAAGAGCCACAGCTGTCTCCCTGAAAATCACAGTTCAGCTTCTGCTGCTTTCAAACAGAAATTTGAGTGCAGAATGAATTATGAAGTATGGTCACAGAATGAATTTTTCAAAACACCTGACCAAAATGTTTGAAACTCTTTATTGGTTATGCTGGGGATTTTTAGGCAGTTAAACCACCAAATATGGCTAAGTCTGACTTCCCTCACATATAAGTACTGTAAGAACTCTTATAAATACCAAGTATTTTCAGCATTAACAACAGTGGATTTTACTTGACAGCTATGTTAAAAAAAAACAAAACACCAAAAATATGTAGCAAGATTTTTAGTTTTCAAAAGTGTTTTAATAGTCCTGTGTAGAAAAGCAGTGTACATGCATGAAGGAGGAAGGGAGGAGGAGTACTGCTTCTGCTGTTGTCAGTTTCTGATGCATGTCTACAGCTGAGAGCAAAAGATCTTTGAATAATATTGTTTCTGGTTAAATTTATGAAGCTTTGCAGAAGTGGTGGAGCCAGATAATGTTTATGCTTATTCAGCTTTTTTTTTCTGTTACTCCAGCCTGTTCTTTCAACTTATATTCTATTGGGCAGTTTGCTGCCCAGAACACTTTTAACTGATTGTTAGTCTTGTTAAGGGTAGGTCTAATGGAAATGATGTGGTAAGAGCTTTGCCTCTAACCTAACTATGGAAATGTGAGTAACATTTCATGGTAAAATTTTCTCAAACTACCCCAAACCAGTCATTAAACTATTTTAGTGTTTGGTTCTGTTAACTCTCATTAATCCTGCTGATGTTCCTGTGGACAAAGGGAAAAAAAAAATGGCAAATCGTGGTTGTTCCAAAAACCCTAGTATTGATGAGGTCCAAATTAGCCTCTGAGGTGTATTCCCACAGAATTTCTTGATGCAGTCTTGGTATGTTGTCTTAGTTTTACATCTTCCAGATACAGTCTTGATGTTTTAATATATCTTGGAAACTTGTACACACAAATCTAACTTTCCTGTCTTTTATCATATCTATAATTGTGGTGTCTATTCACTGCTGTCTAATGGCTATGGAGAACCACAAAAGCATGCCTGGTCAGCCAGGAAGGTTCCCAAGAGCCCAGCCTTCTCTTCTGGTCATGAGTAAGACAGAAGTAGGCCAGCAACAGAGGTTTTCTGCTCATGGGCAGAGAGGGAAGAATGAAGGAGTTTGTTAATGGCAATTCTGTTGGTGGAGAACAGTTAATGTTTTGAATTATCTAAGGTACTCCATCTAAAAAAAGTGTTCTTTTGGTGTTTTCAAACAGTAGTTCAGAAAGACTCTGATGACTTAACCATTGAAACCTTTCTTCAGAACATAACAAATGCGAAAAGTATGATACTCTTATGTGGCAGCCTGCTTCCCACTCCAAAAATTCAGAAACAGTTAATTTGGGCTTTTTTTCCTGTTGCAGTATTAGGCCTTTCAACTTGGGAGATAAAGTGGAATGTATATTCAAAGTGTAGTGGAACAAGGGTTGGTTGTTCTACAGCTTCCCTCTAGTTTCACCCCATACACTTAAGCCAAGCTTCATGGTAAGTTTTGGTATATCACTGATGGCAGGTAGGGGCAGGAAAAGGTAGTGTCACCTTTTCCATGGCAGGTATTGGTTCATGGTCTTTTCTTTGACTTCCTTTTCCCACCTCCTTTCTTCTTAACACCTGTTCCCCATGGTGCTTCTGTTGCCAGCTCTGACTGCTAGAGCCACAGTGTAGCTAATGCTAATGGACCTGGCTTACTGCACACAGCTGGTGTGTCTCTGTGCTGCACTCCCCAGTGTATGCTGTCCCACCTATATCAACCATGCTAGTCCCTTCTCTGGAGCATCCCACATCCCCACTCCCTGGAACAGTATTGTTAGTGGCTCTAAGTCACCTCCAAACCTGTTGCTGGGAACAGCCAGCGAAGGACGGTGCTGCCAACAGTAACATCTGCTGCTAGAGTTAGTGGCTGGGGTTGCCACTCAAACTATCTCAATCTTCTGAGACAGAGAAACAGGGTCAAAGCCAAAACAGGAGTCCTTGCCCCTGGATTCTGTTTAGGAAGGCCTTTGAGCAGAAACGAATATGATGCACGTCCTTCAGTGGCTCAAAACAGCACCAGTAGCCACATAGAAGCTCCATCTGGTGAGAGCTAGAAGCAGCAGCAACTGGAGGTTGAGAGCTGTCCTCACCCCTGGAATCAGTGAGCCTGTTACACTAGTTGGAGGGAAAGAGCTGTCCTCAAGTGACATGTAACATCACTATTCACAGACACAGAGATGCTGGTAAGAGAAACCAAAGATTTGACCAATTAAATACATATATTTAAAGTTTTAGGTGGTTTTCATAGCTCATAAGCAAGCTAACAGAAGCTTTTGGTTTGGTTTGGTTTGGTTTGGTTAAGAGGAGGCAAAGAAATACACTGGGGCAGGGGAGAAGAAGGTAAGGGGTTGTTTAGGAAAAGAAGTTTTCTTGAATCCAATGAATCCTTGAAGGAAATCAGGTTTCAGAAAAAAATCTCAAAAAAAAAAAGTCTCAAAAGTACATATTGCACATTTTGTGTCCCCACATGAAAGATAATGGTTTTCTGTATATCTCTCTAAGAAATCTTTTATATATATCAACATAAATGAAGAAAAAATAAAAATAGGCAAAACTCATCTGCTGTAGTGAACCTACAGTGTTATTCATGCTGTTTATCCAGTAAGGCAAGAAAGAAAAAATAGTGTACAGTGCCTTTTAATGCAGCAGAGGCTTTTCACCAGTCATTTTGTTTAATCTCCCTTCTCAGTATTCCACATCTGTGGAATACACTTCTCCAGCAATCTCATTTTAATAATATATTTTAATTCATTAAACTCACTCTGCTGAGTTTGCAGTGAACCATGACATTTCCAAATCGAAGGCCTTGAACCACACTGCAGAGCTCAATTTCTTTTTCATATCCCTTCACTTTATTTACAGAGCAGTCATATGTTCAAATATGCCAAACCATCATGACAGAAAAAGCAGGGTATCTTGTCATGTCATATTTTGGAAACAATGTCAAATACTGAAGGGAAGGACCTGCAGAAAACTGAAATAGCAATAAAACCCAAAGCCAAACAAGAAGGATGAAAGACAACCCATAATAAGCATGTCAAAACTTTATGTTTTTTTCTGCTGCTTTACCTGCCAGTTGATACTTTTGCAACAGCAAGTGAAGTCCTGTTAGTGCAATGATTTAAATCCTTGACATGATCCTCTATTCCAAAAGCCATCCAGCTTGGTACAGGGCAGACTCAATTTCAGGTTATAACAGGGCTTAGTGTCTGCAAAGCCTTGTCTTTGCTGACCAACACAGGGATATAATCTGCATGGGTTGTTACACTTGATTTCTGAAATGTGAAATTGTCTTAATATGTAGCTAGGATTATTCATGCTTTGAAAATGTGCACCTGTATAAGAAAATTGTTCTGGGACAAGTCACAGGAGTGGACTTTCTTGAAAGCAAATGTGTGGCAGGGAGGAGGAAAACTACATTGCTGAAGTAAGCAAGGATAGTGGAATACCAAGGCAAATAGAAAAAAGTGATTTTTAAGCTTGCCTTCCAATGATTGCAGGAAACCCAAAAAGCTGAATGTTAGTAACTGGTGAAATTTTCTTTGAAGCAAGTCAAGCACATGATTTTTGCATCATCTTCAAATATTGGGGTTTAATTCTAGTGCTCTATGCATAGCAGAATTAAGCATAGCTGTAGAAGAGAGGTAAACATTGCCATGTCAGAATTTTTTCATTCTTTTGTTTCATGAGATGTGTTTAATCATCTTCTACAAGTGGCAATGACTATTTCTAGTTTGCAAATCTACAGAGTATGATCAGATCACTTCTTAATCTCCTCTTTGGTACTTTCTCACTATAAAGCTTAATTTGCAGTTCCTTAATCATTTTCATTTCTCTTCTCTGACTCCATTCCAGTTAAAAGAGATCTTTCTTCAGTTTGATATCAGTGGTGATACCAGACTCTGAAAAGCTAAACTACACAAAGTCAAAATACAGGTCTGAAGGGACACCTGTCTTTTTGAGCTCTAATGCCATCAAAACTATTCTGTGGAAGTTGACATACATTTTAAGGGTTTCCAATCAAGGATTTGTGTAAACCTTTCTTTTACCAGAGTACATTTTGATTTAATGAATGTAGCTTTTAAAATAACAACCTGATTATTTGTATTTTGTCTTGATTTTAGTGTAATATTAATACCACTCATTAACCTTAGAATCCATAAACTTTCTTCAAAAAGGCCACACCATTTCCTGTAATCTTATAAAAATAAGGGCTAATGGTTATAACAACAAAAATATCATTCAAGACCTTACTTGACCCCTACTCTTCTTGCTTTCTGTATTGGTACCTTCTTTCACAATGTGTCATTTTAGATGTACTATGAAATATTTGGACCATCTGTTTATCAGTTAGTTTATAAAGATAGAATAATTATGTTTTTATAAGGTAAATTTACAGCCCATGAAAACACATTCAAAAATCCCTGGGCTTAGAGGAATTCAGTAATCCTGAGTTTCTTCTGCTAAGGACCCCTTTGACAGTTTAACAAGTCTCCTGAACACTTTTCATTTACTGTCTGTTCCTAGACAGTGTTTCCTGTCCTCAGCCCTGAACCCTGCCCCTTTTCCAAACAAAATTCAGTCCTCTTTCCTTCAGGGACAGCTTGACAAATCGATGCAGTGATAAAGGTTTATCACTCATGCTGCTGCTCTGACTCTCCCCATCTGCCTGGAAAAGCTACAGGAAGAGCAGAGAAATGGATGTACCCCCCTGCTGTAGTGTATCATCTTCTGGACCTTTTCCTGCCATATGAAATTGGGATTTATGGCTCAAATTAATGAACACGTACTACCACCTCCCCTGGGGGTGTTAGAGAGGGACCTTTTGGAGCCACCTGCCTGTGACACTGGAAAGCAGCAGACCTCTTTGGTTTCTGTAGGAGCAACACCTTGACCTCACCTTCCTGCTGGAAAGCAGTAGGGACAGCATGAGGTATTCTGTCTTCTGGACTGTGGAAATTGGCAGCTTCTGCCTCAGCAGCAAGACTGCATTGCTTCACTGAGCTGGCCTGGCTGATTGCATCCTCATCCTCCTGCCATCAGCACAGTTTTAACTAGGGAGGATGCTGGCATGCCTCTCTGTTCCCAGCAAATCAAATTCATAGAACTTTGCTTTTTGCTGAAGGTTTCATGTTGTTGACAGCCACAGGCAGACATTACCACAGGTATTAAGCTTATCTAGATCTACTTTCAAACTTTGTAAACCACGAGCCTAGGCACTTGAGAAATACTGATTACCATCTGATAGCTTTGAAATAATAATAATAGTACAAGTCTGGAAGGCTTTGAAAGCAACTCTGTGACTAAAATGTATGGAGGAAGGGGATGAATCACAGTCAATTATATGAATGCATTAATTATATGCATATTAATAAATCAACACGTTCATATGATTATACTCAGGTTTATATTATTAAATCCAGAGGGGAAACAAGTGTCACAAACAGGTGAACAAAAGATTTCTCCTGGCAGGATGAAACTTTGCAAACCTAAAGATCCACAGTGTTTCAGAACACTTAAGGCTCTTTCAGAATTCAGTCTTTGTAACTGCCTAAGCATTCCAAGAGATTCAAATCTGGTTGCATGCTTAGATTTTACAATAACATGTAGACAATAGGTCACCTATGTGCAGGTACAGTAGGGTGTTTGAAAGAGCTGAAGTTTGGAAACTTAGCAAAACACAACTTTATGTTAAATAGCAAAAATAATGGTATGTGTACATATGTATAATTTGACAATAAGTTAGGTTTTGCTGTTATCTGCTAAGAATGATACCTTTAATCTCCTGCTGCCTCTAAACATTTATTTGACAAACATAACAATTTTTGTCATCAATATTACAAAATTTGTGCCTGAAATAAAAATTAGTGTTCTCATGGGACAAAACTTTAGATAATATATGCACAAGTTGCAGTAGCATGCAGGAGTTTGTATATTGTAGCTGTTTTCATTTGGGAAAACCTTTATTAACATTTTTTTTCCTCAGCAAAATGCTTTCAAAACATTTGCTAATTAAAACCTTTATATCTTTTAGACAGTAAAAGTGCCTTTTCCAACCTGCAGCAGCTATGTAACTTACTTTATTAGTGGCTTAGTAATGAAGTCAGATAAACCTTTGATTTAATAATTAGCATTTATAGAGTGCTTTCTGCCTTCAAAGCACTTCGCAAACATTAACTAATTAGTTCTTGCAACTCCCCTGTAATTTGGGGAAGCAAGTTTATTCTTACATGTTTGCCTATGGCTTAGGGATGGAAGTATTCTCTCATTATTATGAAACAAAGAATTAAGACATATATATTAAGTTGTTCACTTATGTCCACAGAGATGGAAATCTTGTCAGAGTAGGAACTGAAACAAAATTATTCTGCTCATTCTGTATCCCAGTCACAAAGCTTTTTCACTGATTTTCTCTGGAGGGGTCCAGCCAGATGTGCCAAAGTAAAGCAAAGCTTTGCATGCTCTGCAGGTCCCTCCATCTTCTCTTCACCCAGCATCTCAGGCCACTTGCTCATGGTTAGTTGCAGACCTCAGGAAGACTTGCAGTGTGCAACAGTGTCAAACAACATGCTTCCCCATGCATGCAGGCCAGGGGTGTGCCCTCTCCTTGGGGCTTCCGGCACTTGCACTACACACGGTTGGTCACATTGAACAAAGCAGGGTCGTGGGGCTAGCTGTAGGGAATGGGTGACAGGCAGGAGGTGTGACAGCAGGGAATGCGTGACAGCGACAGGGTGTGGCAGGGGAGCTAAGCATTAAACTTAATAGGTTTGTCCCAGAGGTGCTTCTCTGGGCTCTCTGACCTCACTGATGAGGTCTCTGCCCCACTCTGGGCTACCTGGTGTTAGCTCTCTCTGGCCATCACCACAATACAAAGACAAAATAAGAAAGCAAAGCAGTATTCTGCTGGCAGCTTGCTTTATTTCTGCCTTGAGTACAACCTGCTACAAGTATTTATTATTGTAAAAGAGGAATATTGGTTATTCCCTTTATGGGTTTACTGATTTGTTGCCTAAAATAACACAGCTTTCCTATCTAGGACAACCCATCTAGCTACACTCTTATACTGCATTGTAGACCTATATACATACATACCTCTGCAAATGCTGCAGGTGGAATGAGGAGAGAACAAGCTGCAAGAAGGCTATGCCACGGCCCTGATGGTATCAAGAGACAATGAGGAGTCATTTGCAGTGTTTCAACTCAGCAAAGCAAAGTAAGCTCTCTTGACTCACAGGCTTTAGAGAATTTCCTGAAATTAAGATACCATTTTAACAGCAAATAAAGGCCATTAATGACATTTCAAAATGAATGGTTTGTTTCCAGTGAATTTAAGAATACCATCAAGGTACAAAGGCCTAATTATTTATCATTCTTCAGTTTTGTTGAATGTTGGAAATGAATAGTACTGTGTAAGTTTTTGTAAGTTTATTTTTGTCTGAGTGATGAAATAGTAAGCCAGAAATGGATTGTATCACTGCTGTATATCAGTTTCTCTTTAACCAACCATTTAAAAAATCCAGTAAACTTCAGGACATCTTCAGTAGCTCAACTGAGCTAAGTTTTCATGTGTCTTCTTCAAGCAAGAGAAACAGAGTGAAATAGCAACAGAGAGAGATCTGCTAATGCACAGTTCACTACATTCATATAAACAATACAATTAAATAATGAGGCTTTGTAAAGATTAGAGAATTAGAGGCTAAGCATTCCTTGGTGATCAGCTTTTTGTTAAGTATTGGAGAGTAACTTGTTGTAATTCTGTTTCTGTAAGCCAAGTCTGTCAAGTGGAGACTAGTAGAAAACAGAACAGTGCTGCATTTTGTATTTGGTGTGCTAAGCACTATTTCACTGTGGAGATGAACAGATTTTTTTTTCATTTGCTATTTTATTGTATTTATAATTAGCCATCTGGAAAAAAAAGTTCTCTTTTAGCATCTGCAGTGATGCATTGATTCTTTCATTACAGCAAATACACATGACCCCCGGTGTTCAACTGTAAACAATAATAGTTACTGGCTTCATTAGGAAGCTAGCAGATGGCTTATAAGTTCTCATGGTAGCTTTTATCCATGTGAGGCTTACAGTGTGCAAATGTTTGTCTTTTAAACAGGATAAAACAATGTAAAAGGGACTCTGTGTTCTGGTTTTATTAGTAGCAATTCATTTGTATTGCAGATTTGAATCTGAGTATCTGCATGCACTGTCAATTTTTCCTGGCTGCAGGTAAAATATTCTCTGGGCCCTGCCTCTGCCTCTGTGGCATTTTCTGTACCAGAAAAAAAATGAGGTCAAATACCACTTCTGGAGCTTTGGCAGAGCTGTATTTTTCTTAGCTGGTCTTGTGTCATAAACCCTTCCCTTCCCTTCCCTTCTCTTACCAAGTTGTGCCCCCTTTGATCATAGAGGCAGCACTGCCTCTATTTTACCCTACTGGTGTAAACTGGGGACTGGAGATGTGACCAGGGAAGTTGTTAGTCCATTTCATCATTCCAAAACATTACTTACACAGCCAAATTTTTGTGTACAGTTTTGGAATACCTGATAAATAACAGCTCATTTACTATTGTCACCACTCTGGTGCCCAAAGTGTGATGGACATCAGGATGTTTCCCAGATAGGCTGCAGGCAGTAGTAATGATTGTCAAACATAACTGCTACATTTATTGCCTAACTGGGCAGAGCTATCTGAAGACCAGTTAATCTTCAATAAAATTTGGTAGAGCACAGCAGCTCTTTTAAAACAGAAGAGTTTTCTTTTAGTCTGTGAATCTCTGATGGCTTTTCTCATACTTCTGATCCAGCCCAGGCTCTCATTACTATTTTAACATACTCAGTTTTGTTGGTAGCTGAAATCAAGGTACATTATGCAGAAATAGAAGCAGGGGTCATGTATTAAATATGATGTTAAGTACCTTCAGTTCTCTTTGAAAGCACACCACACCATGGTGCAAACTCACTCAGTGTTGCACCACTTTGTTTCAACTAGATCTGCACACAGAGGAGCCAATAGGTTTCATTGTTTGTGTTTATTCAGTGATGACTGCTCCTGATTTCTACACACTTCAATATTGAAGTATACTCAGCAGAAGTATTTGACTGGCTGATTTTTACAGTACAAATGCCTCTCTTCAGATAGAAATCAGCCATTTGTTTCAGCAAGGGACATCAAAAATTAGAAACTTTTATATAGGAAAAGTCTTTATTTTGAGGGCTCAACTGAGCCTGGCTGCCTAGGTCTTCTGTTTAGTTATTATGCAGCAAGGATGTGAGTATCAGATTAGGGGGCTGTTTTGAGTAATAGTGATCTAGTGAATCTTCAGGGTTTCATATTGTATTTTCATGGTCTGTATTCAGTTTTGAAGTTCAAAATGACTTGGTTAGGGGGCATCTGTATTGGAAGAGATATTGGAATTTTGCTTTCAGAGCATGTATTTTCACTTTTTATCCTCTTCTGTTTTATTAAAAATAGTATTTGCATTAAAAAAAAAAAATCTTTCTTTCAAGCACATCTGCTCTTGCTTCTACTTCAGCTGAAGATCTAACCCTTTGTATGTGACACCTTCAATGAAAATAAGCAGCAGGAGCAGATGAGCTTTCAAGAAATGAAGATCCTATTTTCATGCAAATGTATTAGTAATTAAGAACTATGGGAGAAAAAAAAAAGACAACTCAATATGCAATACCTTCAAATTTAATTTGAAGCATAATAGTTTTAAACTTTTCCATAAGAATACTCAGACTTTTTAAGTGGTTTAGTTTTGAGAACAGTAGTAATTTTCATTCAGATTAATGGGTTAGTTTTTCTTATCAAAAGACACATTTAAAACAAATTTGGGGGTAACACCAAGAAATTTTAAAGGTTTTTATCTTTTTAGGTTGAAATGAAATTAGTTAAATTAAATTCCTAAGTAAATTGAACTTCCATTCAAGTATGTGAGTGAAGTATAGCTGTACTCAAAAAGCCAGCCCAAGTCCTACTACAAGCCCCACATGACTTCCACTGTAGAAAGTATGCCAAACTGTCTTCAGTATTTCCTGTTGCTTCATTAACCAACTCACCTTCCTGAAGGAAATACTTTACTGAAAAACAAAGACTGTTTTTATCAAGTTTACCATTCCTTATTAATCACTTCAAAGATTATAATATCAGGAAGGGGAAGACACTTTGTGACATCAATGCATCCTACAATTCTGTCTTTTTAAAAGCACTGCTATGATGTCTATAGCAACCTGTGCTCTATTCATTTGTTCCTGGATAAGATTTACTCAAATATTTTAGCTTCACTTTTATGCAAACTGTTGGCATTTCATTGTAGGTTTGCTTAGCTGCTGCCTTAGGCAGCTACAGCAAGTATTTGATTTTCTTGTGGTAATGAACAACTAAAGCTAACTGTGAGTGCCTGTATATAATTGATTTAACAGTTGATTGTCTCTCAAGATGAATGATTCCCCTCTGCTCAGAAAACAATGTTGTCAGCTGATGCCTGAAGCCATCTTATTTTTATTGCCAACATCATGGATGAAACATCATTTTTGCCAATTATGATTGAAGGATATGAAACATATTGTTCATAAAAGTAAAGAATCTAAAGTACAATTTTCAAGCCCACCATATAGACCATAGCTGATGACCATTTAGTTATAAATGAGCTACCAATAAGCTGGGTGTTGGAACTAGATGATGTTTATGGTCCTTTCCAATCCAAACCATTCTGTGATTGTATGTAGATTTTATATATAATTCTTCTCCATAACATAAAGCAGAGAACTTGCAGTAAGTCCTTTTTCTATAGTACAGTAGTAAGATTGCTTCCATTTCTGCTTCTGCCCTCATTTAATTTTCATAGCTTTATTCACTACATGCCTATTAAAAACATAATTGTATTTCTTCCAGCCTATTAGAAAGACTTATAAAAAAAATGTGGATGTCTTGAAAGCTTTCTAAAAGAAAGAATTAAATGGAAAATTGTCCAGAATAGGATCCCAAGAAACTATTCTCAAATGCATTGGGCCTATTTGTATTCATCATTGTACTCACAAAGAGTAGGAATAATACCAGTGATGCCAATTGTGCTGACAGCAGATTGCTCTATTTTGCATATTCTACCAAAAATGGTCATTAGTATTACAAAACTGAGCATTCAGAAGTTAGAAACTGACAATATTATGGAAAGGAGCTTTAGGTGATTGCTTTAAGGAGGGAGTGTAGGGATAATTTGCATCTTAATGTGTGGATACAAAATCTGGAAATCTCCAAAAGTGGATAACTGAATGTCTTTGAGGAAAAATTCTTTATGAAAATATTAGATATGAAGTATAGATCTAAGATTCATCAGAGAGTTTGACAGCAGTGTTATATTACAGTCACCCAGTAAGATGATGAAAATATCTGAGATATGCAAGGCTTAAACAAGAACAGCCATAGACTCATTCAAAAGAATCATGGAACATTCTCCATACTGACTTAGAAAGATGTAATAACATTGAGGATCTACAAAGATCAACACAAACCAGCCAGCATGGCAGAGATTAGGTCACCCCCTTGCTGTGAGAAGGATTCAGGTGGGAAAAGGAGGTTTATTTTCTTCCCAGTACCTTGTTCCCCAGCACAAAAACCTCTTAGAAAGGGTCCCTGCACAGTCACTACTTTCAGTCATCTGACATTAGTACCTATATTGTTCCAGGTAGTGAAGGTTAGCACTCACTGGGAGAAGTCCTATTCTATTCCATTCCATTCCATTCCATTCCATTCCATTCCATTCCATTCCATTCCATTCCATTCCAGTCTAGTCTATCAGTTTTCTTTTTCTTCACTCATTGTCTTACTGGTTTAATTCCTTCCTATAATGAGGTGTGATGGCTATCCTCATTTAATCTCTGCCCTAAGAATAGTAGGGAAACACAGACATCTTTTGGGTTTACTTTGTTGAGGAGGAGCCTGTTTTATGGTTTAGTAGGTCTTGCACATGAAACAGAAGGTAGTGACCCTGTGTAATAGTATTTTCTTTCTGCAAGAATTACTTCTATGTTTTCTTCTTCCCTCTATCCTCAGTCCCTCCAGAATTTTTCTGTTATATAGGTGGATGTTATCCTGATAGAAGCAGACAAAGAAGCAACTCTGTAACCTCATATTCTTCATCCTCTAGCTTTCAGATAGCTTGGCTTAAGTCTGCAGAATACTGAATTCCCAGCTCTTCAGACTTCAATTTTATGAAAAAGCAATATGGAGAGTAGAGAATGAGTTTTATGTATTCAGAATTGACTCTGATTCTCAGAAAACAAGGAACAGATTAGAGCTTCTGGAGAGCTGCAGGTTTCACACTAGTTATGGACTGAGTTGGCCACTTACCATTTTGTATTTTCAGTCAGAGTAGACAGTGCCTCTAGGAGCTCTTCAAGAAGCATCACTTGGTTTTTTGCTTCAGTTCCAGCCAAATGTTTATTTTTGAGTTGTTGTTGTAAAAAGAATAAGCCCTCTTGATGCTAATGAATATGGTCAGATGCAGCCAAGTGTAGCTTGTGCTTATCTTCATCTTGTCTAACTGATTCTTCTAAAGGCTGTATTTGGAAACCAAAAAGGCAGGTGGGAGACTATAACCTCCATGTGACTTAGGTAAAATCAATAATTGTTTAGCAATAGCACTGCTCCCACTCACTGTTCTTGAGTATGCACCTTCAGTGTGAGGGGGGAGCTCACACTGCAGCACTCAAAGTGCAAGGATATATACAGCAGTGATGAATTTAGCATGTACTGCACTAGTGAGAGGGTAGAGCAATAAAACGTAATACCTAGTGCTTAATAGATGCACTGTTGAAATACTGTGTGCCAAATCCTTCTTTATTCCCAGAAGTATCACAGCAGTCTTCCAATAAGTACTGTCCTTTACCTGTAGATCTCCTCCTGATTTTCTAAGAGTAACTGGAAGATTCTCAGAGAAAGAGAAAAATGCATTTTGCAGTTCTGTCAGTCACTAATGTGTCTGCTGCCATCATTACCAAAGACAGCCAAACAAGTAAACTGGTGGGAAGAACTCTTAATTTTTATCTTCCTAGGATATAGCAAAGTAATATTGTGGTTTTCAATTCTTTTCACACTGCTTTGTGCTGTGAGTCTCAATCTAGCATTCTGCATCTTCTGCATATAAGTTTTGTCCTTTCTAGCTGCTGACAGGTATTGAATGGCTAATTGTACTTATGTGGTATTTTACATTGTTACTAAATGGTTTGAACATAAATGAAGATGATCATTTATCTAATTACCTAATGTTTTAAACTTCATATTGAACACTGCCAGGCCTTTAACATGCTCAGTACAGCCCAGAATTTAGGGCATAATCTGTGTTATTTTCTTAATTTCCTTATGCTTACTTCTATGCATTTTAAATTTTCATTTCTCTGGCATATACATACCCACTTTTTCCATTCACTCTGAACTATAGTTTCCTCCTTGCTGTTTATGAAGAGCTGTTAGCTGTACTCCTGACACATCAGATTGCACATAGAATCCTAGAATGGCTCAGGTTGGAAGGGACCTTAAAGATCCTGAAGCTCTGTCAGTTGTCCAGTTCATTAATAAGACAAAAATGAGGATCTAATGCTAAGCTCTGTGGTGCTGCATTTGTCATCTTCCTTTTACATTTATGGTCATTCCTTCACTTTGTAAGCAAGCCAGTTTGTTACCTAGTTGAGTATTACTTCCTTTCCTTCTTACCCTGTTCATTAATAATGTATTTGGTACTGCATTAAAAGCTTCCTTGGAATCCAAGTGAATAATACATATTTCTTTACTGTTGTCTGCTTTTATGGTCATTTCCTCAAAGAAATTAAGATAGTTTGTTCTGCATTATTTCCAGTTTGGTAATCTTCACACCAAAATATTAAAAATTCTATTTGCATGGAAGGTCTGGGCAGTTTACCAAAATGGAACTTTTCCTCTTATATTTGTAGATACCTAACATACTGCCATAAGCAATATTTAACATTTTACTGACAGTACCTAAAGCAATGTATTTGGTACTGTACCCAGTGCAAAAATACATTTTCACATAACAGAAGGGAACTACAGCCTAATAGAGGACAAAGTAGATTCCATCAAGAAATACTTTAAAATGTCATGAAGCATATTTTACACACAAAAATCCACCAATCAAATTTTTACATCAGTTACAGTTTCATAAAGTGCCCTGGAGGGCAACTTCATAGCAATGTGAAGACAACAAAGGAAATATGAGTCTACAAAAATGTCACAAACACATTAAATCTAAAAAATACCCATTAAATTTTATGGAAGAAGAATTACTATTCCAACCTATTAGGCTGTTATATATTTCTAATTGAAATTCCTTTAAAATTCCTTGCCACTGAAACTCCTGTGAATTCCATAGGGATTCATAGTGAAAAGAAGTCTGAGTTGAGACTCTTGCCATATGCTGCTCTTTTGACTTCACTGAAAATTTGTGGGCACATTAACAGCAATATAGACTTTTGCTAGCAACACTTTTTTTGTCTCTTAAATACTTCAGTGTTTGGGGCTTTATTGATACATATTTTAAATAATGGCAAAAAAGAAACAGAAAAATATAATCATCTTCTCTTTTGGCTGGATGAAATCAGAAGGACAAAGCCTAAGTTTTTGACTCTCCATGCAGAGAGAACATAGTTGTGTTCTGTATGCTGAGCATGATCTTATAAACTTGGCCACTGCAGCCAACTTCATAAGTTGGTTATCTGTGGCATGTCATTATAGGCCACAAAGGCCTGGCTCCTACAGGAGAGAAACTAGACAAAGCAGAGGGCAGTGTGACACAGTGTGAGATGATAGTACAGAAACTTCCTCCACAGAAAAGTAAAGAGCAGAAGCAGATCTGAGATCCTGTGCTGGTAAGACTTGCCAGATATTACATAGATAATCTCCTGCTTTTCAGCCTCAAATTCTCCACCATCAGAAATCTAGTTTCACATATTTTTTTTCATGGCTTAGCATAGCTGAAATTCAGGCAGGAGGACATGCTCTCCTCTTTTACTGCTCTTTTCCTGCTCTTCTGCCTGAAAGCTCTATGGGTTTAAGAGCTGGACCTTATGATCCTACTGGGTCCCTTCCAGCTCAGACAATACTGTGATACTATGGTACTATGACTGTTGCAGTCACTCCATCATAGAAGGCCACCAGATTGGTCAGGCATGATTTGTCCTTAGTGAATCCATGCTGGCTTTCTAGCATCACCTCTTCGTCTTCCATGGGCCTTAACATTGCTTGCATGACAATTTGTTCACTGCCTATGTGTTTCTTTTTTGCACCTCTGTTTGAGGAGCAGGTCCTTACTCAGCTACAGTGGTTTCCTTCCTGCCCTGCCTGATTTTTCACACAGAGGGACATATATAATAATAATAATAGAAGAAGAAATATAATAATAGATAATAATAATTAAAATAATAACAGATTGGTATTCTTCCCACTTCCTTTCTTTGGTACCTTCAGACTCCTATTCCAAGGTTCAAGACTCTCTGCAATGCAGTTCAGAAACCTTTTAAAGAAGAGTTCAGAAGCTTTCAGCTGAAAGCTGAAAAGTTAATCCAAAAGTCAGAACTTTCCTCCATGCCATGGCATGTTCCAAGTGATGGAAACCAGTAAGAAAATTGGAAACTTGTTTCTGTCTGCCACTTTAATTAGAAAAAATATTGTCAAAAGTGAAAATAAACAAGTAGGATGAACCCATTCTGACATATATAAATGTGAGATCAAGGAGATAAGCTTGTCACAGTGGGGTCCCACAGAAGTTGGGGAGATAAGATCCCTAGGGCTTTGATCAGCTTTGGCTGATCCTAAGCTGTCATTCAGTGGTTTATATCCCTGGAATATATAATCATGGTTACAGTATATTCCTCCTTTAGTATGCTCAGATTTTTGCTCTGCAGAAAATAGAGGATTTTAAGCTCTTCTGTAAGATCACAAATAAAGATTAAGATTTTCCATAGCATAAATTCTGTTATTGATTTGTCCTCTAGCAGTGAGGTACCACTGCTATTATGGGTGGGATTTCTCCTTTACCAGTAGACTGGCTATATCCTATTTCCAGCACTACCCATTTTGAGCTATAGCTGTCTTACTTGGTTTTGTTCTGTGCATTAGTATTTGCCAGCAGGTGGTCATAAGTACAACAGAAATTCTATGTAAGCAGTCAGTACTTCTGACAGGGTTTTCTTGGGCCTACTGCTGTTGGATTATCAGAATAGAGGAAAAAATATCTTTAGAAAGCAGTGTTTGATGCCAAGTGTAAACAGAAGACTACTTCCATCATGAAACCTTTCTTTACTGGGTATCTGATGCACTACAACTAGCTAAATATAAATAGCTTTAGTAATATTTCTTACAGCTTCAGGCTCTGAGAATAAAAGCATTAGCTCTTAACAGACCACAGTAGTTCTCCTATAATCTGCAGCTCATTTCAGCAGCCATCATCTTTCATTTGCCAGCTGAGAAAAATTGACAAACTTAATCCAATGTCTCTTATTGACTGCAAAAGCTGCTATCTTCCTAGTAATTATCTGAGTTCACACCACAAATCTGAATTTAAATGCATCATTCAAATTCTTTTGAAAGGATATGAGTCTTAGCTGTTTCATTCCTCTGCATTATGCTTGACAAATTTAGGTCCTATTTAACATTTCTAATTATTTTTTTTTTATCTTCAAGGAAATTATACTTGTCAAGCTATTCCATAAATACACAATTTTAGAGTCAGAATTCACTCCTGGAAGCATACTGTCATCTTCCTATAAGCAGAAATTATGAGTCAGCTCCTTTCTCCAATAAAGTAAAATCTTACTTTACATGCCTTGTGATTTTAGAAGCTTTCAGATTTACTCTAGTTCACTTTTTAAAAGTAGTTGAAATTCACTATTTATCTAAAAAGTCTATAAAAATCTTCTTCTGTAAATGACAACTCACATTTTCACACCAGCATTTACTGGCTCACCCTTTAAAGTAAGCCATCAACTATCAGGAGAATGGGAATAAGCAGAAGTGGTAATTATGAAAGCATCATAGAAGGAAGAGCTTTCACAAACTAATAGTATAATTAGTCACTGAGAGAGCAGCAGAAATTTCTGTTTGAGAAATTGCACTTGAAAGCATATCTGGAGTTGCATTCCTTTGCAAAATTGAGGGCAAACCCATTTTCTTATTAAGAATGATGATTCTTTAAATGTGGAATCAGGATAATGTCAGAGCTCTAACACTGACTGACAGAAAGGCTTTTTTCTTTCAGTATGTAAAATCTAGAAACACAACACAGTAAACAGTAGCCACTCCAGAAGGTGAACATTTTTGGGATAAGAATTGGATTTTAATTTTCTTTTTAACTTGAAAGGTAAGCTTGTAAAATGTAAAAGTGTTCAAATGTTCCTGCAAATTAATGAGGTAGGTGACATGACCAGGACAAAGCACAAGAACATAAAAAACTGTGCTAATATAGCATATATATGCATAAATATATAAAATTTGTAATGGTCACTGATAAGCTAGTGATAATTTTTTTTAATATGTAAGAACAAGTTTTGAAAGAGAGTTTAACTCAATAAAATTTTGATTTTGCCTCTGTAGTTGGCATATGATTGCAATTGTAAATGCTTGGATGTCAGTGAGTATTTTTCTCCTGACTACTAAAAGGTTAGGCAGTGTAAAGGGCATAACCTGAAAGGGGGTCAGACAATTCTTCTGCAGCTGATTTCTGCAAATGAGTCACTCAGGAAATACCCAAAACTACACAAATCTAAGGCTCTAGCATTCTGCTGCCTGCCTGCTGCAGTGAATGTAACCATTGTATGGACTACAGTAATGAAATAAAACATGTGTGTGTAGTTTCTTCCCATGCTCTAGGCAACTGATGTTTGTTTTGTGTCCTGAATCATGAGAGTTTATATTCCTCACACCTTTTAATACTATCTAGCATAACTCTAGCTATTCTTAATATTCATGTAAAAGCATATTTTAAAGTCCTATTTATGGACTTTCAGACATGAGTTTACAGGTTAATTATGTATTAAAAAATATTTCCTTTTATCATTATTATATGTCAGTTGGTTTTGTTTCTCAGTGTCTTGTATTAAGAAATAGGGTAAATAGTATTTTACCTAGCCATTAACATTATAGACATCTGACATGTATGCAGTCTGTCATTTTATCTTTATTTTTCCCTAACACAGAAGCATCTAATAGCCCTTGCTGCTTTCCATTGTACTGTTTCCCCTTCTGCTGTATCTTCTCAAGCCCTGGTAACCAGAATACTGAATATGGTATTTAAGAGATGCTGATGGAAATGTCTCATCTTACAGTGTTTCAAAATGGCAGAGAAAGAACAGAAAAATAGCCAGTTTAATTTTATTTTTAAGAATGTTTTCCAGAGAATATGAATTTCACCATATGTCTTGGCCAACAAATTTAATTCTTGGGATTCTTCTCAGGACTGGGTTTATGTGCAGTTGTCCACTAGAGAGCAGGCTGAGACCAAAAAACCCATTTTGTTCTTGTCATAAACTGACTTTGAACCCAGGTGTCTTCATGTAAATCGTTAGTACATTAGTAAAGCACTGCACCTTCTAGCTTCAGCTGTGAGTATATACTCTATCAAACTTGATGGATAGAGCTTGTGAAGCTTAGTGACCTAAGGTAGTGATAATAGAGTATTCTGAAGCCTTGATAACATTTTATTCTGTCACTATGGTTTTCTTGCTCTGGTGACATCAACTAATTTGTACTGCTTTGCAGGAAATGTCTGCATCCAGCTTTTTAGCCAGAATCTTGGTTTCCTTACACTACTCTTACACTTTTCTGTCAGACTGATTTTTTTTCTGAGGCAAACTATTGCTCAATATTGATTCCACTGTGCTAGCTAATTTCAGGTTCTTGTGCTGCAGATCAGCTGAAGCACTGCTCAAAATCTTGAAGCATCTTCTAACAAAGAATGCACAAACAAAATGACCAACATCTTTCTTCTCTAAGCCTTTAAAACAATGTTGAAGTCAATTTAACAGAAGTTTTGCATAGAAGAAAATGTATCCTAAAAAATTGTACTAACAAATGTAGCCATTTTTCACAAAGCCCATCAAATTGTTGTGATTTTTGGCCTGTTTCTTATTCTGCTTGTGTAAGACATCTTCTATGGAAAAATGCTGATCCCAGAGGATATCTATACCAGTGGAGAGATTCAGAGTTCTTGTTGTTGTCCCTACAGAACCCACTGAGCTTTTGTAGAAGTAATAGGGAGGTTTTTAGTTCACTTTCCTGTAAATGAAAAATAGCACATTTCAGTTCCCTTTTGTTTTCTTAGCTTAGAAAAAAATTAAGTAGACCTGTTATTTAATTTCTTTGTCTCCCTAGGCTGCTGTGATAGCTGGCCACAAAAGACATTTTTTTCTTCAGTACTTTGAACCCTAATAATATTCTGTTGTATTCTGAGAAAGAAGAATTGGAAATATCTAACTGATGTCTGTCTTCCCTTTCCACCATCTGTAGCACATCCACCTTTGAATTCCTTAATGATTCCTGCTTCAAAGATCACATCCTGCTCTTTGCCTTCTTTACCTAATCATCCATTCCCTATAGCACAAAGCTGCAGTGGCTCCATGTTACAATCCCTCATTTACCATATACTGTCTTTGCCACCTGGGTGGATGCTTGCCTTATGAATATGCTTTCTTTTTAGTAATGGTTTTAAAGTTACAATAGCATAAAAATGCAGATACAACTGAAAGAGGAAAAAATGGCTTTAGTAGAAGCAAATGCTCAGCTTGGTTTATTTCAGCCTGAACAAATCATGTTTGTCTGATGCAGACAACTAAAAGCAGAAGTTCATAATAGGAGAGTGACAGGAAATCTTGAAAAGGAATCACACTGCCAACTCTGCTTATGAAATAAATTAGGTTTACTAATGATTATATTTCCCCTCCTATCTACAGAGGGAGCACAGAGTTCCTGTTCCTCGACCATGGGATGTCAAATGTATTTCCTGACAGCTCCAGCTCACTTTTCATTATTGATAAGTTAAAGCACCTTGGCTGTTAGCTGCTCTTCTGTAATTAGTTCAATGAGTTTAGGAAACAGCCAGAACTTAGATGGAAGAGATGAAAAAAAGGCACAGATGACAGTGACAACTGCCCTGCTGCCAAGCTAACATGGAGCATGTTAGAAAATGAAGGCTTTGTGCCTCCTGTTTTGTAGTTCTCTTGGTGCTGTGTCCTAGGAATGGAGCAGTTATTACTGAGGAAGGAAAATGCCTTTGGTACTAATGGGCATTTGGGGAAAGGGGAATATCAGCAAACTTGAAAGGCAAGGAGGTCAAAGAGATCTCATAATGCTGGAGAGAGGTATGGGACAAAAATGGGGTGAGTGCAGTGGTTCTTTTTATTTCTTTTAACTTAAATTTTTCTAGTTAAAACACTGTATCTAAGAATCCTGGAATATTTGTCTTTTATTTGTTCACACAAATCCACAGATTAGCTGAAAGGGTATTTCATCTCTTATCACAGAATGGATTTAGCATATTTACTTAAAACCTTCCATGCTAAATCCTGTATCAAGATGTCAGAAAACTATTCTGTATAGCAACTCTTACAGTTGAGATTTAAGTATTATCACATTGTAATAAGGTAACCTAAAGATACAGCTAAGATAAATAACAGGAAATTATACATAAAAATAGGGACATTCTCTACAGAAGAAATCTAAAGCTTATCATAAACAAAGAGAAATTTGAAAGGAACAAGAAACTTGAAGAGAAACTCCACTGAGGTTCAAGGAGACAAGCATAAAAGGAATTTGAACCAGCAGAAGGAGAAAAAAAACTATTACAAAGAGCAAAGCAGTTGCCCAGATATGAAGGGATACATGTATTCAGGTTTGTTTGTATGTGATGGAAGAGTAAAGGTTTCTTTCTTCAGAATGTTTCTGATGTAGCTATTACAGGTGATGTTATTGTCCAGGTGGAGTTTTTGCAAGTTGCAATAGGTTGTGAGACTTTCATGGAAGTAATGTGAAAAGCTACTGCATCATGAGAGGAAAGTCATGCCAAATAGGAAGTGAACAGAAAATAATCTTCTTAGGTATTAAAAATAGCCTTAAAAAATAAGGGGATAGTAACAGAAGAATGAGAATGCTGTGAAGTATGTAGGCAGGTGCTGAGTACAGAAGCAGCTTGCCAAGAAAGGGAAATTTTATACTGAAAGGAGAAAATTAATTTCTCACTTCTAATTATGGAATAGCTGTGATGATGACTAGTATGTGTGGACAAAGAAGGTAATTCATATTTTGGAAGAAAACACAAGGGTTGCCAGAATACTTGCAGTCTGAGATTTGATGTCTCAGTTTACTTTCCACAGGATAACCTGGCAAGATTATCTGAGATCTCCATTTCTGGATGGAGAGAAGAGAAAAGATCACATGCAGTATCTTCTGTTGTTCTAGCACTTTCTTTGCCCCATCAATTTTACTAGCTTGCATAAAACAGGAAGGGCAGGTATTAATGGAACAAGGAGTTTTGAATATAGAGGGGTGGTCACTTAAAAATAACCAAACCAAACCCAGAGAAAGCATCAGCAACAACATACAAAAAGAAAAAAATCTAGCTAGAGAAGATACTGATAGCAAAGAAATGACAAGGTGATCAGGCACTGGGAAAGTAATAGTTCCCTAGAACTAGAATTGCCATTATGACTAAAACAAGAAAACAGTCAAAATTAGGAAAACCACCATATGTTCATAAAAATTTTAGATGAGATGTAATGCTAAAAACAGAACCAAAGACTGTTTAAAGACTATTATTTATATACTTGTGTGACACCAGTCAGACTGAAGTGTAAAGAAAAGACAGCTCTCAGAGAAAACAGCTTTTTTTTTACTTTTCCCTTAAATTCTGAGAGTGATTTCAAGGTGGTCTACCAAATTGCAAAATCCATATCCTGGCAAATAGCAAACATTATTCTCTGTGACAACAGATACATATGCTACATTTGGGGGAAGATCTTGCTTGCCAACGAAGTTAAAAGAGTCTGTTGGCAAGCAGCAAGAAAGTGGGGAGGGGATCTGAAACCTGGGCTTTCCCCAAACTCATCTTAGTTTGCTTTTATCAGAATTGACAAAAGGTAGATGATGGGAAGATTTCATAAGCAGTAAGCTAAAAATATAAGCATCTTGACAGATGGTTATATTGAGCATGTCTTTCAAACTTCTTATTAATAAGAGCATCTAAAATATTTGTAATCAGCTCATATTGTTTATTGATATCTATACAGCAAGGTCATGATAATCCATGCTTGGGACTTTCACCTAAGAAATGAAAACTAAACAAAAATAACCTGTGAAAGATTACCTGATGTACTCCATGCTTCTTCACATGCATCTTCCATCTGTGGAATTAAAGAGGAATGTGTAAGGACAGAGCTTCAGTGTCAGATACAAAATGAAAAGAAATTCAGCCTATTTGAGTGTATGCCTATTTGAACAGGGGCTTTGAGTCAACACTCTCCAGCTCTGTCACAGAGATCTGAGTGCTCCTGAGACAAATGAAGGGTGCAAATAAGCTAGATCACAGCATAAGACAGAGTTAATGGAGAGGAGGATTCAGACAGCATATCCAGAGGAGCTGCTGCTGTTGCAAAGCAGGCAGCTGCCAGACAAGTCTCTTGGAACCTACCAGGCAATAGGACTTTGCCCCACACCTCTAGCAAGTCAAACTACCTGCTCAAAGTGCAACTCTATGTTTAGATTACAGCATCCTGGCCTAAATCTCACCTAATCCAGGTGAAACTTTCTCTAGGTATCTGCAACCACAAAACCTGCTTCTGATGTGTGTGTGAAGAGGCTATCATGTCAGATACCACCTCCATTGCAGAGTGTCAGAAGGACAGGCACAGTTTGACCATAAGAGATGTTATCAGTATAGTTCTAAAAAACCCCTAACCAAACCAAACCAACCAACCAACCAAAACCCAAAATGTTGCAAAGTTTCCAGAAAATGTGTCATTTAGCAACAGGCTAGGAATCTACTAACTAAAATTCCACCAAAAGTTTTCCTTCTCAGGCCATCTATCACAGCTGTATTATTAGAAATACTGACTGTTGCTGGTCTGGTTTTGGGGGAAGAATAAGATAGAAGAGTCAATAACCTTTGGAAATTAAAAAAAATGATGCATTTGTGGACTTAGCAGCTGGAGATAGTTGTTTCAAATTATTAAAGAAACTTAATTCACTAGGTATGACAAAAACATTTGAGTCTTGCATTTCAAATATAATGTCATTCTTATGTCATTTCATAGGAAGTTGAAAACTGCACTACAGAATTAAACCCCTAATTTCTTAATAATACAAGCACTTACTTTGCAGTGTATATTTGTTTTCTTCTGTGATGGGAGAAAGAGAAGGGAGCAAGAATCTGGTTTCTTTTTAAGAAATGGGGATTGTATTAGTTTGAATTTGGTTCTGGCTGATTTATAGATGTTAGCTGGAAAATGTGATAAATTCAGAGGAAGGGAATAGATTGTAATAACTCCTAATCACTGTTCGCAGAAGAGAAAATCCATCATTCACTGTGTATGATCAGCATTTAAGCACTGTTTTTTAAAGGTTAGTAGTTATGGTTTGTTTTCAGAATCTTAATTATGAAAAATAACAGCTTTGGCATATGTAATTGTAGCACTATTCATTTTGGTTCATATTTCAAGAGTGCAGAAACACATATACATAGAGTAGAAAACTGTTTAAACTGAATTACACTTTTTTCCCCCTCCATATTAAATAAATGAGTGTTCTTTAACTCTCTTCATGATCAACCATAATCAGGCCTTTCATTTCACCTTCAGGCTTGTGCTTTCCTGAGTGATGCTGGTGTTGGAAGGATAGAGTTAAAACTATTAGGCAGAATGAGCTTAGAATGACTGGTCTGAAACCAGGATAACAAGAATGGAAGGCCCTTAAGACTAAAGGACAGGATGACCCTGGAGGTTAAGATAATCAGAAACAAGACATAGTAATTAAGAACAGTATCTAAAGACAGTAAAATTCTGTAACCTTTTGTAGATTGTGCCTTGTTATGGCTTATTTACATAAGCCAGAGAGAGATTTGAACAAAGATCAAAACATGGAGGTGACCCCTACATAACCTGTGGTGATTTTAATGCTAAAACCCACACCTCTAGGAGGAAAATTTAAATGTGTATGTAGGACCACCTTGGTATAATGAATTAGGTGATAGTATAATGATTAAGTAATTGATGGAGCATGTGTGCAAAGATTTATGTGTTGTAAAATCATGTAACCAATCATACATAGGTTGTTATTTGTACTGTATATAAACTGCTGCTGTTTGAGCTAAGGGTGTGCTAGCTTTGTGAATTATCACCTAGCACCCTTTTCTGCACAGAAAAGCAAATATCTTCTCTCTGTGTGTCGATTGGTCTTTGCACACTGGGTAAAGAACCCTTTTTTGGGACTACAATGCTACCTTCATTAAATATCTTTTCTTTTTCTTACATTTAAATTGTTCATTTTCATTCATTAAAAAATGTACATGAACATTTGTTGGTGAACATTTGTTGTCCATATGAAATTATGATAATAGAAGTCTTGCAAACTGAAATAGCTGTATGTTTTCCCACACTGAGGGCTGGAAAACTTGTCAGGCTGCTTTTGCCAAGTTTTCTGGTTACAAGTGAATAGGAGTATCTGTGAAATTAAGTAACATTTTCATCCTTGATGGTTTGTCAGTTGTTTAAAAAAAAAAAAGATAGCAGCTGATACAGCAATCTAAAAATGAGAACATATTAGCAGTGCATTCCTCTGTTTTGATCACTGCAGACTCTCTTTTAGCATAGCTTCAAGAATAACTAGAGCATGGCAGGTTCCTTGACTTTGTCAGCTTTTTGCACACTTGTTGGTGTACTAACTTACCTGGTGTACTCACTTGGGAAGTATGCTATGCTATATGCTCAGTAAGGGGGACTTATAAAGACAGATTCTGGGACAGGGCTGTTATGTGCCTAATTTCCAAAAAATGTTCTTTTCCCTAACCTGAAGTGTCCTCTTAGATGGAGATTTTTGGGCAAGCTGCAAGAAACCATTATCTGTCACATCTGCTGTCCATGTCCAGCTCAATGGAGCAGCACGCACTCAGCGTGAGCTGCACAGCCTGCATGCACAAATCCCTCTTGAGGATGCTCTCAAAGGCAAGTATTTTCCTTTTGCCACCACTGGTCTCACTGAGTTTGTTGCACCTATCACTGCCTCCAGTGGGAACCGAATTGGACACGTACACCTAGGTTTGGGCAGCCTCCATCTGATGTCTTGGAGCGCGATGGAGTGAATATCTGTAGCTTGCTCTCATTTGAGTGCTTCTAAAAAGGCAGGCCCCTGTGGCAACAAGCCAGCCATGGTAGACAGCTTCTCACAGAAGGAAGACAAACACACCATACCAACATTTAATATGTATCATTATGCCACTTATTTTGCCCTGTAATGAGCTATATATACGTTCGGCTACCTGAGCATCCTGGGAGACTTCTAAAATCTGGCAGCAGCTGGTAGTATTAACAAACCACAACTCACTTTCCACATCAATTTCATATCCAGAGAACAAAACCTCGATTTTTAGAGGTTTTAATATGTGAACGCCAAACTTTAATAAATAGCATTTACGTCAAAAGCATGAGCTGGGTGAAAAACTTCGTGCTTGTGTTCAAAGCATAATGTTCCAGGCAGCATCGGGCAGAAAACTGAAATGATTCACTGAAGTACGGCGAAGGCTCACAGCAGCCCAGGGGTGAGAATGAACTCCCCCAGCTCAGCGAGGTCAGTTCCCGGGCGCTGCAGGTGCACTGAACCAAGAGCCGCCACTTCTCCGGCCCTTGGGAGCCGCCGGAGTGCCCTCACCTGTCCTTATCCCGAGGCCGCGGCGCGACATGGCTCCGCGACATAGCGGCTCCTCCCCGTAGCCCGCCCCTTTCTCCGCCCGCTCCCGCTTTGGCGCCAAGCAGCGAAAGAGATCGGGCTTGCGGCGGTATGAGCGGCCTCCAGCCCAGTCACCACTTTAACGGGTACGCTCCCCGGCTCTTCGCGGGCTTGTCACCCTATATCCAAGGGCTACGCTGAGGGGGCAGCAGCACGGAGGGGCCGCGGTGGGCTTGTGTGATGCCGTTTCCACCCTCTTACGGCCGTGAACCGGCGGTCCCTCTTCCACTCGCACCATGCTCCCCCTCGCACCCCTGACTGACTAAATATTTTTCTTCCTCGGCCGGTCCGGTCCCGCCGAGAAGTTTGACTCTTGGTGGCCGAGGTCCCGCGGCGCTGCAGGCTGCGGCCTTTGCCATGCGGCCGATCCCGGCGTGGGGGGGGGCAGAGCTACTTTCGGGGAAGCTGGTGTACGCCGGCGGCCGCGCAGCGGGGCCGGCCCTGGCTGGGGGTTTTTAGGTAGGGCGGGGTAGAACGGGAGAGGGAGTTGGGAGCTGTAGGAAGGCTCCCCGTGGGGCGGAGGGGCCGGCCCGGCCCAGCCCGGGCGGTGCAGGCTGTGGCCGTGCGGAGGGAAACGTCCACGAGGGGAGACGTTTCTTGAGGCCTCTGAAGGCCCTGAGGTGAGGGTATGGCCTGTTCTGTTTTTTGTAATCGTTGGGACAGGAGAAGGAGCAGGTAGGGTATCTTGTATGCATCATTCCATGATGGGGAGAGGGGCGTGAGCAATATGCAGTTAAGTCAAAGGATGCTGCAAAAGCGAAATACATCCACTGAAGGGGAATATTCTTGTACTACTCAACCGGTTCTCAGTATGCCTGCGGTGTGTCTGTATTTGCAGGTTTGGTGGGTTATCTCTCAGGAGAAAAATGAATATGGTTAATTTTCAGTGCATTTTTTTCTCTCATCTTTCTCAAAATGAGGGTGAAGATGGCAGTCCTCAACTAAAGGAGTTGTCACATTCATTTGGTATAATAATGATCATAACAAGGTTAGGAGACTTAAAGGAAAAAGCTAGCAGTGAAATCATGAAGCACATACCCCACTTGGCTTTTGGAGAACAAGAGCATTGCTGAAGCTGTTCAATTTTAAATTCCGTGATTTGAGTGGCACAATATTGATAGTTGATCTTCAGCAGCATGCTTGATACTGGAGGGGAAAAAACCTATAATAATAATGCATGTGACATCATCAGGGAGAAAAAGGCAGAGGAAAACCTTAAAAAATAGGAAGATGGGGGAAAAAAAAGTCTGATACCTAGCAGTTCTCTGGTCGTATTGTATTGTTGTGTAGCTGACCATCATAATTGTCCTGTGAAAAGGTTTGATGTGATTTATTCCTTTTTAGGATTCTTTCAGGTGATGCTACAGCTTACATAAAGCCTAGGTGGATGAAGAGGAGCTGGAAAGGGAGGCACTGTGCTCTAATTGCAGGCTGTTTTTCTCTGTTTTCCTTTGAAATACTGTTTACACAGACTTTTCTACAGACTGATCACTCTAGAATTTAAGGATTTTTTTCTCCCTTTTGGAGCATTGTTATCTTCATGGCTTTGAGTTGCCATTATTTTTAATCATAAGCTGTTATGACTTATCACTAGGATAAGCCTTAATTGCTTATTTTACAGCTAGTTATAATATTTTCTAGAGTAGCTTTCTTTCCTGCAATTCCAGAACTTAAAAATGAGGGTGAGGTAGATGATCAGCTGCCCCAAATCCATAAACATAGTTTTCCTGTGTGTGCTTGACTTCTGGCTAGGGTCTTGGCTTCTGTTCAATCAGAAATTAAGTGGTTTATACCCATTTCACACTCTTGCATTCCTGTGCCCTGAGTTGAGGGAATTCTCTTGCAAAAACGGTGATGTTAAATAGAAGTAATTGGGTAAGGGGTTTTTTTATGTTCTCTTTGATGTCAGCCTGCTGCTTATTTTTCAGATGTGCTCCTCTCCGTGTGAAGTTTGTACTCTTAGGGACCTCCACTTACATACAGTTCTGTATTTATGAGAAAAGTAAATAGTAGCTTTGGTTGGGTCTTGAATAAGTAGTGTTGCTAGGGAATAATTTAACAAAAGGAGGTCTCATAGGGAATAATTTAACAAAAGGAGATCTCATAGTTCAGAGTACTATTGTATTTCTGGAGCCTTTTCCCCAGAATGTTTGATTTATTGTAGTTCTGCATGGTGTGTCACATGCCTCTCCAAAGACATCCCTGTGAATGTCACATAGTTGGGAACGTATTAAACTGATCATTTCAAGTCCAGTGGTGCTTGGGGTTTTGTAAATCTGCTTTTTGTGAGATATTTAATCACTTTAATTGGCTGAAGCACTGTCTTGGTATTTCATTTAACTTGTCAAAGTTCAGTATGGCACAGAGAGGTGTGAGGGCATGTATAACTTCTTCCTATGGTGGGCTTCTTTTTCTCTGCATGATTTCCTTTTTTAGTAGGATATAGCCCCAACCCTTTAGTTTTGGTGATTCAAGCTAGTTTTAGGCACTCTCAGAATCACATACTTGATTTGTCTGTTTGCTGTGACAATGACAGTTCTGGGCAGTATTTACAATGGTGTGAAAGCGTGAGAGAGGTGTGCTGGTTACAGCAAGAGTGTTATTTCCCCCTCATTACATTGAGACCATGGCCTTAAAGGTGATGATCGTTCATTTCAAGAACAAGCCAAAATCGCTAACTTGTAATGTGCCATAGATGAGCTATTCAAAACCAGTGTTTTATCTGTGGTAAATAACACCCTGTAGGTTTTTAAAGTACAGTTTTATCATGTGCTGGCATTGTCTTCACTCAAATAGCATAACCTCTTTATGACAAGCTAACTGCTAGCCTCTAATGTATGGTTTTGGTTATAAAAATGATAATTAATGAAATACTTGTCTTCTAATGTTTATTTGTCTTCTGAAAGTGCTGGTACTAGTGTTGCTAGGAGATGTCTTGCTGCTTGCAGATACTTATGATGTGTTTTTCTTCGTGGTTGTATGTTTCCAGAAGGGTATCTCAGTCTTAAGCTGTAGTGATTGGTAAGAGGAGCCCAAGAAAATACTGTGCCCCGTGGGTTTTGACAGGCTAATTATGGTAGTTGAGCTGTTCCATTGTTTTGGTTTTCAAGTTTAGCAATGATAGGTGAGAGTGTGGAGAAATTTCTTTGAATTTGAATGTATTTTCCTTGAAAATACATTTTTTATATTTTCCTTGAAATTTACAAAGCTTAAATATGTTGGGATGGAATGGGTGGGGGAGAGAGATGTCTTTTTTTTTTTCCCTTTCTTTGAGCTGAAAAGCTCAGAAATTCCCCTGTTGCACCTTACACCGTCTGAACACTCTTTCAACCATAAGCAGGCAGAGAAAATGATGCATCATGGAGTTTTTATCCCCTCTCTTTCCTTCACCCAGATAAACCACCCCAGTGCAGGAGAAGAAGCAACCTTTTGTGCCACTTCCATATATTGTATCTAAGGGAAAAGTTCTTAAACCCATCTCCTCTCAGTTTTCAGAAGACTTTCATAGGACATCACCTCAAGAGAAGCTTAGCAGGAGGCTATCAGAATGGCCTCAGATTTTTGCTGATAAGAGTTATAATGAGAGGGCAAACTCCTGGCAGTAGCTGTACAGGCAGAAACAAATGCACAGGAAGCTGCTGAATAGAAATCTAGTAAGCACTTGTAGGCAGAAGTACAGAATACCTTAGATAAGAGGCATGCAGTTAGCACAGTCATCATAAAAAAGATTATGTTGTTTGGGTAAAGTGAATTCCAGTACATGATATACCTGAATCTTAGAAATATATGAGGTGCTATCTATATAGGATAAATTGCTGTCTTTGAATTGCTTAGTGCACTGAATAGCTCAGCCTTCTTATCTAAAACTGAAATTTGTAATGTTGCTTGGATGCTTTTCCTCTGAAAGGAAATGTTGCATATGTAAGTTCCTGGAAAGCACATAACACTGATCATTTTACTGTTAGAATATTAGTGATTGTGCAGTCTTAGCCAGATTCTGGTCCTGGTTTACTTTAGACTTGTGCACATTGAAACAATACAATCTGTAATAACTTTACCTATGTGTTGTTTGCTGATGGCTGTTTTTTTTCCCCATAAACTATAGTTTTGGCAATGAAACATCCTGCAAAAAACGAGAGGATTATTTGGAATGGCCTGAATATTTTATGGCAGTAGCTTTTTTGTCAGCACAAAGAAGCAAGGATCCAAGTTCTCAGGTAAGAAGACAAGGTATAAGACTGACATAACCTAATCTGTATTGCACATCACATCAGATGCACATGTAGCACTTCCAGGGATTTCTTATTAAAAGTTATTAAAGTATATAGCTGTTCAGTTTTTAACGTGGTCAGCACCTTTTGTTACAGACATTCTCTTATTGGGCCTGACCTCCTGTATAACTCTGTGTGTACATTTGCAGCTTGGATTTTTGGAAATCTTCTTTTAATCTGGAGTTTAAAATAATACATGCATTTTTGTCTTGTTTTTCCAGTAAATATAGTTACTGCTAGAGGAGGATAAAATTACTGAAAGTTTTCAATTGTAATTTTTTAAGACACAGCATTTTACAAGTGCCTTTTCCTCATCTGTAAGAGTATAAAAATTCCCTTTTGTTTGTTCTTGGCTTGACTGGAGTTTTCCCCTAGATTGCTTACTCCCTTAGATTTCTCTTCACCCTCTGCTTCACTCTCTGTCCGCATTCTTTGCTTCTTTCCCGTGCCCCTGTTGAGTATTGGTTTGAGGCAATTGGTACATCTCTTGAAACATGCAGTTCTGCAGGACCCAGTCCTGTTTTAATTTTAATGAAAAAGTTCAGGAAGCAAATCCCAGAAAAGCCATGGAGTAAAATGGATGTTAACAGTCTGTTCACTTACTTGCTGGATTCTTTCCATTATGACCTCTAGTCCCTGAAGGTTATTCCTTAAGGCTAAATGTTTCTTAACCTAAGAGCTAACTTGTAAACACCTTGTGTGAATTAAAATCAGAACTGTTGCCATTTCAATGAATCTAAAATATGGGCAGAAAACATAAAAATGGAACCTCATCATTCTGTAAGAAAAGTCTGTGTAAGGGTGGATTGAAGTAATAAAGGATGGGAATTAAAATGTCTGGTATTTTGATGCACATTGGTATAAACAAGCCACAAAGGTTTTATGAGCATATCTCTGCCTAGGTCAACAGTACTGCATTTCTGTTCCTTCTTCCATACCTTTTCTTTTGCTGCTGCTGCTCCTCCTGCTGCTGGAAAAGCTGCTTTGGGGAGTCGAACAGACAGGAACAATTTGTTGAGTAGGGTTAATTCAGTGCCAGTTCTGCTCCCTGAAGTAGGTTCACTTCATAGTCTAGTTAAGTACAGTTGTAGCATTGTTCTGCAGATGGTGTGACTTAGGATAAAGTGAAGCTTCTATCTCTTCAATGAAAATCATAAAACTGACTTTTCAGGTCTTATCTTTGTTGTTGATTTATCACTCTGCATGTTGTTGGTACTATATCTGATTTTATTTAGGTTGGTGCTTGCATTGTAAATTCAGAAAACAAGATTGTTGGAATTGGATACAATGGGATGCCTAATGGCTGCAGTGATGAAGTACTACCGTGGACAAGAACAGCAGCACATAGACTAGACACAAAATATCCTTATGGTAAGGCTTCTTGCAGATGACAGGTCAGACTTGGGATGTCTGTATATGTGGGAGTTCAGCTAGTAAAATATCCATCAGTTTTTCCTCCTCTCACTTAATGTTGTTAATGTGCCCATATGTGGTAACATCAGGATAAAAATCACAGCTCTGAAAATAGATTAAAACAGTCTGCATGAAAGACTGACTTCCTGGTGCAGTATGTTCATAATGATTAGCCATTTTGGATTCTACTGAAAACTTGTAAATACAATGGAGCTCATTAGCACACAGTTGCAGTGTATGCAAATAGTTGCTGCTTCTGTATGTTAATCTCTAAAAAAATTATAGAAGGTATGTGTATGCAGAACAAATCATCCAGTGCTGCACCTCAGCCTGTCTTGGGCTCAGGAATGAGTGGAAGGAGGAAGAATCACAAAACTGAACAAGAGCCTTGAGAAATTTTCCTGTCCCTCTGCATGGGTGGCAGGAAATGAGCATGAGAGTTCAGCATTTGCAAAGAGATTCTGACTTTTCCAGTGTACAGTATTTATTTTATGTCTGCCTCCCAATTCTATTTTTCACTTGTAACAATTGGTCTGATACACAAATTAGACTTGCATGAGTTTTGATATTCCCTGTGGTCAGCCAGAGCTCTCTCTAAAAGCCTGGCATTACATTTTCTGGTTTCCCATAGAATTGAAGTGAAAGATGCAGTGCCTCAGCACGTAATTAATCAGTTTTATATTTGAGTTCTTAAAGCCCCAGCACTTTGTCCTTGTTCACTTTACCAATTTATTATAAAACCTCTCATGTTAACTCTTAAGCTTGAGACAGTTTCATACTATTTTTCATAATGGATGTGTTGCCCATATTAGGACCAGCTCCTGCCAAATTGTGAGTCTGCTCTGAAGCACAGAAATGCTGGGTTCATGTATATTGACAGTACCATGATGGTACAGCTTGGTATGACTGCTCTTTATTTGTAGGGTGAGGAAACAAGTGTTAGCCCACTGATTAAATATAAAGTACTGAAAACAAAATATTGATTTTGGTTGAATCTTTAGGCTTCTGTAAGGTTTCAGTTCTGAACTAAGAGCAGTGGGTGGTCTCTGGAACCTGAGCATGTTACAGGCACTCAAATGGAAGCTGACCAATTTCAGCTAAAAATGGTGTATGACTTTGTGGGGCATCTTTGTACAAGATGAGAATTTTGTTTTATTTTTGTTTTAGTTAACTCTGACTCCAAAAGATGTGGAATAAAGTGAAAATATCTTATACATGATGTTGAAAAAATCCACTAACCGTTTTAACATCTTGGAGAGATGAGTTCATTTCCAGGAGTTGATCTAACTCCTGTCCTTCCCCCAAGAATCCTAGTCTTCCCCTCATTAAAAAAAATACAACTTTGTAACATAAAGTGACTGCTGTGATGAATAAATGACCTGTTTTGTAAATCATACATCATTTAAACTCAGCAGTTTCTCATTAGTCTCGATAGCACAGTTGACAGACCAGACAAGTGTGTGTGTATATATGTAAAAAAAATATAAAATCTTCTGCCTTAAAAAATTCTATTAGGTGCAGAGACACATAGAATTGCTACTAAAATCTCATTAAGCTGTCATGTTTTCCTTTCCACTTCTGCTAATCAACACAGCATTTCTGTAAATTGAACTTTTTTATCCTTGCTTTTTCCTGACTAGCTTGTTCAGAGATGGTAACAGTCATCCTGTGTGCTCCATTAGCTTATCATGGGAATGCTGGCACCTTCATCACAGGAGCTGCAATGTAGCTTATTAGGTAAAGCTGGTGGTAATTGTGCATGTACCACCACACTGACTTGGAAGATGTCTCCTAGAGCTACTTCATGCATCTGCAGTGCTACCCAGAAGGGCTGGAGTTAGATCTGAATGCCGATGCGGTTTTCTGTACTGTTGTAGGTTAGGCATAAACATTAGCTCACTTTGCATCTGTTTTGGACCACTCTGATTAGTTTTCTCTAGAAGAAAGCCTGAGTATCGCTCTGCCAATGGCTCACACAAAGGCTGCTTCAGAGGGCAGGGTGGAAAAAAGGTTGCAAGAAAGCTGTCATCCTGAATAGGCCTATAGTGGATGAGTTGATATGCTTAACCCTCCTCCTTCCCTCAGGCCATACTGGGGGATACACAATGCATACTCTGTTTCATTCTGTAAAAATACCACTCTGGTGGGCTACAAAAAGAGTCATCTTACTTCTTTATGCGCTTTGAACTGAGACCTACAAAATAAGTATGTGATGCCATGGGACTCTTGAGATGTGGAGCCTTGAGGAAACCCAGGGCCGAATGCTGATGGAGCCCTGAGTAAGATGAACATAAGCCGGTCTATGGCAGTTGGCCTCAGGGCCAAGGGTCAGTCCCTGTCTGTGTTCAACAGCACAGACATAGCAGGGGATTGGACCCAGAGGCTATCTTTGCAGAAGTGTGTTAGATGATCCTATAATAAATGTATTGAGTTCCAGCAGAACAGATGGATGTATTGACCCCAGAGCTCTGATCAGATTCGCTGCTTCATGGCTAGAAAACTTCCAATTTCCACTCTAAATTTATCTGTGGTTAGTTTATGTGTTCTGGTGAGTGCCAGCCTTGTTCTAGCTTTTCTTATTTACTTCTCCTTTTCCCTCCTTTCCCTGTGCACTTACTGATAACAGTAACCTTTTGGACTCCTGTTGTAAGGCTAAACAAGTCCTGTCACTCAGAAATTTTGCTGTGTTTTGAGTGTCTCAGTTACCTATGGCTGCTGCAATATACTATACATAGATGACTTATACCCTCAAGCATGGGTTCTGCTCAGCTCAGTGTTAGGGAAGGGTCACGCTTGATTAAAGAAGTTGTATTTACCCATACCAAAGTGTAACCTGAGCTACTACTGAAAGAAAGCATCAAAATATGGTAGGTAGTGCTCACTTTTCTTTAGAGGATGCAAATATTTGCAAGACCTTGGCTATTACAGCAGAAGACAGGGCTTTCATTGTTTTGTTGGAACTGGCTCTTTCCAGGCTGCCAGTCACTGACAGCAACAAGGATGTTTCTGTGCACATGGGAGAAATAGAAGGCCAGTTTTGAATACCTACTTTACTAAGATGTTATTAAAAGATCTTCCTGAAGCATTGTGTTCAGTACCATGTACAGAAGCTTCTTAATAATTACACAAAATTCTGGCTTTCAGAGTCAAAAGTGAGTGCCCTCTGTTTCTGTTAGATGAATCCAGTGACTTGATGATCCTCAGTTTCCTCTTGCCAATCTAAAATACTGCATTTTTCTCCTGTTAACACAGATCTTCCCACTAATGCTAGTTTCTGTGCTCCTGTTATGCCCTGTTTCCACTGTAATCTAAGAACATCCATTTGACAACCAGTCTCTAATTAAGAGAGTTTTAAATTAAAATGACTGGCAAATACAGAAACCTCTGAGCAATAGAGAAAATATTGGGTAAATATGCTTACAAATATTTATACAGGTTCAAATATGAGAAAATATGATGTGGCAAAGTGTGTGCTCTAATTGAACAGTACCTGCTGTGTAGGATGCAACAAACTGTTACCAACATTTCCTTGTGTTAGGATTATGAGCTTTTAGTGAATTTTTTAGAGAGATGAACACTCAAAAGATACTCAGGCCAATGTTGCTTTTGTAGAAGCTGTTATTTTGACAGCACAAAACCTGATAAGGCACTATGAAGAAGTGTGATATTCTTTTTCCAATTAGCAGTGCAAAGCTGAGGCTTCAGCTGGAATGAGGAGCTGTAGGAGACAGTCTCCACCTACAGCCTGTCTTGTCCTCAGTGGATTTCTATCCAATTCTGGTGTCATAAATCAAATCTCTAGAAAGTTTGGAGATTTTGAAACACCAAGAACAATTTCTCTCATTCTCCTTTCCTACTAAAAGATGCCTCTGTGGTCTGCTGAGAGTAGAATAAGCTTGGAGCAGGATGGGATGAAGTGGGAAAGAGAGTGGATTAGCTAATGCTGCTCAGGGTTTGAAGGGCCTCTGTGGTCTGCCCCCATTCGTAAATGGGCTGAGTGGTTCCCATCTTCACTTCCCAGTTCTCCTTTTCCACTGCAGTCTGAAGAGGCTGCGATGTCAGTGAAATCCAGTGGTGTTACCCTTGCCTCCCTGCCCTGGCCACAGCAACTGCTTTTCCTCCAGCTCAAGAGCAATAGAGAAAGCAGCAGGAAAGCCTGAGGGCAGTGTCAGCCCAACATCAATGTCCTCCTGTTCCCTCATGCACTGACCAGCAACCATCCCTACACTTTCCTAAAGGTTGAAAAATACTGATACTCCTCTTCAAATTCCAGATCCATGAACTACTGTTTCCAGTTGTTGTCACTCCAGACTCCCTTCCTTTTGATAGTATTTTGGTCCTTTCCATGATCCTTGCTATGTCCACTGTCAGTCACCCAGCAAGTAAAGGATGACTAACAAGTGGAGTTTGGACAAGGATGGGATTGACCAGGGATAAGCATGAAAAGGTGAAGATTTTACCAAAAGACTGAGAACAATTGGACCAAATTGCAGAACTCCCTGTATGTATGCCAGCTTTGTGTTGAAGAACATTATGATATTAGCATATATCTCTATTGGTAACCCATAATATTTGTCAAGTTGGTTAAGGCTTAAGGATGAGTGCTACTTCATATATGCACCTCAAAGCAGTATGTAATGAGAAATGGTAGACACACTAGCAATTAATACTATCAGTAATGAAGCAGTTATTCCTCAGCTTTTCCCCTCACCCCCCTTGAATATAGTAGCAGGTGGTGAGAATGTCAGAGCACACACTAACTTCTCATTGCATGGTTATTTCTTCAGCTAATGAAGCCTTTTGAGAATACTTTTCAAGCCACTTTTCCACAGTGGAAACCAGTGTTGCAGACTTAGTATTATGTTGGCTATTCTTCTTGGAAAAAAAACCCAAACCACTGCCCTCCCTGGATACTGTAAAAATTCTTACTTTTACTAGTCTATTTAAAACCACAAATTTCAAGAGTTCTGAACATTGCATGTCTGTGAAAGGTTATTTTAAGTTAACTTATTACTGGCTGAGAGAGAGCAATATGTAACTATTAGTAGGAGCTCTTTACAGGTTAGAGAACGTCATAACACCCCAAATGTGAACCACTTACCAAGAGGGATTTTGGACTCCTGGATTTGTTTTCTGTCTCTCACTAATGCTCTGTACAAAGCTGGGCAGGTCTATGAGAAAAACTTGGGCATAACAGACTACCTTATCTATAAACTGGTTAACAGTCAATGCTCATCTGCCAGAGGGGTATATGAGGAAGAGGGAAAGAAGACTGATGGGACAGAGCCTAAAATGCTTGGCTGATGTCTATACCTTCTTAAGGACCAACTAGCAGAGTTCCCCTTACAGAGGCCAGTAGCAGATACCTAGGGAAATGTATAGAACAAAGATGTGTCATGATAGTTCCCCAGCATGTTCTTCCAAGTTCCAACAACTGAGACAAAATGGTTTTGTATTTAATAGCCCAGCAGACTAAAGAAGAAAAAGGAAAAATTGGAAGGAAAAAGATTGCTTCTGGAATCAATGCAAACTTCTAGTCCCATACTACTTTCTGCAGTAAGTGCAGTAAGAAATACTTGGTTAGGCTACAGTGTGCATGAAAAACATGCCACCTTTTGGTTTTGAAACAAAATCCTGCTGGGTTTCTGGAGATCCTAGTACTTTTTGTAGTAGGAATGATTAGTCTCTGTTCTTCCTCTTTTTTCTGTCTCTGTGTCTTCTTTCCACATTGGAGTGTTGCAATTGTCTTAACTTCAGATGATAAATGATAACTTGTATTAAGGTGATCTGGAAGCAGAATTTCTCTTTTCCCTTACTCCAGCTGATTATCTTTTGTAACTTGTTTTTAGCCTGAACTTGTTTTTCCTTGAAAAGAGGTTCATTGGGAGCTTGTAGAACTGCCAAAAGAGCCTTTCTCATCAGCACAGGCAGGAGACTTGTTGCAATACTAATAATGAAACTTGTCTGGTTTTATGTCTGAAGATTTCTGAGTTCTAGTGATGGAAAAATCATTTACTGAAGGAATTAGGTGTGTCTAGACCACTGCCTAAAACATAATTATACTGTTGCAAGAAACTTAAAAGTGATGTTTCTGTCCTGTTGACATAACCTAGTTCTAGTTGTAGAAATTCAAACCCTCTGTAACCCCAGAAGAAGAATTCTCAGACTGTGTATTGTGAAGGCTACATAAGATTAGTGTAAATCAGTATTATACTTGGAATTGAATGTATTGTCTGGATTTTCCAAAGGTTTAGGTTTATATAATTGTATATTTTGAATACTTAATGGCATATGTTTAAAATAGTATGACCCAATGACAGTTGCAATCAAAACAGTAATAGTAAATGGGAAACTTAATGTGATGGTGCTTGTCTTTTTGGGGGGGAGTGCTGGAGAGGGTGTTTTGTTTTGTTTGTTTGTTTTTTATAATTTCCTATTTTTTATGTTATTTTCTGCATGGTCATGGTGATGCTGGGAACTGCTTGTAGAAATTGATGCTGAGCTTTCTTTAGCAAGTGTTTGGTCCTTTGTGTTTTTGTCTGCATGGGAAAGCTTGTGTGCTGTAAGTTAGGCTGTAAATTTGTAGTGCATTACCTGTGATTTAGAAACTCCATGTAGACATTTAGAGTATACAGAAAACATTTTCATTCAGTTAGGATTCCTGCACGTTGAAGGTAGTGCACTCAGTTATTCTTTATGTGGTGAGTGAGATCATTCACACAGAGGTCAGTATAGAGAAGCAAGTATGCTATGAACTTGTGCTGTGAAACTTTGCCTGGTTTAATTTTCACATGTACACAAGGGAGAGGAGAAGTACATTTTTGGGATTTTTTTAATCCTTTCTTCAAAACAAGCAGTGGAAAACCTCCTAATGTTGTCTGCACATGCAGGTCTCTAGGTGAGCTCAAACTCACACCACACTTCAGCACCTGTTTATGAAGTAAGTCAGGGCAGCAGGCAGTTTCTTAGTAGGTAGGCATATAAATTATACAACTTGCTGTCATTCCTCAGGGTAAACAGGAAGTTCTCACAGAGATCCTGATGGTTTTTTCAGAGGTTCATGGTGGATGACACAGAAACTGCACTCTTCTCACCTGTGTTGGTGACACTTTAGATAATCTGCTGATGTGTACAACATAAACACTTTAACCCTAATGTCCAGAAAGACCTGTTGTGTTATGAAACAAGGCAGGGTGGACTGTTGCTACCGGGCCTGTGTCAAATCCATGGAGAAATAGAGGACTTGTTTTTCTGTTTGGGAAGTCTGGCACCTTTTAATGAGCAGTAAACTCTAGTATTAAAGCTGGGACTTTTTATGGTTGAGTGTGTCTTGTGTATTCTTGGGGTGAGAGAATCATGCAGCAGCACTGAGCTGTTCTGAGACCCAGAGGACAGAGCTGTTCAGCTTTACTTTGTGATTCTCCTGCCTTTAAGAGTGCACAGTGCTCTCTTATAACCGTGAGACTGTTCCTGCCTGTGCATGTAAACACATAAATGAGCTGTTTTATACTAGCAATTAGATACTCTAGAGAGTTGTGAAGCTGTGAGACATTGCTTCACTTAGGGTGGTTGCAACTACTTGGCCCACAGCCTACGGCTTTGTTGCCTGCAATAGGTGTTAGCAAATGGCAATGCTAATGTGCTTAATGATATCATTACTAATCGGCAGCCTGGTCAGAACAATTGACCTTCATTGATCTTGGTATTTCTGCTTTTATTTCTTTCTTTGCCCTTTATGACAAGCTGTGCAAGCTATTTGCCTTTGAAAGGATGTAAGCAGTTCTATTGTAACACTTTCATTTCAGTTTGGTGGATTTATTTTAATGCATGGTATGATGAATTGTTTCTTTTTTGTTGTTGTTTTAATCAGTGTGCCATGCTGAATTGAATGCCATCATGAACAAAAACTCAGCTGATGTGAAAGGCTGCAGCATGTATGTTGCCTTATTTCCATGTAATGAATGTGCAAAGCTTATCATCCAGGCAGGTAAGGAGTAGTGCCAGCTTGATTTGTCAGGGTTGCAGTGCTGCCTGCTCGTTGGTATCTTATCATGGATGTATTTGATGTTCAATTGTTGCTGTTAGATGTAAATTAATTGCACTGTCAACCTCATAAGATGCTACTTGTGGGGGGTTTTTTGCATCTGAATGGTGCAAACTTTTCCAGTGCTAATTGCATCTTCTGTGATTCTAAGCATGCTTCTAATTTAAGTTTGTAACTTCTTAGACCAGGAGCTGCCAAAGAACAACACAGGCTTTGCATATAATTACTGTCAATTTTACTGTGCTCTGACACGTTGAATAGAGTGGGGCAGAAAGAAATAAACTCCTGCATGACAAAAGGTCTGTTGGGAGTATATACATTAAATTTTAATTTGAATGTGATGCATGGTAGATATTTGAAGATTTTTAAACCATCTTTGCTCATAAATGTCATAAGACTTCTGTGATCCTACTTTAATTATGTCTTTCATTACAATTGTTATAAATCTCTGCCACTGTAGCAAGTCTTCTGGCCTAAATGTGTCTCCCTTTTTTCAGTTTAGGCAGTATCTGCAGTAGGCTTCAATTGCATAAAAATCTCTGGTTAAGGTCCTTCTCTGCTGGGGCGCTCTCCAGCCACTCCTCCCCAAGCCTGTAGCGCTGCTGCAGTTGTTGCGACCAAAATGCAGGACTCAACATTTGGCCTTACTGAAACTGGTCCAACTGGCCTTTCCCCATCCATCCAGCCTGCCTAGGTCCCTCTGCAGAGCCTCCCTACCCTCAAGCAGATTGACACTCCCACCCAGCCTAGTATCATCTGCAAACTTACTAAGGGTGCACTCTATCCCCTCATCCAAGTCATCAATAAAGATGTTGAACAGGAGCAACCCCAGCACTGAGCAAAGAAGCAAAGAAGTTCTAGAGCATGTGGATGAATACTGCTTTTTCTAATTTTGTGCACCAGCCTTCTTTTTTTTAGTGTAATTCTGACTTTTTTTTTTCTACCTGCCTTTTTTAGGCATAAAGGAAGTTATTTTTATGTCTGACAAATACCATGACACTATGGAAATGACAGCTGCACGACGGATGTTTGATTTAGCAGGTGTTATATACAGGTAAGAGAACTTTGGATTAACTTGGTTTCTGTTTTAGAAAGGAAGAAAATGGTGTGTGATAGACCAACTAGAGGACAAAAGGTTTTCTTCTTTGCTTCATACAGAATTTTATTCTTTGGCAGTGTTTGTAGATGGCTTGCTTTGTATGCCTTCAAAAGGTACTAGATTGACAGACTGTTGCACCATTCTTTTTGTACTGTGTCTGGTTAAATTTAAATTTCATAATGTTTATATGAGAAAATGGTCCATTTCAAATACTCATTTCATTCCAGGACTGCAAGTGAAATTGAATATGATATATGGTACTTGGGAGAGTCATCACTGGCTCTGCTTCAAGCAGGAGGTTAGACTAGATAATCTCCTAAAGTCCCTTACAGCCAGAATTACCCTGTGATCATATGAGTTGGACTGAAACAACCAGTTAACTTTTTTGTGGTTTACCTGATCCTTATTGAAACTTCTATATCTTTTTACTATAGTCAATTTGGGAAAGTGTCAGATGGGCTACCCATTATTAATTCTTGGTGCCTATAGCTATCCACTCTTCTTTGGTTGGCTTTTCTTGTGAGAAAAGGATAAAACTTGGAATATTTGCTTTAAAGTAATGAGAATCTGAAAAATGTTTGAATATTTTTTAAAGAGACTGACAGAGATACCTAAAGACAGTCTATCCAACAGCTAGTTTGATAGCAGTAACATGCTGTGGTGAGGCTAATTATGCAGTCAGGAAGGGTTTGCAAGTCTAAAAAGTTTTACAATTTTAATATGAATATAAAGACTTTGAAAAATTTGCAAACATAACAATTCTGACAGATAAAATTTTAGGATGAAAGGTACCTACTGGGCTAAGAAACATCCATGAAAAAGACACAGCAATACTTGAAATTCAGTTTTAGTCCTTCAGTATATTTCCTGTCTACTAAGACTATTTAACTAAGAAACATAAATCATTCTCTTGCACATCAAATCTTTTAACTTCTCCAGGGTGGGAAGTGTTTCTTACATTTCAGATTGCTATTCTGGACAGAGTGTTCAGAGTTCTGTAGCCAGCAGCATGTGTTTTACTGTGTTGACTCTTATTCATTCTTGTATTGATTGTTAAGGATGTAGGTGGTACTTAATGAATCTCTTGAACTGATCTGCAGAGCTTAATTAGGCACTAAATCCACACTATTTGCATAATCCTTTGTTTACTGGTAGACTGGAAAATATATGCTTGGTCCCCAAATACCTTCCTTGCTAATTGCAGTACCAGATGCTCTAATGATAATAAAAGGAAACATTTTGTGGCAGTATTAATTTTACAGTTCTAAAGTTACAATTTTTAAATGATTCCCTCATAACTAGTTTGGTTTTTCCCCAGTACAATGCATAATATGATCTATTCCCCTAGCACAAAAAGATTTCTAATATACCAAGTCAAATTTTGAAAGGGTTGTTTGAAAAACTTGGCAGGAAAAAAGGGATCAAACTATTTATCAAAATATATTCCAAACACCTTTTCTATCTACATACATATACCTATGTGTCTATGTAATACACATTCAGTATATTAAAATACTTTTATGGATACATAAAAGTGTGGCTATATCTGTAAATCTGTATTAACAGTCTTTGAAATAGAAATAAATACAAACAGAAATCCCAACCCTGGTAACATGATGCCACCACCTGCAGCTAAGTTGTTAAAAGTCCTTTGACTCCTGGGTAATTTATGAACTCCAATAGCTGAAGAATGTACAGGCTAACCCACCCCATGTGTCTTTTTTGTCTTAGTCTTTCTTGTCCAGGTTTCTCTCAGTGTGGTGCACTATAATTGGCTCCCATAGAGATGAAAACTATGTGAATCCAAGGAGGGTGGTGTGGGGTTTTTGGGTTTTGGTTTGGTTTGGTCTTTTTTTTAATTCCCTCAAAAATTTAGCTGGAGCTGAAGCAAGCAAAATGTTTTAACTACTCACTGACTAATATATGTGCTTTTATTTTAGGGAATTCAAGCCAAAGTGTAACAAGATCATCATTGACTTTGATTCAATTAACAGCAGACCAAGTCAGAAGCTTCTGTGAATTAAGTCTCATTAAGTCTCTAGAAGGGTATGATTATCCATTTCTAAAAAGCTGCTAATGCCTTTCATCTTGAAGTTACTTGCAACTTTTTAATGGTTTCTGGAGCTAATGTAGACTTCTAAGACATCCAAGGCATAAAAGGTCCCCCTCACTTCATCTTGTCATGTGGAATCTAAATCTACTTAAACTTTTTTAATGCCTTTATCAAAACTGCTTTAAAAGTCTAGAAACATATAGATGAGACAGTGTCAGGTATGTAAATAAAACTGTTCTGATTCTTGCTATATTCATCACCACATGCTCTGATAGGCTGTCAGCAATCATTTAGATTCAGTTTAACAGTAGTACTTGCTGTAACCAGTAGTACATTGCAATATGCTAATATATGTTGATCTCTTTGTTGGATATGTGGATCTCAATAGCTGATCCTAACAAAGAACAAAATATACTATCCATGCAAGTACTAATCTTCCAACTAGCATAACACTAATATTTAAAAGGTTGTACAGCTTTAAGAGTGTGTGATTTTTCTTTTAATGGCTATCTAATGCTGTCATACATGAGGAGGGGTGAGAGAGAAGGTTGTTCTGAGAGTGGTCTGTGCCAGACCAAGCCTTACAGGTGCTTTAAAGACCTTGTTTTTCCTAAGACTCCAGAATTGGAGGGGGTTGTGGGAGTAAATCACTTGGCTGTTACTTTTGGGACTTTTACTTGGAGTTGGTTTTCATGTGTAGAAGGAAATTACTTCTCTGGTCCAAGCTGTTTCTAGACAATCCAACATAGCTCAGTCTTAAAATCAACCTGTTAGGTAACTGAATCGTTTCTTGTCCTTTGAGAGGAATTGGAGATAGTCAACCCATACCCATATCTGTGCCAAAAGACATAATTATGGTGTTAGCTTGTTTCCCAGTGCTGGCATAGTACCTTCATTTTCATAAATGTTGCCTAAAATAATATTCTTTTTAATTTTATCTTGAGATCTGGGAGTAGATTGGAGTTCCTTTACTCTAATTTGATTTTTTTTAATTAAATATGCCTAATGGCTTTGTTTAGATAACATTGGTGGTGGTTTGTTGTTTTTTTTTCTTCTTTTTCTAAATGTGGTTGTACTTCAGTGAGCTTTTATTTTCTCTATAAAAGCTTTGTTTCATATTTTGGGACATTATGTAATTTGGCTTCATACCAGTATTATTAAAGCCTTATTAAAATCCACAACATTGATGTAGACTCATTATTATAATACTAAGCCATGTGCTTGAGTGTTGCTGTTTTTGCAGTTGTATGCAAAGCATATTTTATGTGTTTGTGATATTCCATAAAGTGTAATGTTTGTGACCCATTTGGCTACTAAAGGGAGCATTGTAATGTATTATAAGATATGTCCATTTATAAAGTAATTTCTGGCTTTCCTTTTTTTTCCCTACAATTATTTTCCACCTCAGAATTGGTCTGTGGCTGGCTGCCAGAAGAAGAAATTTGCACATATGTGGAGGGGGAGGATGGAACCTGAAAAATTACTTTAATAAAATGTCACACAAACAGCTTATGCACATTTTATTTTTTTTTTTTTGGCCTGAATTAATAAGCAGAAGCATTTTGAGTTATGCTTGTCTGACAATGGGACAGAAGGGAGAGAAGGAGCAGAATTCTTGGTTTTGGCAGCAAAGGTGCTGATTTCTTCATAGGTAATTGCTGATCTAAGTTCAGACTTAAAAGATATGTGCACTGTGATTCCAGTTACTTTTAAGTATTTTCATGTTGGCCTTGGATAATGGGAATGTCTAATGTGCATAAAAACTCAGGATTTTTTGAACTCATGTCCAGCTGTTTTGTAGGAATGTACTATTTTTTTTTTTTACAGTGACTCTTTTAATTTCCTGTTTGTGTAACAAAAGAGCAGTACTAGATAATATGGTAGGATTTTAGATTTCTTCCTATCAGTTTTTCATCTGATAGAGCCACATATAGCAGCATTCAGAGTAACAGTCAGTTGGTTCAGGCTAGTCTGATTTCCAGGGCAACTTCATGAAAAGGAAAAAAAAAAAGCACATGTATGACTCTCGAGACAGCATGTGCTTAGTTTGAGGTTAATGTTTTAGAGCACAGAAAGAAGGTTTGACCCTTACTTTGTGTGAATGCTTAGAAATCTGTATGCTTCTGGGGTTTTTTAATAGTTCAGGAGACTTCCAAATAGAGAATAATTACTAGAGTAAACAAAGAAAGGTAAATGTAATAAACTCTGTTTCTGTGCCTGAAGCTCAAGTTCAAGATGAATAAAACCATTTGAGCTGACAGGACCTCTAGAGGGCATTTAGTCTTACCCCTTGCTGAAATCACTGGTGACTTACAAGTTGGATCCACTTGCTCAGGCCTTGTCCAGGTGAGTATGTCCAACCTTGAACAGAGATTCTGAAGCCTTTCTGATAACCCATTCCCATACTTGACCTCACTGACACCCTCACTGTGTCTTTTTCTTTTTTCTTCAGTCAGAATTTCCATTGCTACGGCTTCTGTCTGTTACCTCTCATCCTTGTGTTGTGCATGTCTGAAAAGAGTGTCAGTCTTCTCTATGACCACCACTTAGGTGGTGCAGGTCAGCAGTTAGGTTCCCCTCACCTTTAACTTATTTTCTCCAGGTTGAACAAATGCTGTGCTCCATCCTCTCATCATCTTAGTGTCCCCTCACTCATACTGAGGAGCTGAAAGATGACACTACTCCAGATCTGGTCTTACACAAGCTGAATGGAGGAGAACAAATAATCACTTATGTGGACCTGCAGTTTCTAGTAGAGTCTGGTACATGGATAGCCTTCCCTGTTGCAAGGTCACTTCATCTCTTGTCCTCTGGGATTCCTGGCTCCTTTTCTTCCAAGGTTCCTTCCATCCAGTGGGCACCAAGGTGCATGGAGTTGTGTCGTTCTTGGTGCAGGCCTTCATCGTGTTGTATTCAACCCATTCCTCCAGCCATTGATGTAGCTGGACTTTGCTCACCAATGTAAAACTTCAGAGGTCCCATTGTGGCCACTAGCATTGGCAACAAAAGCTCTTCTGGTGCATCACACAACCTGAAAGTTCTGTATACAACTGCAGAAGCTGCAGTAATTCATCAACTACCAAAATTAATCTTGCAGGGATTTTAAGCTGCTGAGAATGAACAGAATAAACAAAAGTTCTGACTTGCCACTCAGCTTTTCTTTCTGCAGCTGGGTGATGAGAGTCTTTATACTGTTGAGGTGGGACAGAGTGCAGAGGCATTGCCTGATCACCCTGAAGCAGCAATTACACAGGGCTAGGCTTCACCTGGGGGCTTGAGTTAAGTTTATGAGGTGCAGCTGGGGCTCTGGGATCAGGTGGGTTGCAGGGAGTCTGGAAGCTGCTGTTGGGCAGTGTAAGATTCATGAAGGAGTAGTGAGCAATACTCTTTAGTAATTCAGCAGGGCTGGTTTTAGTTGCTGCTATGCTGGGAGCTCTAAAGGATGAAGTACAGAAGTGACCACAGCTGAAAGGCCATGTTTCTTCTCAGTTGTAGGTAAGAAAAGGATTTATAATATAATACAGGGCTGAAAGTATGAGGTACCAACTCTTTCTTTCTTCTGTGATGATGGCTCAAAGGGTTCACCACTAAAGCCTCCTTTAGCAGCTTTTTCCCCTTTAAAAGCCAGGTTTATCTAGTGTAAAACTCTGACTGATTCAAGAGCAGCAGGGTAAAACTTGTTTCAAGTGCATAGTCTGTATCTGTTCCATGTTCTCAACTTTGGGAGCTACTGAAAGGCACACAATGGAAAAGCACTGAACAGAGCTGACTGTAAGAAACCCTGGATGAAACCTTTAAATTCATGTTCTTTTATACCTAACTCACCTGTTTACTTTCTCTGGATTGAAGGAAATGGGGCAAAAAATGTGGGGGAGTTGTAGGATTTGGAACCATCTGTCTTATTCAAAAAACCCCAGTGTCTTTCTGGAATTTACAGCTCAGTTAAATGGCAGCAAAAGCTTTTAATGAAGCATATGGTTAATCAAGCTATGGAATAGTACAGCATTTGGGTTTTATTTTTCTTGGAGTAGGAGCTTAATCACAGCAGCTTGCTTCCTAACACTGCTCATCTTCAGGAGCAGTGGATTTACACTGTCTGAATGCTTCAAAGGCACTGATGCAGCTGGGCTTTGAACCCTTTCTCTGCTGGGGAGGTGTTGCAGGAGGAGGGTGGCTTGGGCAGCTCCATGCCTGCAAGGCACCGCCAGATAATTGTGGTGGCAGGGCTGCTGCCTGTCGCTCCAAATAACGACCAAGGGCACCAGCTTTCTGTGAACTGTGCAGCAGAAGAGCAACACTTAAAATTGAGATGTATGTGGCAGGGTACATGAATTACAGTGATCGTTTTTATTTTGATGTCTGTACTTGATTTTTGTTTTGTTTTGGTTGAGGAGGAATTAAGGAGTAGGAGTTGGAATGGGAAACTCCTGTCTTGTATGCTTCTAAGTTTGTGCTGGAAAATCTGGCCTCTGTCAGGGCACTCTCTTTCATCCTGATATGAGGGGGAAAAAATAATCAAGCTTGATGTGCTGGATTTTTAGTTGTTGACATTATTTACTGTGCTCTTAACAAACGGTGCCCTAAGGAGAATGAGAATAATGTGCTCCAGCAGCAAAATATGCATAATAAAGAAGCAATTGCCTATGGTTTCCTGGGATTTCTTAGTCTGCTCTCTCTACCTCTCTATTGCTTCATTGTTTCAAGCTAATGCCTATTTCAATTCCACCATGCAAATATTCAGAAGGGCTCCCTGCACCAAAGGAGAGGAAACGAAATACATTCAAATCACTGCTTCAGTGGCATAAGTTGTGTCTTGGTTTGCCAGAGAACGTGGGTACATTATTTAGTTGGCTGTATAACTCTGCTGTTGCTGTATGTTGACTTGTGCTGAAGTTTTTTATGTGGCATATCTTGTTGTGAGTGGGTTTTTTTTTTCCCTCTACTTCAGTCAACTCTGACTGCTAATCAGAATGTTGCTGGGTAAACAGGTCTGATTAAAATGTTATTTTTTTTGTTGTAAATAATATGGCACTTTAATATTTGTACTGTTACAAAAGATACTACCAATAATGCACCTAGTGTTTTGGGGTATGTTTTTCATATGTGTTTCTTGAAGCACTTGACAGGTTTTGCTAAAGAGCTTCACATTCAGATGCCAAGATTATGTATTCCCTTTTTCAAGAGTGACTATACTTAATTATTGGATATAGGTATCCTATTTATTCTTTTTAGTTTTAAATGTCATGGGGAAGAAATGTTTCTGTGGCAACTAGGAACATTCCATTGTAAGAAACAGCCATATCGTGAATGCCTTAATCTATATGAAGCTACTAATTGCTGTTAACGTTGTGTATGTATCCTCCAGAGGAGGAGAAAGCCAGAAGTCAGTTAGGTATGGAAACTCTTTGAAAGAGTGTTGGCTGGTGCTTGGAGACTTGCCCTGAGGGAATTAGAAGGTCCTCTACAACAGAATAGATTTGTGTTGGGATGTTGAAGCCTGAGAATGAAAGGAAGAGAGAAAAGGAAGCACGCCTTTGCACAAGAGGTCTGTTACCTATCAGACCCTTCAAGGCTAAAGGAAGCTCTTTGGAATCAGGGAGGGAAAGAGGCTCCCTGTCTTGTGGAGAAAAAAATGGACTAAGGAGGATGAGGAGCCTGATTGTGTCAGATGACCCTGTTCTAAACGGCAGGAATGGCTAGGGAACATGTAGGCCAAAAAAATCTGTTTCTTTTTATGTTAACTAGAGTCATTGTCTTTTGAAAATGATAGGATTTGTAAGTGCTTCTAGTGTACTTGGGCACTTAAGAGGTCACTGCAGAGCACCTGCATGGTTAGTTTATGGCAGTGCACCGAAATTACTGTGCCAGCTTGATGCAGCTGGACTACAGCCTCTGCTCCAGGGAGTCCTATGGACAGCTGGTAACCTGGAGGACTGCAAGGGATGGTGACTGTATCCCACTGAGGGTCAGCATCTCTGCTCTGAAAAGAAAACTTACCAACAGCTTTCACAGTGCAGTGGCTTCTGGTGGTTTCCAGGTGTATGTTTTGACTTCCTCCTTGCCTCTTCCTCCCCTCCCTGCTTTCATGCGTTCTCTCTATGTCTCTTCCTGCAGTCCACATCATCTCTTCCACAGCCTCTTTCCCTCCAGGGATTTGCAGAGGTGTGAACAAAAAGACTACATGGCAAAAGTGGCATGAACATGGCAGAAACAACATGGGTAATTGTTCACCTGGCAGGGCTGTGGCTCTCTGCCTCTTCCATCCCCTCCCCTGAAATCTGGGGTCTTGCAGCACTATAGCAGCCTCTCTAGGATCATGTGTGGAGAACAGTGGTGAGCATCTCCATCTGAGGGACACTTGTCCTCTCCTGGGTTAACACCATGGCTTGGTTCAGATAGGATGGCTTTGGAAGTGGGATGTCCCTGCTGCTCATTGCATTGCTCATGCTGGCTCATATTCCTGGCTGGAAGTGCTGCTGCATGAGCACAGGTGAGCCAGGTCAGTGCCTGGCAGGATACCTGTCCTTGGAATTAGGCCTTTGGGATCCTAGACCCTGTAGGACTGACTTAATCCTGCTGAAAGGTCATTGATGTCTGTGATGGTTCTTGCTGTGAGACAAAATAAAATGGTACCTTCATACATTTGGTACAAATAAAAACCTTCACAGACTGATCCCATGGTTCACTTCTGGCCAGTTCATTTGCTGTAGATTGTAGCTGAGAGTGCAGGAAAAGCCACAGTCATCCCTTGCAGTGAGCTAGGCAGCCTGTATGAGTGTGTGTATTCCCCTTGCAGCCAAGGTGACTAGAATATTACATATTTCCTGTTCATGACAGAATGTAAGGTATGTGCTTACCTATCCTTTAAGTCAGTGGGGCTGAAGCTGACACTGTGCTCACAGAGTTTCCTGACCTGAGGTATATAAAGAGATGAAGTCTGACATCCCTATTTGCATTCAAGTAACACCTTCCTGAGAAAGGCTGTGAAAACACAGCTTTACAGCTTGGTAATAAATATTCCAATTTGAGATTCTGCCCTCAAGTGCATAGCCCCTGCACTTTACCTGGATTGATTTTTGAATGCCCTTTTAGCTTAGACTGTTGTAACTAAGGTGTTCTTTTACATACCCATGGAGGTGGTGGGGGGGAATAGGGATGGGGAATGGCCTGGGGAAGAGCAAAGAAGGGCTGTTTCAGGTCACAGTCTTCTCTAATGGGTAACTCCCTATAAAAATTGAAATAACTGTGTGCTATTGGAGCTTCACTGTCTTTGTTTTATTTTGACCAGTTTTTAAGGTTAAGGCATAATTACCAGCATCAGGCACACAGAACTGAGTGACTTCACCTCAGGTGGAGGAGAAGTATCTAGTAAAATGAATGTTTGTGAGAATTGAGCATTCAAGGGAGAGTACATCATGTATTTACCCCCTCAGATGTGTTTGCTTTCTAAGGAAAAATCTCTGAAAGAAAGAGCAGGACCTGATAATGTCTGGGGGTTTCTTTGCCTTTTCTTGGTTTCTCTTTATTTTTTCCTCTCCTAGAAATCTTCTGGTCTTCATGGTTAAAACTATCTGACAGTAATGTTTATGAGTTTCCTCACTCATGTCATTTTAACTGAGTACAGAAAAAGAGTCCTTCCAAGGTGCATACCTTTACATATGTAGCAGACACCTATCATCCCCTCTCTTCTCTGCTGTGCTGCCCAGGAATGCAGGCAGATTGGGTAGTAACATTCAGATGTGAGCAGTGAGCTCTGCAAAAAGCATGTCAGCCTATATGGGCTGTCTGTTCTGATTTGAAAAAGTCTTTTGAAGGATGCAACAGGGGAGATGGGCTGTGGAGAGGAGCTTAGGAGACCAACATTTAAAAAGGGAAGCCTTTTGAAAGAGCCAGGCATTGTGTTTAAGGAAGGCAGATTGATCTCCTTGATGTCAGGCAATGAGACTTGACAGATGAGGAAAGTCTATAGGTAAATAAATAAATATGTCTACCCCAGAGTTAATGTTAAGGCTACTGGAAGGAGAGAATGAACAGAAAATACATACTTCAAGCTTTGCCTCTGTGTGTTGCAGGATATGCATTCCTTGGATTTCAGTTAATGGGAGGAGACTCCAAAATTGCAGGACACTCTGCCTGCCCTGGGAGCTGAGCAGCAGCCAGCCTGTGTCACCTCAGTCTGATATGTGCATTGAACCTTGTATGTCAGAAGGGACTCTCCCTCTGGCTGTGCTGAGGGTCAACATCCATTCCTTCTCAACTAGTGATCACTAGGCAGAAGCCTACAAGCTACAGGGAGGCTTTTTGTGTTTGCCCCTTACTGTGCTGTCTGAGCCTGGGATAAATAAAAGCAAAAGTAAGTAGCAGGGCCTAGGAGGAGCTTACAGACTTTTAGCTGTTGGCAGATAAGTTTGATTTTGCTTGCAAAGTGTAACTAAGGACTGACTTGAGAGAAGGCAGAAGAGATGTCACTAGGGCTTGGAGAAACACAGTGAGTGAAAGCTCCTGGCTGCCATGCTCTGACCACCTTTGGTTTGGTGGCTAGGGCTGTCTCATAGGACCTCCCTCTGTATCTCTGCTTCCAACTCTGCCTTTGATTCTGGCCAGGTTTCTTGATCTCACTGTGTATGTTTTCCCTTCTCTGTGAAATATCTCCTTGCCTTTGAGATATTGGAAAGGGGAATCATAGATAATAGTGACAGCTTTATAGTTATGACTGTCTTCCTGCATCTCTGTGGGTCACACATGTGACCATTACATCAAAATATTGCAGGGGTTTGCCTGCAAGTCACATCAGGGTTCCCTGGATGAATGGAGACTACAGATCTCTCTGCCTACTCTGCTTCTGGACATTCCTCTTCTGAGGTAAATTGAAATCCCTGGGCTGCTGTCTGATCAAGCTTCTCTGAAAAATATCTTTGTGTAGTTACAAAATGAGAAAAACTTGTTCATCTAAAACTTGTTATTAGAAATGGCTTTAAACTGAAGCTAGCATTCTTCAAATGATTCTTAACAAGACAAAAGTGTCAAAATCTACATTAGACTGTGAAGTAACTCAGTCTTGTGTAGTTGTGCAGGCATATTGCTTTGAATTGCTCTACCTACTGATGGAAGAATACATTTTGAAACTTGGTGTTTTGTTATTTCTTCCCTCCTTACTAGAGAGTTTTTTATTATCTCTAACTCTTTGTTACTCTTTATTGCTGAAAGGAATACCAAGATATTATTTTTAACAGAGAAGTCTTCCACTTAAATTTCTGAATGAACAAGTGTTATAGTTTAGCTTAAAAATTGCAAGTTAAAATGACTTTTATCTCTGTCACCTTCTAATGTCCTGAGTCTTTGGAGTGGCAGATAATATTTGGAAGACTGAAAACATTGAAGTAAGTGGGGCCATTTTTGCCAAGGGGCCTTGGAAGAGAGAGGGACTGAGGAGGTTATTTGTATGGGTGATGAATGGATTAGATAAAGCTTTAGGTTTTGTTTATGGAGTTACTCAAAAGCATAGCCAAAGAATAAAGCAGTGGATTTCTTTCTTCCTTATTCCTTATCTTTTTAGTCATATACTTGCAACATCACATACAGTTGGTATCCATGGAAATTATAGCATAGCAGGAGCAGCTGATGAACTCTTGGGAAATAAAGATCCCATTTTCATGCAAATATTCTAAACAGCAAAGAGGTGAGGAAGAAAAATGATTGATAAATAGAATTATTTCTATCTTAGGATATATTCCAGTATTTTCCTTGAGGCAGCAGTAGCTTTTTGAAGTAGTGTTCTTACTGAACACAAACTTTCCTAGATCAGTGTGTGTTACGAGGAAGAAAGCAAAACTTAAAACTAATGCACATTGATTTTGTGATGAAATATTCTAGATACTCCTTGTGTCATTTGACTTTATTGTCACAATGCAATCCAATAACTTCAGAAAAAGCAGGCACCTTTCATTTAAAAGCTAGATTGAGAGAGAGTAATTTCTTTCCAGGGGCTGGACATTGGTGACTGGTGTAGGCTTCAGTGTCACATGAAAGCTGTCTCTCCATGCCCCCTCAATAATGCACTAAAATCCTATCTTTCATTTAAAAATGAGAACATTATAGTATTGAAGAGACTGCTCTTTCTGTAGTATCTATTCCAAATTTTAGAGTTTACCTGTACTTATATGGAAACTTGCTTTCTGTCCTCCTGCCAGTACACTTTAATGCAAGCCCCTGAAGCAGGATGGTGCTTCAGTTTGTTTCTGCACAGGCCAAGGTGTAGATTCATTTTCTGAATTGGGCTTCCTGACTCTGATTCCTGTTGAAAACTGTAGATGGAGGCTTCAGTGAAGTAGAGGTGGTTATAACAGCTCAGATAGGTAGCAATAGTGGGAAACTCCTCTGTATTGTGGTCATTAGATCCTCAGTCCCTGATATAGAAAGCACTGTAACACTGTTACTAAAAACAAAGGTGGGGAGGGATTGTTGCCAGTCATTAGAGCTGATGGGGTTTTGATCCATTTGGTTGGCAAGACCTTCATTTGTCTGGACCATCAGAACTGTCTGCAATCTAATCAAATGCACATGCAGTCCATGTAGCCAGATACTCCAACAGGGATCAGTGTTGTGTATGTGTATCAGTGTTGTGTATCAGTAGATATATAACAGCATATTATGAGGACTATCTTCCTGTAGACTCAGGCAGTTACAGTTTGGTTTATATGCTGGATCACAGTTGGTTGTCTCTATGTTACAGTTTGATGTGCTCTATTTAGGATGTACCTTACCCACCTGAAGGTGAATGCCAGGGTAAAGATATTAAGACTGTGGACAAATCAAGGTCAAACATTTCCTAATCAAGGTGGTACATGAGACTAAAGTGGCTAAAGGGTGATAGTTTCTCTCATCAGTTGTGTCTGAGGAAGTTATTGCATTCAACTGTATTAGTCTTCCCAGCATGAATGAGAAGTTAGTTGGGCTGATTGGGTTTTGCTTCAGGCTCACACCAGGTAATTGCTCTCAAGACTGGGTTCATTGCAAGACTTGTTAACTACTTTTCTGCTGTTCTCCACCTGAATACAAGAGAGAAAAGAAAATTACTGCATCTGGGGGGGAAAAAATCATCTGAAATACAGAAAGTCCCTGAGAGGGAGAAATTTTGGGAAGAAGTTATTAAGTAGTGCAGAGTTAGTCAGTAGTACACAATAGATGAGTTTGCAGTGGGATACAGTAGCTCAAAAAACAAGCATGACTTTTGGACTCTGTTTATCATGGGGAAGTAGTTATCCTTCCTAACCCAACTGTTCTGCTTAGTGTTCTGTACACTGTTTGCTGCTGGGGTCCTGTCTGGGGCAGTGTCTGCTTTGAATAATACAGAGAGGGTAAAAATGAAATATTTGGAGGCATTGTGTCCTGATAGCATGACTGCAACCTGTAATGGCAACAACACAAGCTTTGAGGATCAAACCATTGTTAAAGAAAGTTCTCTGCAGTTTGGTTTGTGTTCCAAACTAACAGGTACTTCAGGTTTGTTTTGTGGGGGTTTTGTTGTTGTTGCTGTTGGTTTTGGGGTGGTTGTTTTTTCTCTTTCTGCTGCTGTTTAGTGAGTGATGTGCATACCTATATGCTAGCATGTATCAAGCATAGGCTGATGCAGGAGAAAATATTGAAGTGAATGTTTGATTAGGAGGGATTTTGTTTCACAGAGTATTGACTTGTCCCTGCTATGGTGAACATGTTCTCAGGTTTCCTCTGCAATCCCCATCTTCAAGAGTGTCCCTAATTTGTTGCAATAAAAACCTCCAGTCTGAAATTTCTCTCCTGTTGTGTGAGCCCAGCCCAGAGCAATTGTACATTTAAAAGACTTACTTTAAATGCTTTCTAAACTAGACTACCAGGACAACTGCTGATGTTAGCACCTGCAAGTATTTTTTCCTGGAGAAGAGTTTGTCAGAGTAGTGCTCCTGACTCGTGGGTGGAAGAGGTCACATCATGACATGGGGATGCCAAAGGTAACCAGTGTGATACAGGTCAGAACTACTGAGTATTTAATAAAGCAGCTAAATTGTCCCAATTACTCTGATAGTAAAGTGACTGCTGAACCTGCCAAGTAAATAATTAATTTCTAGTACCTATTTGGCTCTTGTGGCTGGCAGCCACCTTTGTTTTACAGACCATAGATTGTTGACAGTATTAGGCTAAGGCAGAAACCTTTAAATAGAGATTACAGACACATTATCTTTTAGCACATAAATAGTCTGCATTCTTTAAGATGTTGTGTGTGTTATTTACAGAGCAAAATGCCATAGTATGCCCTTGTAGCCCTGCCTCAGTAGTCTTTTGGGTACTGAGAACAGCAAGACCTCTCTTCAACCAGTGTTTGTAGTTGTGGCAAATCTCCCTATCATTTTTAAAAGCTGGTATGGTGGCTTTCTGCCACTTCCAGGGAACAACAGCATTCAGTTGTTGGACAATACTCAGTGTACCCCAACTGGGAGATTTTTGCTCTCTTGAAGAAGAGAGGTAGGAGTGAAAGACTGACATTAAGGTGATTTGGGGGTGCATCCTCTCCAGCTTCAGCTGTGAAGAGAGAAAGGCCAGCACAGCTGACACAGGCAAGGAAGGAAATGTGTGTATGTGCTGTGTTTGGGTTTTAGCCCCTTGCCTGTTAACTGAAATAGTACCAACTCTATTTACTAGAGTAAAGAGCTATTTTGGTCAGTCCTACCCTCCTTTTAATTCCAAACTCTTAGAAACAGGCTTTTATGTGGTGAGATGTCCTTGCTACCATTGTCAAATATGGCACTGATTAAAAAGAAACCCCAACAACAAAACAAAAGCAAAACTACCTTCACCTCCCAAACTCTGGAATCTGATGCTCTTTTTTGGTTTTGTTTTATTTTGTTTTTACTCCACTCTTCCTGTGCCTGCAGATTCACAGCACAAAATCAAGGGAGAAGAAACAAAATCATATTGAGCACTCAATAATATCCACCCTGACTTTGTCTCCCTTCCTGGTCTGTCAGAGCCTTAACATAATTTAAGACACCTAGGAGGTATTTATGGATATGCTGGCTAGTGCTCAGAATCTTAAGGAGCCTTTTAAAAAATTTATGAATTTGTAATATAAAGCAGGTAGTTTTGTCAGCCAGCTAAACCCATGCTTGCTTTATAATGGAGAGGTAGCAGTGAATGCAGTATAGCTTGCAATATCCAAGAAGGATATGTGATTAACCTGCCTTGGCCATTAAATGTCACAGTTTGTGCATACACATGGAGCAGAAAGAATATCTATTTGTCAGTAAAAAGGTGACTGAATGAAAGAAGTCATGAAATGACATTTTTCAGTAGGTTTGTCATAGCTGGAGCATGGAGGAAAATTGCTTTCTGTAAATCTTGGCCCAACAGAACAAAACACACATTTCTTTCCAGTTGGGAAGCCACACTCATAGACATAATGAAAGCATTGTGTGCTCTGACTTTTGCAAACTCTGATAGAAACCAATCTGCAATCTTGACAGATATGATCTTTTGCAGGATGCACTGTTCATTTACAGCAGCTAGAGACCTCAATTAATTTATGAATGAGGACAGCAGGCTGTGAACTCCCAAGCTCAGCCTAGGTGCAGATGTCCCTGTCTGAATTTATGTTCTGGTAATTTTAAAGAGACTTATACAAAGCTTTTCTTTCATTTTGAGAGTAGATTAAAATTCTAATGGAAACAATTTGTGTGCATTTGTTGAATTGAATAATATTTATTACTGTGTGAAAAGAGGAGAGAAAAAAAGAAATGCTGAAAAGCTTCACTAGCATTTAAGTTAGTGAAGCAGGAATAAATAAGTACAGAAGCAGAAAGACCTCAAACAAGAAAATATTACTTAGTAGAGCCTGTAGAAACCCCACTGTTTTATCAAAGCATAATGAAAGCAATTTACACCTGTTTCTGAACAAATAGAAAATAGGATATTACCCAGTGTGCATGGTCTCTCACTTCTTTCATTCATCTGGGGAGATGCTTCTCTATTCTTGGAAAAAACCCAGCTTCATTGTGAACATGTTGTTTGCAGCTCAGAACACTTCTCACTCTGGTAGGGTTGTGATTTTTTTGGGGGGGAGGGTATGATGGTCACACAACCCATTCCTTTATTTCTGGAAAGGCTTTTTGAAAGCTCATAGGTGACTTCAGAGTAGAAATCCCATTGAAGGGGAAGATATTTTTAGGACTTAGGCTTCTGAACACAGTTAACTCATAACCTTTGTTCCACTATGACTGTCTTGGTTGGAGTCAAGCTTTTGGATTTTCTTCTGATGGAATGGTTTACAAGCACCATGCATCATATGTATGTGCCAGTACACCATGACTAGATACAGGAGGAATAAAGCAGAAGAATATCCAAGAATTACTCTAAATTTACTTGCCAGTTGTTTTGTCTGAGCTGGAATCAGTAGAGTTAATCTGTAGGGGTTTTGCATGAAAAGGAGCTTGTAAATATTTGAGCTGCTTCTGGAAAGATTTCTTGGTGAAAGAAATGTACTTGCTTTAGCTGACTTGGTAAATTTAATGAAGGCACTGCTGAAGCTATCAGCAGTGCACACATGGGAAAGAATTCTCCCTGATGCCTTGGAACTAGGATCCTGTTTCCACCTCTGAATGTAGAAGTCCAGGCAAACTGTTGGTGTTGCACAGATACAGCACTGCAGATAAACTAAAGTGAATTTTGGTAAGGAGTGCAACAAGTTCAGCTAACTAGCTGTACAGCCATTTGGACCAGAGTGAAGGAGGAGGTGTCAGAAGGGAAGGTAATCCTGGAGAAGGGGCCATCTTTTAGTGGGAGGGGCTGTAACAGGCAACAATGCACTGAAGACCTAGTAAGGTTTGAAAACCTGGATTCTGTATGGTCTTAAATTAATCTTTATGATGCATATTCTCCTGAAATGCTCAGACATATCTGGGGAAACCAGTACCAACTAACAAACTATTCTGTTTCTTTAGTCATTCCTCATGCCAAATCTTTGAATTTCATTTCATCAGGCTCAAGGTGAAGTGATCCTTGATGATAAATATCTGGCATATAAATGCAGAACTGATGTAAGATACAACCATCCTAAAAGGATCAGGGTTAGTTGTGATAGTATTAATGGGTTTTAAAGACTGGCCAAATTAAACTTAGGACCTATTCTTGTTCACATTACATAGTATCTTGGTTTATCTGTAATTCTACTGATGATCTGTTAATTTCTAGTAAGAATTTTATTCATGAAAAGAAGGGGTCAGAGAGCATAAAAGAATAGGACTGTCATTAAAATCAGTGATCTTTTCATTCATTTCTGAAAGACATCAACCAAAAAGATGAAGCACTATCCTTTAAAAGAAGTGTATCCAAATTTTGGGTCAGCTCTTTAAAACTGAGCTTATTTTTGCATGGAGTTGAGCATCTAGGCCAGGTTTTTCAGAGAAGCAAAGTGGCTCAGGTGTGGACTCAGTTTGATTCCTGTGCCCTAGCTCAGGACATTTTCATGGTGTTACTTGAGTGGCTGCTAATTTTGAACAGGATAGAAGAATTGACTCAATAAATTACCAACCAGCCACCATCTAAAAGCATTTCTTTTCTGGACCATCCTGTGGCAAAAGCATGCATAAATTATTACTCCTCTAGCATCCAGCCCCCTGGAATGTCATTTTTTTCCCTTCTGCCTTTTATCTTAACTTGTATTATTACATTGAAAAACACAGTGAAATATCTTTGGGGGTGGTGGTAGCTGAATACACTGCATTTTCCTTCCATACACAATCTTCATTGCCTTTAGGGATTTCATTTGACTTAGGTCTTGCTAATGGAAATGCAAATTTTCTACCTGTCATAGAGTACTTTTGACTCTGCTGTCTGTCAGAGCAACACATTCCTCAAAAGCCTGGTTACTTTAACTCCTCAGAGCCCAGGGGAATTGTGCCTGCACCTACTAGGGCTCTGTTTGACCAAGTAGATAGTAAAGAACATATTTATATACATTTGAATGAGAAATATTAGCCTGTTCAGTTCTATGCTATGAATAAAACCCCACATAGATTGAAAGCTTTAAGCTTTGATTTACTGTAGTCAGTCATGCATTTCCTATTTAGTTTTGTTGCACTTTAAAGACAGCAACTTCTTTCATTTTTTAGTGATATATTAGTGATTCTAGTTCTGCTAATATTCAATCTAATCTTATCTTTTGAGGTTTGTAGAAAACCACATGCCTAACAGTGGGAAGATCCTTGGGCTACATGATTTAGCAGATTAGAATATGTCCTTTACTGTTCCACAACCTCACCAAACCTTTAGCAGTTGAATTATCCAACACAAATACATGAACTATTAAGGCAGAGAACAGAGAAATAAGTTTCTGCATTGTCATATCAATGTAAGAAACAAAAATAATGAAATGCTTCCTATTCTCAGCAAGAAAAACCTTTTCATTGGCTCTCTGAGAATTTGCACTTTTGTTACTATCTAAATCTTGGTGGCTGCAAAAAGGTTGTGTTTAGGGCAAAACAGTAAGTGGAATCCTTATGTATTTTAAGTAGTCTGTAAAGCTCCCAGCAGCTAGGGAGATGCAGGAGTTTGCCTGCCATATGTTAGTCCAGCTGAACAGTACTAAGAGGATATTTTTACACCACAGGCATCCATGTTTGAAAGCCTTCCCTCCTGCACTTTCTGGGCTAAGCAATAGGTTTTCTAACTCTTGTCCTCCTGAAATCAATGCTCTTGAGTAATCACACTACTTTTCTTTTAATCCTGCCCTCTATTTTCTCTTTTAAATGTCTCTGTTTTTTCCTGGAGGGCTCTACTCATTCCTCTGAAACTGTAACATTTCTTCATCTCCACTCTCCTTGAGGTTTTCTTCTTTTCCTGATCCACTCACCCTTCACTAGTGCCCTTTACAAAGGCTTTCTCACCTTCTGTGCTTCATCTCAAAGAGGAAGGGTGGTCCTTTCCTTCTCTGTTGCAATTCGGCTCTTGGATGTAAGAACTAGGATACTCATAGCTAGTGCTAATACCACACCTGAGCAGCTTCTGCAGTTCACATTCTCTGTCCCCTGGTTCCTGCAGGACTATTTAAAAATGAAATGTCACTCCTGCCTGTACAGGCAGATGTTTCTTGTTGACTTTGTCTAGGTTCCAGTTCCCAATTTCATTTTAATGACTGAAGAAGAAAGGAATGGAGCTGAATGCCCAGTACATATGGGTGGATCTTGTGTGCACAGGTCTTTTGGGTACAACAAACAGCAACAGGTCACCTAACTGTAGATCTTGCATGGTGATGATCTTTACAAAGTAGATTCTTCCCACTGCACAGACCAGAGGAGGCCAGCAGCAGCCAGGGCTGCCCTTTATGAAAGGAAGCAGTGGTTTCACAGTGCTCCTTTCTGCAAAGAGACAGTTCTGTTGACATGGAGGATGCTTTCCAAGGCTGGAGTTGCAACCAAGTCTTTACTTAGCTGCAAAGATCATAATGTTCCATGGTTTATTTGAATTATTAAAATGCAGTACTGCTTAATAGTCATTATTGCAGAGCCTCAAAACACTTACTGACAATGCAGTCTTGGCAAAGTAAGGACTAGTCTTTTTAATGGATGGGTTTTGCAACAGAGAAGGAGAAACCTGTGTTTCAGACTGAGCTATGGTTTCCAAAGAGGCAGAAGGTATTGATTGTAATATTGACTCCATACAGATTTTTGTTGTTCCTTTATATTTTAAAAATTCCCCCCCCCTCCCCATCCTCTTTCAACAGATCAGATGTCACTTCACTTTTCTTTCCTTGAAATAACACTGGAAGCAGATTGTTGACAGCTTCAGGCTTCTGCACAGTCAGCACTCTTAAGAGAAGAGTATAGACATGAGCAAAAGTCAAATGGTCTCCTAGGAGCTCCAACCCATTAAAACAATTGCTAAGGGTGTAAGAGCACAATAAACATCTGTGGTTTGTCTCCCCAGCATCCTACATGCCTTTCAGTTTGCCTCTGCTTGGAAATGGGCTTGAGCTGTCCAATTGGACCCAGATGTGAACTTGCAGAGTTCCAGGCTTTTCAGAGCTTGGATTTTGGTTCCAGGCTGAAGCTAGGAGTCATTGTGAAGTTAGTCTTTCTTATGAGACAGTCCCTGTTTTTAGCTAATCAGTGTTAAAAACATATGCCTTGCCAAATAATCATCAGGTTGCTGCTACAGAACATTTTATTACCTTGATTTTGTCACAAAATACATATTCATATTTTAAAGGCAGTCTTTAGCAATCTAAATGTTATCAACACTGACATACTACTTATCAAATAATTTTATATGGAAATGTTTATCCTAGCCCTGTGCTTAAATGAGAAGTATCTTTCACTTTCAGAACTATGATGTCTCTTTTATGATACCTTGCTGGCCATAATGAGGTTTAGCAGAAAAGTGAACCAAAACTCATTCTGTTTTGCTAACAAATGCCACTTATCAGTAAATCAGCCTCAAGGTTGAAATATAGTTTAGAGGAATAGGCAGAAAGAAACAATTGACTTGTTGTTTTAACTTAACTAAAACTATTTGAGCAGAAGAGATGAGAATTAAGATGTTGCAATAACTTACTAGGATGGTAAAGTTAAGTCAGGCAGTGCTCAATTTACTTGTAACTGTGTGCTTGCACATTGCAATTGAAAATAACCATGGTCTTGTTAACAATAATGATATTACTTCTAAGTCTTTGCTTAAATACTTCACAGAGAAAGAAATGAGAGACAAAGAACACCCAAAACAAGTTAGAATAGTATGCAACAGTTTCTAACTTCAAGAGCCTCACCCTGCCCCCACTTCCATTCAGAAAGCTCCCAATAGAAATCACAGAAGTGAACACAACCTCTTTCAAGTTGGAGTTGCATTTGTTTATTAGTTAAAAGACTGCTTCAGTGCATCACTATCACAAGCCTTCCTTCCACTGCAGCCGTGGTGTAATTTGCCAGTCATTCTGGTGTGCAATGTAATGGTGACTGAGAACACCAAGTGCTGAGAGATGCAATAGAAATAATGCAGTGCAGATGGCAGATGATTTACATTTAGTAAAAGAAGTCACAGTTCCTGTAGCTGAAAGCTTGTCTGAATGCATTTCCTCATGTGTATGTGTGGGGAAGTGGCAGAGGAAAGAAATGGCACCATGTAGGATTTCTTACAGGCAGAATGGCTAAGGCAAAGATATTAGGGACAGAGCCAAGCAAGATGTTGCAAAAGAGCATGGGTGGAAGCTAAATGGTTGGCCTGGATGGACAGTGTCACAAGAGGTATCACTCCCTAGTGATGGGAATAAACTGAAGAGGGAAGTTTGGTGTCTGTTTTGAAGTTGCAGGCTCAGTGCTGCAGTTGTGCCAAGGCAGAGCCAGTATATCTTCCTGGCTAGGGGCTGGAGATGATGCTGGCTGGTACTGGCAATGCAATAGCAAATAATGCCAGAAGCAGGCAGAGTAGAGGTAGAGGTAGAACATAATCTTTTATTCTGCTAAGTTCTCAGTATAGGTATTGTTTAATCACAGAGCTGGCTCCTGGTAAACTGTCATCAGAAGAGGACTAGGACTAAAGAGAAAAGATTTTAGGATTCCCAGTGCAGAAAGGAGCTGGGGCCTGTTCCTAACTCTGCAGTGAGAGGTGAGGGGGCATCTTGTCAGCACTGCTGGGACAAGTTTAAGAAGATGTAAGCAGAGTTGATAATCACAGCACTCTGGCAGGTGGGAAGACATTGTTATAGAAAGGATGACCTGCACAGAGTTAGTTACTGCCAGATGGCTCCCAGCTAGGGGACTTAAGGAGACTGTGATCTGGCCTAATCAAATGCCTGGCACCTTCTCTTCCTGCAGTGTCCAGAAAGACAACCCTCACTGCCAGTGATACAAAGGATCAGGAGTGATGAGACTGCCTTTCACCAACACAGTCTGGGCAGTGCAGTCTAGGCAGTGCATGCAATTCTTTTTGTTGGCTCTCTTTCAGTGGCATTACCTTGAATATGAGGAAATTAAGGAGAAAAATTGCTATGAGACTTGTAGGCCCTTTATAGCTTTAATCTCCACTCTTTTCTGCTTTCTGTTTTCCTGTCTCTTGTCATCCATCTTTGCAGAGACAGTGACCAAGATAAGCTAAACAACACTGTAGACTTGTTTGCAATTGATTTGATTTCTGCTTTCAGAAACTGTTTGAAATTGTCTTTTCAGTGCAAATTCTGGGGTTGCCAGAGCAAGAATTCAACACAGATCTACTGGATTTAGGGATGGGTTAAAAAATACCTGGCATGTCTATGGGGTGGAAAAGTAGCCTATATGATTTTTGGGATTCCCTTTCAAAGGGGCATGAGGGGGAAAGGCAAGAAAGACTGCATTCTGGAGCATGTGCCCTTACAGAAACTTGGCATGGTGATTGCTAAGGTTTGGTGTTGCAAGAGGCTCTAAAGTTACTGGTTGAGCCTTCCAGATGGTTAGTGCAGAGCCTGCAAGGGCTGTTTGTTTTAAGTTGTATTGATTGCTTTGTGTATAATTTAATAAAGTTGAAGCCTGCTTTCTTTCCTTGCAGCTGTACACTGCATCTGTCCTTGTTGGAGTGTTCCCATGGCAATTGTTGGTTGGATTTTTATTAGTTTGATTTATTTGATAAATAAATAGAAAACTAAAATGAGATAATTACCCAACAATGAATAGCTACCATATAAACACAGTGAAAACTGCACCAAAGGCCACTGGCAACAGGCAATGCTTTTAGTTTAAAAGTAGTGCAGGGATTCACAATGCAGTGGGGGATTTTTTTTACCTTCACTGGTCTTTCCTTCATCAGGTGTCAGGCTCTGTAGCTTACATGAGTTTCACTGCATACAAAATGTCTCTTCTGGCTTTTCATGTTCATACCATTGTTATTCTTGTCCAAGCAGTGGCAGCAGCTTTTATGCTCTCTTACTAACTTAGTCTGAACAGTTACATTGGTGGCAAAGAAACTTTCCTCTTTTCTCCCCAGAGAAGTGGTAGAAAAACCTGTGCTAATAAAACAAATATCTATGCTTCAGCTGAGGTTTGCTCTCCTTGCAGGCTATTGTATGAATATACAGGCAGGCTGGTAACAGGCCTCCAAATCACTCAGGAAGCCAGTATTGCTGGGGGATGTGGGGACCTGGCTGGACTCCTGATAACCTTGAGGCAGACAGAGGCATGACACAGGTGCCCTTTGCAAGGGGTATTGCAGCATGGCTTCTTTTATGGAAGAACAAGAGAGGACTAATCTGCAGGTTACTTAGAGGAAAGGAAGACTTTGGTAGTAGTTCATGAGGAAATCATACCTAATGCTTAGAATATAGAAGCCTAGGTCACTTCTTTTACAATGTGATTTGAGTCAATTTTCAACTCATTCATAGATGTTAGGAGCCTAAGCTTCTCTGTGGTGGCAGAGTATTTAGTGCAGGGCAGAGTGGGAGAGTTCTAAACATGGCAGTGCCTTCAATACTGATAGTAAAATCTAATGTGGGCTTCCCCAAGCATTTGCTCTGAGCTCTGGGAGCTGCTGATACCTAACCATTGCCTGGCCACTCCAACAGCAAGCACAGGTGGAAAACTAGAGGATCTTTGCTGTGACTCCTTGTAGCCTTGGGACAGGAGGTGTAGAGCAGATGTCTCTGCTGACTGCAGGCTACTTGTATTTCAGTCAGGAACTATTTTAAATCCTAAACTTCACATAAACTAACAGGACAAGGAAAATATTTTTTTCTGAATGGTCAATGCATTGCTGATCAGATTGTGCTATGCAGGACACACCCAGTGGTGTTCAAGGAACACACTAAGCTAGGCTTTTAATCAGAAGTAGATACTGTTATCCCTTTGAGGACCTCCTTTTCCTCTAGATGATCTTACACAAATGCAAAACTTCCCATGAGCACATGCCAAATGCTTTAAGACATGCCTGGGTCTGAAAAAGCTCTAAACTGATGTTTGGAAACTGGCTTGAATGCTTATTGAAAGGCAGCTAACATTTGAGGCTCTTAGAGGGAACTGTGGATCCTGTTTCAAATCTCATTTCCATGAGAATTACATCAGCATTTCAGTCTTCCACTGGTGTTGGTGGAAATGTTTTTAAAATTAGTGCTAAAATGTCAGTGCCTTTGTGGAGACACAGTCATTATGAGAAGATTCCCATGATGGTAGCCTGTTCCCACCTTTAGACCTGTAGAAACTGGGAGACTTTGGGGCTATTTCTTGACACTGCTCCTGGCCTGCTGTTGCCTGTAACTCTGACAATGTCTCTGTAAAATGGGTATAAAGCTTGGCTTCTTTTATACAATGTTATGAGTACTTCAAAGAATTATGTTTCAAAAGAACCAGGTTTTATTAAGAACCTCTGTTATTCTCACCTCCTTCTCTCCCCTGTGGTGTGAAATATTACTAGACCTGTGGCCTTGAAAGGTGTGTAGGCTCTCTCATGAGCCTCTTACTGCTGTTTCTGAGGCTAGCTTGCCTAGCAGGAGTGCTGAGTAGTGGGCCTGTAATTGTGTAATTTCACCCTAGGAAACTTTCCACTTCTGCCTAGGGTAATACCCTAGACAGATTCTGGTCTAGAGTTATTAGAGTCTTAGTCAGAATTTTGGTAGGAAGAAGAGTGAACAGTTTCACCTTGGCCTTCCCCAGCAGAGTAGTGAGACAATATGTCCTCAAATAAATGGGAAGAAAGTTCTTAGAGGGGGCTTCTCAGTCTGAGGAAGTAATAAGTGCTCTCTCTGGGCACACAGATTATCAAGAAACCATTAACAAGATTTGTTTGCTGCTCCTGTGAGCATGTGGTGTGTAGGTGTTCTCAGGCATTTGCAAAGCACTCAAAGGAAAAACTCCTTGGCTTGGAGATGGGGGAAAAAGGACCCTGCCCCTCTGCTGCTCCCACGGAGACTTTGGGTGGGTGGCTTGGGAGTGACAAGCAGAAGTTTGTAGTCCTAGTTAGATGGAGGGACAGCCCCATGTATATCTGAGGTCCCTGGTCTTCAGCCTCTGCCTGTTCTTTTAAGTGGTGGAGACTTAGGGAGAGAAGAGAGTGCCAGAGGGGCCAGATGGAGGGGAGGTCCTGCTGTGGTACACGACTGCTTGCAAGATCAGGGCCTTGAGCCTGCCCCCAACCATATGACATTTCCTCCCCTGTGCTACACTGAGGTATAGAGGCTTGCTTCCTGCTGCTTTACTTCCTGCTGGTGTTCTATTTAATAAATATTCTCTTCTTTACCTAGTATTTCCTATTCTTTTTCTTTTGTTTTCTGTTTTGTTTCCCCTTTCCTACTCGGGACCTAATTCTGCTCCACTCTGTTTAGGCCATGTATCCCCCTAGCACTGGGACACCATCTGCTTTTGCACCTGACCTGCACCATGGTAGAGGCTTGGTCCATATGTCACAGCATGAACTTGAGTAATGATTTTTGTCCTTGCAACACAAGTCCCTGAAGTAAGTTTGCAGGGCAAGGTCTTCTGAGATCCCAAACCTGCAACATACAGTGCAGAGAAACTGCTCCTGCAGGCACCAATGTTAAGAATCACTCTGGGCAAGGAGTTTATACTATAACATGCAGCTGGTTTTGGGGTTTTGGATTGTTTTTTTTTTAACTTCTAATCCTGTTGCATTCCAACATGATCAAGGAATTTCACTGGAAAGCTTGTCATATCCTAATTAGCCTTAGAAATAGGAATATTTTGGCAATGGAACTGTTTTGATTAAAGGTTGTGTAAATCTCATTAGTCACAGAAGCTGAACTCTCTGATGGGGCTTGTATCACCCAAATTCCTATGGTCCCATTACTATTTGGACATTCTCTGCACAGATGTGCTTTTAATTTCATTCCTCTGACTGCATGTTCTGCATGGTGAGATCTGATGCAGTATGTAGGCTGCAAGATCCAGGTTCACCAGCCCTTTCTTAACTATGGGTTGTCAGCTAGTGTTGCATCTGTAGTGTTTTGGTTACATGCTTCTTGCCTGATCTGACTGAGAAAAGAAATGGGACTCTGGAAAGAAATGGTGCTTCATGGGCATGCCAACAGGAACAGAGAAATGCAAATCCCTTCTGCTTCCAGATATTTAAGGTTTCTTTTTAATAACACTCCAGGCCAGCCACTTTGAGTCACTATTCTGTTTCTTGGATTGTTGAACTCATTTGGCCTTGTGCCTCACAGCACCACATGTGGTATGTCTTAATGGACCTGAAAGGTATGGCATGCTGTGACTTGATTTTATTTACATTTATGTAAATATCACCAAGTTTATTTTAAAATGACTGAACTTCTGCAGTTGCAGCTCTGGGGTAGTAAAGATTGCTGAAAGGACAGTTATGTTCCTATAATCTAAATCTGGAGGACTTCACTTAAAATCATGCTCACTATTTGTCACTTCTTACTTTGCTGAGCTCATCCAGTGAACCTGTCTGTTGTTTGGCCTGTACTGGTGTCCTGCCTTTCATTTTTTTAACTAGCTCAGTGACTCCAGTTGGCTTTCCAATGTCAGAAAAGGGTGCTCTAAGGCACTACAGGTGTAATGAGATAACTCAGTTTCTGGCTTATTGTGTAATACTGGTCAGGAATTTTCTGTCAAAATGTTTTTATTTTCTCTGTTCAGGAGCTGATTTGACAGCTCTTAATGAAAATGTACCTATCAGTTTTGGCAGGCAAGTCTTCTCACATGGGAGAAGGAATCTCTGGAGCAGGGCAGACGCCTGTCTGCAGAGCATCCTGCTTGCCCTGGTGCAGCCAGCAGCCCTCCCTGGGTCCCTGGAGAGTGCTTCCAATGCTCTACCAGCCTGGAGACTTGAAACATGGAGACTTAAACTTCCATCTCTAATAGTCCAGTCTTCTGCAGCCCTCTTCCTCTTTCTTATTGCCATTCTGTTGCTCTCTCAAATTAAGCTAAAAAGCCTTGTAAGACCAGGAGACTTGCAGACCTGGCAAATGGCTTTGCACACTAGCCTCCTTAGAGGTTTCAGTCCCAGGAGCGGGGTGCAGCTAGCCTTGTCTGGAGCCAGTAGAGCCCATTCAGCAGCACTGTGCCCAACATCTTATTTGCAGCATGTCCTGTCCCCCACCAGCTGAAAAACACTGTGTTAGGGACATCTGGTATGAGTCTGTGCCTCATAGCCCACAATATGTTCAGCTGGATTACTTGTATGCGTAAGGCTGGCTGGTGCTGCCACTTTAAATATTTCCTTTCTTGAAGTTATTTAAGTGAGATTTTGTTATTAAGCATAGTCTATGTATGAAGCTAAGAGCCTCTCTGCTTCCAGGCACAGGGTGCAAGTGACCTCTGAGCTGCTGCAGAGGTAGCAGGTATTTTGACTGGTTCATTGCTAATTATTGCTTCAGTAAACAACAGCTGTTCAGATGCAGCTCAGCTTCTTGCTTTGAAAAGATTACAGTGTCCAAACTGTAGTCTGGTATTATTGAGAAAAGAAAAAAAAAAAAAAGTAGTGATAATCATTTCACTCCCCTACTGCTACAGATTTTATGGGCCTTGTAGTGTGCTGTTATGTCAGGCATATTAATTGCTAGTGAGTTGATGCTAAGCAAATGAAACAGCTTTGTGCAGTATTTGGACACTTGGTTATAGACAGTTTAACAGCAGTCTTCTGGAGAGACTGTGCATTAGTCTTAGATTATTTTTCAGCATTAGAGGAATGGCTCTTTGAAAGTAAGTATAAAGTGAACCATTGCTGCCATGCAATAGCAGTAATAAGCTGTTAAGGTACATTGCAAAGCATGAGGTCAGATGCAGCGTGTTCTTCCAGCCACCCAAGAAGTATAATAGCAACTAATTAGTGCAGCTCCTTCAGACTATTGCTATTGCAACAGGAGGAAAGGTGGAAAAGTACAAGGGGGGCCCCCACTATTACTATCTGCCCTTTAGATGAAGGTGTTGTTGGTATTAACTTAGCAGAGGGTGAAGGCCTGACCCAGCACAGCACTGTCACTGATGTGCTCTTGGCACTGAAAAGAAAAACAGCCCTATTCTTTACTACATGCAGTTTCTGGCCTTCTGCTTTCTTCCTGAGGAGCAGGATTTATAGCCTTGATTTACTGAAGAGCAACAATTACAAATTAACTTTGAAGGCATGTGCACACACACATACACTTTGCTGAATACCTGAACAAGCCCTTCCTCTCTGCCTTCCCAGCCAAGGTGGTTGTTGCCTTGCAGGAGCTGGCTGAGCTATTGGCCTACCGCTGGTATTAGGCTGCAGCAGTGTCCTTGGCTATGGCCAGCCACCAGCTACTGTTGGGCTGCCTCCAGCCAGAGCACATCCTCTCCAGCTAAGCTGAGATACAGGCTGCTCTTAGTCTGAAGCCTTTGACCTCTCTGCTGCTGTGAAAGCCATCTGTAAATACCTTCTGTGCAGTTAAAACCAAAAAACCCCATGTATTTTACTAAATACATATACCAGCAGTCAAGCTGGCACCCTCTGATTGCATTTATAAAGGAACAAGGTGGCATTAGTGCAGCTACTCGTTCTCGAGTGTGACAAGTCAGGCTGAATCACTGACGAAAGGGCTCCACTTTGGGATGGCAGACCAGGACTCGCCACTGCAGCAGGGGCTGGGGTAAGCATGCAGGCAGCCAGACATAGGGCAGCAGGCTGGCTCGCCCAAGCGGCGCTGCCCATCTGGGGCACCTGTTGCTTCCTCCGGAGAGCTGTGGGTGTGATGCATTACAGGGAGATCAGAGAGGGCGCGGGAAGTGGCATTGGGCCCAGCAAGACATGCCAGGCTGCCTGCCTGACTTGTGCCATGCTGTGGGTTGACAGGAAGTGCAGTCCTAGGGGATGTGGCATCTTAACACAGTGATTTTTATGAATTTTATTTATTTTCACTAGAACCCAGCCTCAGGGAGCCGCACCGCGGAGCGCCAGTAACACGCCACAACCCGCTGAGCCCCGCGTGTAGCGCCAACACGTTAAAATGGCGGCCAGGGCCGCTGGCCGGAGCAGGCAGCTGCCGTCCCCTTCCCTGACCGCCAGGGGGCGCGCGAGCCACAGCGGAGCTGCGCTGAGGGGGCGGGTGGCGAGGCGTCCGGGCGCCAGAGGCTGTCCTCGGGGCGGAGGAAGGGACAGCAGGTGCGGAAGGGACAGAGTGAGCGTCACCGGCCTACTGCGGGAGGCTGTTGCGCCGCTTTTGAAGGACTCGGCGCGAGTTTGCGGGCTCGCCGCGGCCCTACGCTCTGACGGTGCAGGGACAAGCGGCTACGGCAGCCGGTGTTCGTCTCGGTCGGGACGCTGTCGGGTTGCCGTGCGTGGGCCGGGAGCGGTACGCTTGTGGTTGGGAGCGCCCTTTAATCTCTTTCCTTAAGTCTGAGTTTCCTTGTGTGGTGGGGCAGGACCCTGGAGGAGGCAGTTTCCTTTCTCTGGTTAAGGCAGGGATGGTAGCTTGGCGATCCTGGCGTTTCGGGTGTCAGCGCTGCAAGCCTGCCCTGGCGCTGCAGGTAGCAGCAGCCTCTCAGTTTACACCGAGTCACGACTAGGTAGTGTCCCACCTTCACCGGAGCTGACAGAGCATGAAACATCTGGGAAGGAACACTCGGTAATTGAGGACGGTGTACGCTCAGGGCACAGTGCAGTCACTGTTGGCCCAGACAAGGTTTTATTATTATTTTTTACCCTAAACGCTTGCTTCTGGATGCCTCGGAAACATAAACATGCAGACGTGTTGGCTTGTACTATATTCCTGAAGAGAATTTAACAGAGAGTGAGGAGATTTATTTTTAGTTAGAATTTCTATGATTCTGTGATTTATTTTTAGTTAAATAATCACGAGCTACAAAAGGTTAATAGAACTTTTTGCTCTGCTGTGGAAACCAAGGGGTGGTGTTAAAATGCCTCGGGCTCACACTGTCTGTTTAAAAACTCAGGACTTCAGGGTAATCTCTGTTGCCTTCAGTCTGTATCTAATTTATTTTGTTATTTCACAGTAGGAAAAGGGGAGAGGATAAGGGGAAGACAAACCCAAACCCTCTGGGCTGGCATTTACTGGAGAGAGTTAACGAAGGTTTCACTTTGATCCTGTACAGCTAAATGGACGGTGCCAGCAGCTGGTTTTAACTCCCATCGCCTGCATCCATTACATGTAATTCCAATAGCCACCTATTTCACCAAAAGTTTCTAGAAACTGTTTCTCTTGTAGTGTGCTCTAGTGGTCATGAAGCAGAGCTTCCCACCTCTCCTCTGCTCTTTTGGTTGGCTGGCTGGTTTTTCTTTTGTTGTTGTTTTCTCTTCAGTCCCCAGTTCCTAGTGTGAGTTTTATCAGAATTGCATTGCCACCCACTGCCTCTTCCCTCCTCTCTCGTTTAGAACCACTTTACTACAGTGTGTTTTCTCCTGTGAAGGCACGTTGTCTATTGGAGTCTATTGTCACAGCACCCTTTGGCACTTTTTGTTTTGAGTGAACTGTTTAAATCTGTCCCTGCAAGATACGTGGCATTTTTTGGGCCAAGCTTCAGATTTGTGTGTGATGTCTCCTCGTGCTCTCTCAGGATTTTAACGGTATCTTCACAATGCATGCACCAGGACTGTAAGCAAGAGCAGTGTTGCTGGTGCCATCGGCAGAGATAACGTTGCCTTCTTATTTCCCGTGTTTAACAAAGCCAGTAATCTCATTAAGCTTCTCCGCCCCCGTGAGCTCTTCCTTGCCACCACTATTGTACTGAAATCTCACAATGAGTTATTTATCTATAATGCACTCCTCATCCTTTCCAGTCACTGCTTTCTTGTAGGCAGCTACATACCTTTCATAGCAAGATTTGCATTTCTTATTCTGAGGTATTTTTCTTCTGGAGTTGCCTGTATGAAAATGCATTTTGTTTGAATGGGCTCACTTTAGCGAGTGATCCATATTGTTCTGTGTGACTGCTCTGTCCTAGCCATTATTTGCCACTCCATCAATTTTTTGTCATCTGCAGATGCTGGCATCACTATTTATTTATTTATTTTAGTATGTGTCCCCTCATGATTGTGATCCTAATATGATGTTCTTGTACACCCCCCAGCCCATTTTTTTCCCCCCCGTAGTTCCTGTCAGCAAACACTGGATGGACATTTCTACAGCATCATATGCCTATAGTTACTCTCATTTTTCTTTTATTGATTGATTGATGTAAGGTTAATTGGTTCATTAGCTAGCCATTCCTGTAATTTCCGTTGTCAAATGATTCCTGAGTGTGGAATGTGGAAATGCTTCATTGCGTTGGGCTAACCATTTCCCGTGCCTCTGTAATGCATGGCACTTGCCCTGCTGTCTCTGACAGCTTAAGTGTGATTGAGTAACTAGAGCCAGTTGAAACATGTTGTCGCCTTCCAGCCTTGTTCTTAATTTCTGAATTTCCTCCTTTTCCTCTGGAATCCCAGAAGGCTTTATTAAGACAGCTTTGTGGGAACCATTAACTCTAAGCTGCATAATTATGTTACTATGAGCTTTTGACTCAGTTTCTAGTACGAAAAAAAATACACATCTCTAGAAATTTATATTCCTCAATGACAGGATTTTAATTTAGGAAATTAAAAAGTTTACTCAATTTACCTAGGAAGTTATAGTAGTTAACAGCAGAGGAGTTTACCTGCACAACTACCAAACACAATAAAGTGGGGTCTGTGAGAACACGACGCTCTAATGAGCTGCCATGTTAGTATACTTGTTCTCCACCTTCCAAATTACACACAAGACTTTTATGTACTTAAAGGGATGGTGCTTCTGATATTGTGATTAGGAGGTGGCAATAAGAAAGAAACCTTTTCACCACTTGCCCTGAAAGCCAAAGGCATTTTTAGTGAGCTGCAACAAATAGGTAGCTTTCTGGGATGATGACCAGATAAGCTGCATTTTTTTCCCCGGATTTTGGTGGTGCACTTAATTAAGCACTGCCATCCTTATTTATGTTACCCCTGTTAATAAATGTACTGGGGGGGAGGAGAAGGGCTTTAGCTTTTATTAGTGCTTGACTTGGAGGTCTAGCCTAGGCACTCATACAGTTAAATTGGCCTCATATGATCACTGACACAAAGCTAAAAACTTCAGAGGAAAACATTAGTCTTAAGCTGTGTCTGTCAGCATGACAGCTATAGACCCTTTGTTTCCTTTTTCCCAGAGGGAGAAAAAGTAGGCACCTACCCATCAATTAACTGCTCTGCTTTTTTGTTTTTGTTTGTTTGTTTTAGGGTTTGTTTTTTCTTTTGTTTCCTGAGCCCCAGCAACTTGAGTGTGCAGTCCGAGCTCAGTTTGATTTTATAAGCGGCGAGCGTTTAGTCCTTGGCACTAATTGGCTGTAGATGAGAAGCAGATCAGTCTGCTTGGTTTGGATGTGGCTTTGCAGTTCTGAGTATGATTTCACTGTGCCTGTGCTGTTCAGTTTATGCTATGTGAGGCTCTCTGCTTTGGCTTATTTTTAACCCTGGCAACTTCTAATAAGTGTCAAATAAGCAGCTTCTAATAAGCTGCTTAGAAGCTGTAGCTAGTAAGTGTCTCTGCTTTGTGTTTCCCATCCCCAAAGACTTAAACACTAGTCTCTTTCTCTTTCTGAAACGTTCTCAAGCTGACCATCTGCCTAGCTGTAGCTTGCCATTTTGGAGGTAGCAGTCAACCAAGTATTAATACTTTTAGAATATTTTTTTTCTTTTCTGAAAAGAGAAGTCAAACATTTTGGCATCTCTGAGTCTGTGTGAATTCAGCCCACTCTCTTGCAGACAGTAATTTAAAAATGTTGTTTTGTGCAGTGCTTTTTTCTTGTACAGTCTTTTAGCCATCACTTTCAGAGTGCCTCTGAAGAGTGGCAGTGGTAACTGGCATTTTTTTTTTTTTCCCCGGTGAAATGCAAATCTCTTGCCCCCCAGGTGTGAACATACAAAGCTCTCTTACTGGCTGGTGGTGTTTGGGTGGTGTTGGGTTGTTTGTTTTTTTTTTAATAACAAAGGCAACAGTTAGCTAAGCAGAGTGACCTGATTCATGCTGGATCAACATGTTACCAAGTCAAGGGTGTCACCACAAAGTAAGTGTGATGAAGTCTGCCTGTTCCAACTAAATTCAAAGCAGTCTCTTGACATATAGCAGTGCACAAGTCAGCAGTTCCTGCTAAGTGGGTCTAAATGCAGACTGAAGGATCTTTTCTGTGTATATATGTAAGTACCAGTGCCAACTGGTAGTATTGTTGCTAGTGCCAACTGGTATTTCTAATCAGATACTTTTCTTCTTTCTTTTCTTTTTTTTTTTCCTCAGGAAGACATGAGAGAAAACAGGTCTAAGTGATTTTTTTTTTTGATTGTTGTTCTTTGCCTTTCCCTTACCTAGAAAAGATTTGGCTTTGTGAGGTATACTTAATGTTGTCTCTAAAGTAGGCCACCTGAGATCCCATGGAGTAATTCACTTTGCTGAGTTAGCAGATAAGACTATGGACAGAGTCAAAAAAAAAGGTACTGCCAACTGTGAAGCAAATGAGTCAATACCAGTGCAACTGGATCACTTTGCTTCTTCCAATACAATGATAAAGCAACAGCACAGAAGCAGTATCTGACATACAGATTTCAAAAAAACCAAATATAAACACACACACACACACACACATTGGGTTGGCTTTTATTGGAAAGCCTAGATGCAATCTATAGTTATCAATTTGTGGAAAATTCAGGACACATATAAAGTTAAGAAGGGAAATTAAAAGAACAATACAAATCAGATGAAATATACATCTCAAAATATCAGGATAGCATTTTGACTGTCATTGCCTAAAATACTTAAAGATCCTTTTTTTTCTGTAATAGGCTTCTTTTAGGTATGCATATTTTTTTTTTTCCCTTTAAAAACATCATTTTGTTTATGTATTCCCCAAGGTCACTATTTCCTGCAGGAACATGTCCAGATCACAGGTCTTCTTTTTTTTTTTTTTTTTTTAGCAAGAAATAGGCTCATTATACCTACTAACAAGGCCACTAATTGGCTTGATTTGACTTTCTCTAAAATGATCACTAACAGAGAGTGTAATTTGTTGTTTATTGGTGCCAGAACAACAGAGAAGGAACTGGTAGGCGTCAAGTAGAAGATGTATTTCATTGTTGACATGTTATACAGGCTTTTCAGATTCCAACAGAAACATTTGACATAATTTAGGTCATGAGCCTATTTCAACAGAGAGCACTTACAGCATGCTAAATACAGTGCTGTGGAAGAGTCACCCAACAGAACTGCAAACACCTAGCACTGTACATCATTAAAAAGAATCCGGAGATCAATGACACGCCTCTGGGGTCTGACAGATCAGCCTTTCTAAATTTAGGGCCCTCAAGACTTCCAAGGGTAAAAATACTAACTACTAATCTGTGCTTTCATTCTAATAGATGATTAGCATTCATTCTATCTGTAATTAGTTCTTGTATGCTCTACCAAATACACGCATACAGTAGTAGCACTGATACTGTAGATTCGGTAGCGACTTGGCTGGGAGAAATTCAGATCTGTTTATCAAACAATCCTCATGTGCAATTTAGAGTATGTAATACTGTTGACTCTCAGAATACAAAGCAGTTAGAAAACTATTTTTATTACATCCACTTGAACCATTCATAGTTAAGACACGGTCACTTACTATGTTTTGTCATTATAATACATGGATAGAAATACTGTGTATAGTTCAATGAACATCAACACCCCCCCCCCAATTTTGCCTCATCTTAAAAAATATTTGTTTTTGTGGCTGAATTTAGTGCTCATGGAAGTAAAGCTCTAAGAATGGTTTCAGCCAAGATGTAGAACAGATGCCATAGATGCCACCATAGGCTTCCTATAAGGAACCAGCTGCACACTTCAGTTCTGTCCTGCAGCAAATATACTGGGCCTCGGAGCAGAGCATGCCAAATCTATGCAGTGGTGTGGAGATGCAGACTAGGCACTGGAATTGGACCCTCCTCTCCATCCCCCGGGTTCAGTGTTCACAGTACTGGGATTTGATCTGCCAGGTGAAGGCCAGGAGATGAACCTACTGAACAGCCTGCCTGCCTAAAGAGCAATTCCATAGCATCAGGTCAGAGGTACGCTTCTTCTATCTGGAGTTAATAACATCTAAAAGAGCTGTATTATACAGAAGACAAAGCTGACATAACTGGATGAAACTACATCGTTTCTTCTTCTTCTTCTACATACAATTTGCCAAGCACCTGAGACACTATTCTCTCCATTTTGAAACAAAGCTGCTAAAAAAAACCAAAAACCCAACAGAAACCTCACCTGGTATGAGTAAATGTCCATTTATTACGGTAGGGCTGGAAAAAGACATGGAAAACCCAACCTATTGAAGTCTTCCATCATAATAAACGAGACTTATTTAGTTACTGTGCCTTCTAACAATGACTGATGAAGTGGCACTGGCCTGGGTGACAGGAGAGGTACAGAAAGGGAGGGAGCTGTGGTCTGATTCACCCAGCCACTTTGGAGTGTCCCATCCTATCAGCAGAGTGATAGATGCACGGCTTGAAACCTAATACAAAAATATTAACACTTCTGGACATTAGTCATCACTGTTATATCTCTACAATATAATCCTTTATACTGTACAGCTATAACATAAAAGGTGCAATTCCCTTTAAAAAAATCACACACAGCACATGTTTTTATTGTTTTATTTTTAATTATAAACTTTTTTTTAAACACTTTACATAAATTAACTCCTCTGAGACTAATATTTGATGTACAGTAAATTGTAATTCATATAAAAATCCATAAACAACTTGTCTCACATAATTTACAAAAAAAAAAAAAATCAGGGTTTCCTTTGCTTATCTGCAACAAGGATTCTACTTGCCATTTTCCCCCCAAGGCAAACTATGTTAGCATTGTAAAATCCATTATTAAATTCCCATGGTAGCATAAGTCACTTGTGCCAATGTCCTTTCAGAAAGCAGCACAGTTTAAAGCAGTCGGGTTGTCTATAAACAGTAATTTTTGCCCCCACAGTTTAAAATTAACAGATATATACCACATCCTATGCAGTGAGAAAGAGAGAGAAAAAAGAGAGAGACTACTTCTGGTAAGCAAAGGTCAACAATTCAGTACTATTTGGAAACACTGTATGGGTCTGTATCTTAAATACAGTGCCTTAAAGGAACAGACAGCCTGTTGCAAAATCTCTAGGCCTTTTTTTTTTAATACTTTTTGAGTCCAACTTGAGTGCAGCGATATGCATATGTAAACATATTCTTTAAAGCAGATCACCTTTAAGGTCATTGAGAAAAAAAACCCAACAAGTTTTGTCATTAGCAGTTATCATTCTTCGGGAAGGCGCTCTTTTCATTACGGAGTCTCTTCAGATTGTGCTACAGAAAAAAATCTGAGCAAAGATGTAAGCTTAGGCTCAAGTAGTAATGCAGCAAAACAGTTTGGTCTCCTTTTTAGAAGACACTGGTAGACGGTCTCTTTGGCAGCCTGAGCTAAGCCAGTGTGTTACCTCTTGCCTATCTCACTTTGTCTGAGGAACTGTATATTGTTAGCGCTGTCTGCCAATTCTGGATATTGCTCCACAGAGAGTACATAGTACCCATCATATCCTTGTACCTTCCCAGCACTTAGCAACTGCCTCTTTTCTCCTTCTGTCCACAACCTGGCGCCTTCCTCTCCGTCTCTTACTCTCTGTTGTTCCCTGGCCCAGGCGCTGGAAAGAGCTCTTTGCCTCGCCTGCTCCAGTATCCGGGCCTTCTCCTCGTCGAGCGTCATGCCATAGCGGACGTGAAGCGCTAAAGCCCCGTACTGCATTTCCACATCAGCAAACCTACGAGTCCTGCCGTTCACTACGGTGGTGGACTGGGAAACGGTGACATTGATGCCGTTCTCTAGGGCCTTCCGCCCACTTGTCAGCCTCAGTGTCCCAAGGTCAGTCTCGGGGGAGGTGGTCTTGATAAAATAGTGCGTGTCTTTTCCCTCCACGGTGAAATGCAAGTTTTCTAGGTAGTAGGCGTTGTTCAGGACAGCTGCCACTTTTATGCAGTCCTCATTGGCAATGTTGAGCACGTTTGTTTGCACTTTGCCTTGATTGACGGCGAGCATCACTCCCTTGCCGATCAGAGACTTCACTGTAGCAAACCACAGCCATGACTTCTCTCCACTTGATTTCCGTCTGCTGACCTGCACTTCTGCCATCTTTCCCAGGGAAAGGAAAGCCTTTGCTTGTCTCGCCACTTGTTGTTGCACTCCAGAAATTGGCTGTAAACAAGAACAGACAGAAGTTTTACCCACCATCTGTAGCCCTCTATATGCCAAAACAGCCAGGCCTTCTTGGTGCGCTGCCCGTGGACGACAACAGGATATGCCACAACTGACAGTGCCAAGCAGTTAATTAAATCTACAGACTGCTTGTTCTGCTGAGTTACAGGACTATTTTGTTCGATAATGTTCAGTGCTTTTTCTCTTTGTCTCCCCCAGAAACTGCACAAAAGTAAGCTTGAACTTCAGAGGCTACTTAACTGGCTGCACAGGACAGATAATACTAGTAATAGGGGTAAGAGCTCTCTTACTACAGTGTCATCTCATCCTTTGAGCTTGTTTCACTGTGATTCCTGTACACCACGAGTCTATCCAAATTGGGAATATTTTTGCAGGTCACGAAGCTGTGCTTTAGAACAAGAACAAGCCCTTCTTTATGCTGAGTCAGGAGATAAGAGTCTCAGGTAGCTGCAGTCTGAGACCAGACTGCAGGGAAGCTCTTATAACCCCTCAAGCTGCTAAAGGAAGGAGAGGAATCAAACTGTAATGATAGTCTTTACAGTAAAAGAGAAGGAAGCAAACGGTACAGAGCAGTGAGGTGGAGTACTGGGGACTGATGCCCTTTCTTGCAAACGCTTGCAGAAACTTACAAAAGGGGATGTCTGAAAAGACTGTTGCCAGTTCAGTTGTGTCAGCTTCCATTTTCACCCCAAATATAAGCATACTGCCTAAAAGAGACCCCAGAACTTCAGACAGGTACAATCCTGAATACAGCAGAATACTTTTTTGTCAGTCAACAAAGGCAAGGGACAGTGAATAAAAAGAACCAAGGTGCAAGTCTAAAACAATACTCGCTTGCTCTTTCATGTTTTACCATATCTGGCATGTTCTTACTCAAAAGGTAGGTATCCTACAAAGGGGAGGAAGTAAGAGGTGCAAAAGCACAAGATGGAAAAGCTAGGACAGGAGAATCTGTTAGAAAATTTATTTTGACTGTTAAGAGCTACGTGTAGCCCACTATGCCAGATGCAGTCTCGGTAAAGAGAGAAGATAGCTGGGGAACAGGACTTTGGAGTAGCTCCCGTGTAAGCCAGAGCAGCTGGAAGAGCAGGAGCACCTAGCAGGAATGGTTAGCCAGAGCAGCTAGACAGTGAGGCAGCTCATATTACAGGGTCAGCTGTGGTCGAGATGAGCTCTTACAACTGCACAGAATGAGCACATCTTATCTGCCTAACCCTGGGTGTTAACAGCTACAAGCTGTGAATGAGCTAGTATTGACGGAGGTAGGGAGCAGACAGCTGCCCTAGCTGTTGTCTCAGCGGGAAACAGAGAGAAAGATTTAAATAGCTTTGGCTGCACTTTTCAAAAGGAGTACTTAGTTTCTGTAGATGATCCAGTTTATCTTCCAATTGACCCCTTCTCCTTTCAGTAATATACTTTTAAACTGATTTGATTCATTGCTGACAAATGAGGCAAAAGCCTGTTTAGTTTCCCCAAATTTCCGTGTGGGAAACCAAGCAGAAGCCATTAACAGACTCCAACAACCTTAATTCAGCCTTGCTGCTAATCACAAAGCTTGTCAAAAGGCTTGCAAAGGCTTCTTTGCTTCGCCATGAGAGCAGCTTTCTGGAGGGGACAGTTCCTGAGGGAATTATGAATTGACTTGGACTCTTGACTCTTCTTCAGTGTGGCAGATTCCTGTCTGCACTTGCTAACAAGTATGGATTTCAGCTGTTGTAAATCCTACATGAAAGCTATTGAGCACAAAGTATATTCTAGGCAGCAGGCTCATCAGTGGGAGCAGGGAGATGCTATAGCAACTTCATAATGACAGTGTTTGTTTATTTTTAACATGTATCCTCAGAGCTCTGAAGCAAAACCTCAGAGCTCCATAAAGCTCACTCCAGAATGTTTCAAAATACTAACTGGTTTGTGTATTTACTTCTGGCTGCTGGTTGTATTTGCTTGTTCAACAGTGAATATCACAGTCACAGCTTCTTCCTACCTGAGAATTATGAATCCTTGTTTTCCTCCCACTTCTTTCTTTCTCTTTGTCATATCACGTGCCCCTGGCACTCCTCATGTTGCTGAGCTCTTTCCTGGAGTTTTTTGACAACTAGCTGTCTGCTGTCATCACTTTGACCAGACTGGTTTTCTTCCTTGTGCACCTTTGCTGTTGTTAGTGAATCACTGCATTCTTTGAGAGCTAAATAAATAACCTCTGATAGTTCTTCACAGCCATGCCTGATGACAGACAGGTCTCTTACCTCCTGATACAACCACCTTGCCTGGAGTACCTGCAGTGCTGCTCCTTCACTGCCCCTGCTGATCAAGGGAGACGCTATTCTCATGCTGTGTTCCTGTTACTCAGTCCCTGGCTATTAAAAGTAGATAATCTAGCGAGTCACTTCATGTGTGCAAAATTAGCTCCCACATGCTGCCTTCTGCTGGGCCACCCTTCTACATTTTCTTCTAAATTAGATTGTAAGATTCTTCAAGATCATATCCTCTTTTCATCTCATAAAGTTCTCTACCATGGTTCTTGTAACAAGAGATCTGCTTTTGACTGCTCACAGCGGGATTACCTTTTTTTACTGTCTCTTACCACTTCCTTCTTAACTGAGAACTGCAGGATTTTCAAGGTCATGGGTCTTTGGCTTTTGAGTAACTTTGGTTTGTAAATATAATTTTCTTAAATAGCAGATTTAGATTTACTTCCACATTTATTTCTTCCATCATTTAAAAGTGTAGCAGGTTTTCAGGACTGAAGTTCATTTTTTCTGTTCCTCCCAAAGACTTTCCTAAGCACCTGGTGTTTTAGTTTTATGTAATGTAATGGCTTTTACCTCAGGTAGTTTCATTTTCAATATTTTATCTTTACATATAAAACATGGTTAATATTAAAGAGAAGTAAAATTGTAGTGGTGCCTAGCATGCATAATTTATATCACCTGTTCTTCTGTTTATTTCACAGTCTATTTTTTACTAGAGTGTTCAGTTTCTGCCTTCAGGCAGAGTGTTAGTACCTATCAAATCTCTCTAGTTTCTACTACGACACCTAGACATCTTTAAAGGGCCTGCAACTTGTTTTCATTGATTATTATCTTTCTGCATTATTGTTTGCTGAAAGCAAATGAAAGCTTACTTTAAATTGTACCTAACTTAGCAAATCTGTAAGAAAAACCATCATCTATCATTTCTTAAATTCTTTTGAAAGCAGATAAAAGGTAGAGGTTTGAAAAGCACCGTTCAGTTCTCACTTAGCAAAACCCCTGTCAGGATTATCCATGCCTAATAACACCTCAACAGAAGGGAACATTAAGTCCTGTTCCATTTGTATGTTTAGTTTTGTTTCTTACTGGTATGTCTTCCCACTGCTGGCTCTTCACAAGTTCATAAGAAGGTTCTGTTAAATCAAATTTTGGAACAGGGAAACCAGGAATGGCATTGTGCAGATGGAAGCCAAATGTCACCAGCCAGCTGTTAACATCTGAAAGAGAATTATTAAAAAAAGAGAAAAATATTAGAATCACAGAATCATAGAAGGCTTTGGGTTGGAAGAGACTGTAAAAGCTTATCTACTGCAACCTCCCCTGCAGTGAGCAGGGACATCATTAACTAGATCAGGATGCTCAAAGCCCTGTCCAACATGACCTTGTACGTTTCCTGGCACGGGGCTTCTACCGCCTCCTGAGTAGCCCCTTCCAGTGCTTCACCATCCTCATTGTTAACAACCTCTTCCTTATATCTAGTCTAAATCTAGTGTCACCTGCAAACTTGCTGAGGGTGCACCTGATCCCATTATGTCCTTGATGAAACTATCAAACAGCACTGGTCCCAGTATGGAACACTAAGGGACACTTGTCACTCATCTCCACGTGTATGTCCATTGAGGTGTTGACCACTACCCCCTGGCTGCAACCATCCAACCAATTCCTCATCCACTAAGCAGTCCACCCCTCAAATCCATAGCTCTCTAATTTAGAGAGAAGGATATTGTGGGGGGCTGAGTCAAAGGCCTTACAGAAGTCAAGATAGATGACATCCATTGTTCTTAGCTTGTCCACTGATGTAGTCACCCCATCACAGAAGGCCACTAGGTTGGTCAGGCAGGACTTGCCCTTGGTGAAGCCATGCTGGCTGTCTTGAATCACCTCCCTGTCCTCCAGGTGCCTTAGCACAGCTTCTAGGAGGATCTGTTTCACAACCTGCCCAGGCCCAGAGGTTAGGCTGGCAGGTCAGTAGTTCCCAGGGTCCTCCCTTCTACTTCTTTTAAAAATTAGAATTGCTGTATATTTTGCAATCGTACTATTTTTACATGGAATAGCTTTTGGCACAGTTGATTTCCTTCTGTACCATGACAATTATTCAACAGTCTTTGTTTTTGATATGTCTGCATTTAGACTGAACACACTTTATGTTGCTCCTTCATTACCAATACTTTAAAAGAAAGCAAAAGAAAAAAAAAAAGGAAGTGTACTGCAGAGCATGTCCTGTCCTTTTGTCACCTACATGTTCTTGTAATGTCCTCAAACTACCTCTGAAATAACACCTCTATGGTCAATTACCTTTTAAATGATTTAGCAGATACTTTATGTTGATCCAAGAGAAATCTTCCGCTCTTCAAGATAAAAGTTTGACCAATTAAATGAAAAGTTAATGAAATGTATTCGAGTTGCATTAGTAAGCAGACAGGATACTAAATTAGCATTAGATAACATTATTTATGATGCATTTTATGTTCTGTTAAAAAAGAAATCTATTAGGGATGTCCAATTAATTGCTGGGCAAGCATGGGTGCTCTGGCTTGTTTCTGTCTTTCCACCCTATGTCTTACAAGCACTAACTGTGGCAGAAGTTGGCAGAGTGCTCCTTACCAGGGCTAGTAGTTTTCATTCAAGAAAACCCTAAATAAATGGAACAAGGAACCATTTTTCCCCCCAAATGTTAAAGGAATAAAAAAAATATTTCCCTTAAAAGAATTTCTAACCTTTTCTGATAAAAGATAGGACTCACAAAGATCTGCAGCTAAAACTGCCAGTCAGGCAAATTACCAACTGCAATGGTAACTTTACATAAGCAGTGTGTGACTGTGTATTCCATACATCTGAGATGTTAAGAAAAGAACTAAAACTGTATTTTGAGGGCAGGTTTTGAACCAAGTGCATCATTTTCAATGCCAGAAAGCATCTGATTGCAACTGCATCCCCTACGGCACATGCTGCTAAACGGGGACAGATTCAAAAGTCTGTTTTTATCCTTGCTCCCAGGCAGCCTGTTAGCTACCCTCTTAATAACTACTGTTTGTTAAATTAATGCAAACCCACTTGACTTGCAAGATGCTTTTCTGAGTGGTTGTCTCACAACTTGTAAGTAGGGCTTAGCCCCTCCTGTAGGCTGGTACTGTCTGTGTAAAGTATTTCAGATAACTTACTTCTGCTCAGATATTAAAATTCAAGCGTTATCTGGGCCATGCACTTTTTCAGAAACTTCTGATGATCTGTAATCAGAATCAATCAATTTTGTATGCAGAGTGATGGAAAACACTATACAGTCCACATCAAAGAACATACAGGTTCCTTAAAAACTCTAGTTGTACAAGAAGTGGCACATTAGCAGCTTGTTGTTGCTAAAACAGTTATTGAGTCGTTTCCCTAGATCCTACTACTCCTCCTTCCTTGGTCCTGGCTGTGTACTCATTGCTCTGTGTTGGCCCTGGAGCTTAATGGATTGCTCTTTCTTAGATAATTTCCATTAATAGAATTACAAAAACCTACCCTAGCAAACATCAGGCCACTTCCAGGGAGTATTTTCTGCCATATTAATGAGTTAAAACTGGCCACGTAAAGACTCCTTTATTAGCTATCTATAGGTCTGGCACCCTTAAGCTAAAATCAAGTTTGTTGATCTGGTTCTAAATGCCAAGTTACTTTTCTGACCAGTAACCTTCCCTGACAATTTCTTTACTAACCTTCCCCAGACAATATCCCCAGCCTGTATCCCAGACAATCAGATTCCACATTATGAGAACATAGAGAGGTAAATTATTGAGCAAGTGGGAGACGGTCTTGCAATTAAGTAACCTTATTTTACCTGTGATGTAATCCTTCACGTCGTGTATTTTACTGGCTGGGTTGTTGTTTCTAAACATGTACAAATTAAAAGGAGCTGGATCCTTCCCAATTCTCTTCCAGATTTCAATATCAGGTGTCGTCCACCGGCCTGCCAGTATGTCATAATCTCTTTCTCCAAAGTGGACTAGCTTGGTCAGTGGGTCGTATAAGCCTCCATGGAATCCAATTACCAGCTGGAAGTCAAGGTTTGAGTCAAAATAGATCTCTCCATAAGCAGTGTATTGAATTTGTTTAAGCATGAGACCATTACTACTGAAAACAGCCAGTGGTGTCCCTGTATTGTCTGATGCAATGTAAAACTCATCTCCGCTGCTAATTTCCATGGCAAAAAGGTGTCCTTGCAGATCGTAGTAAAGAGAGGTGATTTCAGAACTGGAGTGGTTGTACACATGAGTTATCCTGGTTGGGTAAGTAAGGTCTGCGTAAAAGAACTGGAGATGCTGCCCAAGGCTGGTTTTAGTGGAAACTCGTCGTCCGAGCCCATCGTATCGGTAAATCACCGTCCAGCCGCTGCCTTTGCTATAGACTCGAGTAAGGAGACCCTTTGAGCTGTATTCAAAGATCTCAGTGCCCCTCTGACGCAAAAAGCCATCTTCATCTAATCGGTACTGAACGTCACCTAGTCGAGTTATTCTGTCCCTCAGGTCATAGCGAAGTGGCGTCAATCGGGCACTGCTGCTGGGGTTGAGCAGGTGGAGGTTGCCGTTCAGGTCGTAGTTGTATCGCCACATTATTTTTTCATTCAGATAAACTGTCTGCAGCTGACCATCTACATCGTATTCATAGGCATATTTTGTGGTGTTGGCAAAGGGCCCTATCTTAATTTCTCTCTTTGTCACTCGCCCCATGTTATCATACTGAATTGTAATCCAATACATTAGTGACCGAAAGATTTCATACTGAATTTCCTTGATGCGGCCATGTGCATCAAAGTGTTTTGTGTAGGTCATTACAGCTGTTGAAATGATCTGGTTAATATCATAATATATAACTCCGAATTTTCCAAACTGTTCAACTTTGCCAGAGATATCATCAAACTGGTAGAGATCAATAGGCAGTGGGGTTTCATTGATGACACCTTGCATGCTAGTCACTCTGAAGCTATTGTCATAGCTGTAGTCAAATCGGGCATTTACCATTCCATCTTCGCTAAAGCGGAAAATCTGTCTGTCAATCAGTGGGCCAATTTGCCTGTACCTAATGGTGCAGATAAACCCATCGCTCTGGAGGTTTACTGTTTTCAGGACTCCTGCTGTTTCATCATAAGTAAAACTAACTCTTGTACTATCATACAAAATTTCTGAAAGCTTGGTCTGCCGTCTGTACTTGAATAACACTCTTCGGCTCGTCCCCAGGAAAGCAGTTTGAAGGAGCTGCCCTTCTTCATTGTAGTCCATTATAACAGAAGCATTACTTTCTGGGGGGTTGTATATGTTCCGGTAGTAGCCAATGGAGCGGATAGTCTGCATGGTATGACGAGCGACACTGGGCATGGTGACAGCGGAAAGCCGATCCAACAAATCATATTCGAAGATATACTGCCGTTGGCTATGAAGCAGAAGAACCATTGACTGAAAATTAAGAACAGATTTTTACCATGTGACAAGTGGGGGAGTGCCCCCCCCCCTCCCCATACAGTGCTACTGTTACTTTACAAAAATGTGACATTCCCACTTGAGACAATTATCTCCTCTTTAATTGAGTTACCCTTGACCTCACATTTTGTTAACATCTCCCTGACTAATTTGCTTGGATGCTTAATCATAAGGGGTTCTGTAATTAGTAGTTCCACATTCATAATTTGCTACTTGTTATGACTGCATCACTCTTTTATCAAGCACTCACAGCTAAACAGCAGATTGTCAATGGATTCAGATAAATCATGTTTAATATGGGAAGAAGTAAAACTGTCTCAGAGCCATTAACTCACAAGGAGAACAACATATGGGAGATACAGTTTCTTCCCTACAATTATAGGTGATTTTGAACAATCTGAATCGCCCGAGATCCCTGAATACTGTGTTCTTATTCCCTAAACTTTTAAGACATAGGCAAAACAGTTCTTTGTTTATATCAAAATGAGCTACTTGGAATTATCCTGACATTTTTTCTGATACGTGGCTATTATGTATCACAGGTCTTCATTAAATGACATTTGCAATGACTAGTAAACAATACCGGCTTCAACAGAAATATATTTAAACCCCAGAGAGACATGGATTCTCTTTTTGCATAGCAGGCATGAGATCTCCCAAGGGGGATTTTCACAGGTATGTCATTCAGCAATTGTTATATAGAATCAAGATTCCTAATCTTTGCCTATCGTCTATTTTGATGCTACAACACGTATTGAGTACAGATTCACAGCAGTAACTGTTTAGAAACAAGAGCTTTTCTTGATAGTGGAAACACCCAAGAGTTAAAACTCTAACAAACAAATGATTTCCAAGTGAATTACATTGCAGAGTGCTCGTCCCTGTACCTTATTTTACACGTTAAGATAAAAGGTAAATACAGCTGCTTCTCGTTAGTTGGTGGCCTAAATAATTTAAAACCACATCGATTCCTAGCAATTAGTTACAGCTTGATTATATATCTATCATCTAGAACACTCCCCCAGGAATCACATTTGTGCTCAGAACAACTGAAATGTGCTTCTACCACGTATTTTTGCTTTGTATGCAGCAGTCAGATGGTGCACACATTCCAAGCGCTTTTTAAAACCTGAGTGTTCTTTACCTTTTCCAGATAGGTGTAACTCCAAGTCTTCCCATCGGCAAACACTCTAGACACTATCCTTCCCTGTCCATCGTACTCTATTTTTTCACTAGTCGTCCCTCGCTGGATGCTGCCTATTTGGCCTGTGGATGAATAGGTGACATTGACAGCCATCAGCTTGCTGCTGGGCAGCCAGAGGGTGGGGTGCCCTGACGTGTCGTAGGCAATCCTCAGCAGAAATTTACGGTGGTCATCGTAGATCTTCTCTGTCTTTGTGGTTCGATCAAAGTCGACTGAAAGGAGGTTTCTGCCATTAACCTTTGGAAAGAAAACAAAATGACACAATAAATCATGCTGCTCAAAGCCTAGCCACAAAGCTAGTTATTCTTTAAATACCATTTAGAGTGATTGATATGCCACGTGTGTAAATTATTTTAGCCACTTCTTGCCGTAAATGCAAGGCATTATTATGTCACAGCATCTACTGTCGAAGATCTCATTATGTGAAGAGAACGGCCCAGAATTTGTTGCAATTCCTTTCTTGATGCTTAGTCAACTCTTGAGAAAATACTGAAAGATGTTGACTGCAAACTCCTGTAATAAATGGGGCCATTTCAGCCAACAAACTACTTCTTTTGTAGGCAGTCCAAAATATATCTAGGAAATTACTGTCAAAACCAGATTCCCAGCAACTGCTTGTCCAGTTCATAACAATCATGCTAAGAAGGAACTGAATCCTAATGCTCCACAGCAGGTATTTTTCAAAATGGTAGAGTACTAAGATCTTCACAAACATGTTCAATCTTCAAATTAAGATTAAACAGTTTTTAGAATATAGGCTTTCCTCTTCTGGATCAAATGGGAGTTTAACTCAGGATACCATCCACTGCTGCAACGTAGTTATGAGGCTGAAATCTAAGTAAGGATGATGTCTTTCACCTTGTTAACTAACTACTTAAAGCCATAAATGACTAGCAGACTACTGAACCACTGAAAAGCAGTTATAAATGCACTGAATTTTATTTTGACTTGAAATTAAAGGCTTAGCAAAACTGTATTATTTATAAAAGTAGACTGCATTAGTGGATAATGATGTCTATGTAATACTTCTACATTGAATTCCCCTCACCCCTTTTAGTGTTCTAAATACACAAACTTCCAGCTTCATTCAATCAACTCTCATTTTTGTATGTATGAGAGGAAAATGTCTGGTATTCTTTTCCTGAATTATTATCTTTGCATTTCTCTGTCTCCTGTGGACTGAACTGTTTTTTTACTGTTCTCAAACAGGCCCCTAGGATTTCTCTGTTTACCTGTTAACCATTTTTGTATCTGCTGTGTTTTTATAAAGTCATTCCAAGTGGGGGTTAAACACTGGTAACAGAGATTTTTTTCAACACTGTATTTTGCTAACATATGGAAAGCAGGGAAAAGGTGGACAAACAGCTATGTGTATTAAGATTTTTTTTTTTTTTAACTCCTCTCCAAATACTTGATGCATCCATTACAAAGAGGTGAAGAAAGATGGCTAAATAACATTCAGAAAAGAGTAAGAGAATAGAGATCCTGACCAAAGAAATGACTGGAGCACTTTTGCATTTTTCAGGGCTGCAAGTTCAAAAATCCATGTATCATGGATGTTGCTACTTACACCCTGAGACTGCTAAACTTCTAAAAGATCAATGTAAATTAGATTTTTTTATTCTTGGCATAAAAGGTATGAAAGTGCTGGTGACTGGTCACAGTCAAACATGAAAACCCAAATGCTCACTTCTGCTTGTATCTGTCTGTCTATCTGCATTACCTTTCTCTTTACTAAGACATCACTTGCATGAGAACAGTCTGCACTATCCATTTAGGAACAAAAATAATGTGTTCATGGAAATCTTCTAAGTGAGGTACACAGAGTCTAGCAGATGCAAAATAGCCAATTCATCTATTTAATGATCCATTACATGTTATTTAAATATACTTTTAATAATCAATGCTATGAGACTGATTCTAGAAGTAAGCTAAACTTAACTATTTTTTTTTTGGACCTCTTAGTTTCCAGGTAGCTTTTCTTCAAATTCTCCAACATCTAATATTTGCTCATTTATGTAAACTCACTCTTAAATCTTGTTTATCTCTGGCTTCCATTTCTCAGCATCTCCCACACATCTGCACTCATCTCTGCATCCTCCTGCCTGTTTTGCTTCTCTGCTTTTTTTCTCCTCCCTTTCTCTCCATCCTCCCTTCCTCATTTTACATTTAATTATGATTTTTTTTAATTTTCTTCTCTACCTCTTGGGCTTAGACACTGAAGTGAGAATGGGCACTTCTGATTTCTGAACTGGCAAAGAGGGATGGGTGGTTTTTATGGTTAAGGCAGACGTCCAAGCAATTGTGGTTAATTTCTTGGCTAAGCACATCCTTCCGGTGTAAATTGCAGCAAAGGACTTAATCTGGCTGCCTCACTGCCTTATCTGCTAAATGGGATAATAACATCCCTTGCCTCCTCACTTTCCATCTGTCTGGTCTGTGTTAGGTCAAGATATGAGGAAAAAGAAAGGAAATACCTCCTTTTTTTCAGCCAGATGCATGCTGACAGAGCTCCTGCACTCAGACATGCAAGCTTTTGCTGAAATCATGGCTGTGCTCATATAATCTTCTAATACAGATAGCAGTTAAAGTAACAAGTTCTGGTGATATAGCTTCTTTGATTGGGCAGTATGGGGCTGGAATAACATATGTCAGCTATATTTTAGCTGATAATTAATTAATCAATTAATAACAATTACTTTAATACTGCCTTCAGCTGAAGCACTCCTTAACAACAGGTCTGCTATCAAAATACTTCTACAGCAAAACTTGGAACATTTTTATTGGGTCTCCAGATATCATAGAATAGTATCACAGAATTGGTTTGATTGGAAAAGACCTTTAGATCAAGTCCAACCATTAACCCAGCACTGCTAGGTCACTACTAAACCATATCCCTCAGCACTGCATCGACATGTCTTTCAAATACCTCCAGCAATGGTGATGCCACCACTTCCCTCACAGCCTGTTCCAATACTTGACAACTCTTTCTGTGAAGAAATTTTTCCTAATATCCAAGCTAAGCCTCCCCTGGCACAACTTGGAAGCTGTCTCCTCTTGTCCTAACGCTTGTAACTTGGGAGAAGAGACTGACCCCCTCACCTTTTTATTTTCATTGCTGACAGGTTTGTCTGTTTGGGGTTTTTTTGAGGCATTTTTCTTTTATTAGCCCATATTCTCCTCCTGCCCTACTTACCCCATTTGTATATCCACTTTTTACTACTACTTCTATTTTATCCTAACCTACAGTGTTTCACTTTCCCCTCCATCTTGTTAAATCTCTCCCTCTTCTCTGCAGTTCCTTTTTCCCTGTTTGTTAACTTTCTTCTGTTAAAGTAGCCTATGACATTTCTTTCACCTCCTCTGTACTTCAATGCCAAAATTTTGCTTCACTTTTGAGAACTGGATACATGGTGACTTGTCAAAACCAAATGCCATTGTTATGGCTATCTTACTTTCTTTTGGGCTTCCTTCACAAATGAATTGCCAGCTATAATATCCCACTGTGCTATGCAATGAGATGACTGTGAGCCAGAAACACAAGGATGCGCTCTAGAAGCACGGCTTCCTTTTCCTCTTCCTTACCCATGTAAGGCAGCTGCCATAGCTAGGTACAAGTATGTTGTTCTTAAGCAGCAGCTACTGTGCATAATCATTCTTCCTTCTTGGAAAAAAAAAAAAATCATTTTTCTTGCAGAGCAAGTGGCAGAGAAGAGGATAGAAGGTGCATAACAGCACTCCCTCCCTTCTCGGCCTGAAGCAAGGCATAAAATATTTTAAGATTTAAAATGGCATGTTACCTCTTAGAAGTGTAGTGGTCTGAAATTGCTTACTTCCATTTGATATACTGCCTAAGCTTTATTTTAAAGAACTGAGTTCAGTTCTAATAGTAAGCTAGACCTCTGATGTGGTCTTGAAATGGTCTCCTGGCAACCCAATTTTAAATGCTTAATCTGTGTTGTCTTTACCAAATGGCTGTCATAAATCAATAGTTTCACTCACTATATAGGGAGAAAAAATGCCAACTAAATGGTAAAGACATATGTTAGAATTTGCTGCACACACAGTTAAACCCTTTCTTTCATAAATAAGGGTTAGCACAGTTTTTATTTAAAATAAAAAAGAAAGAAAACCCTAGGACTGTGCTAACTTATGGTAGAATGACTTAAAAGTCAAAATCTGGTGTGTGAATTCAGTACCAAAACCAGGAAAAGAAAATTATTCTTTTATCCAGATTCCTTCTGATGCACTCCAGGCTAAACATCACGTCTGAAGCCCACAGAAAAGAGCAATTAGCAAGGAAAAACAGGCAAGAGATGAACTAATAAAGGAAGTATTTCCAGCTCTACAGTAAGCTTGTCTACAGTAAATACTCTGTGGTTGTCGGCTGGTAATACCTAGAGGAATGCATTTCCATTTCCTCTCCTCACTTGATGAGGATGCAGCAGATCCCACACATGCCTGTGTGCTTACCCGAAGCTTTCGGCCAAAGACGTTGACTTTGCCCTGGGCCTGCTCCTTCCGGAATCGCCACTCCACCAGGTTCTGCCCGTTCTCCCCTGGCAGGGTCATGTTTCTCTTTGCCATTGTTGGGTTGGCAGTCCCAGCCAGCACATGTGGCTCTGTCTGGTAGTGTGAGTCCAGGCCGCTGGCGTACAGGATTCTCAGTGAGCCATCGTAACCGATCTGGTAGCTGTTTCTTAACTGATCTGAAAAGGCCAAGAAGAGAAGCGCAGGTTAGCTGCGTGGGTTAGGAGTCTGCCTTTCTCCTGCATGATTTGTGCAATGTGTGCATGTTACATCCAGGCTTCACACAACTGACCCAATAGCAATAAACATCCAGGGGCAGATTGGTAAGAATATCTGTATCACATGAGAGCACAATTGCCTTTCAGAACCATCTTCAAAGTTGCTTAAACACTTCAGAAAGTCTCACCCTCAGAGTATATTCTTTGGACTGACACAAAACATTTTCTGCTGTTTAATTTGGCGTTTTGGCCTAATCCTAAGTATACTATGACTACAGTCTTCTGCAAGGATGTGGCTGCTGTGATCTCACATGCTAATTTAAAGCTAAAATCTCACTTAATGCTCTTCCTGCACCCGTTTCCCTTTCAATTAATTCCTCTCTCCTTGCTAAGATTCCCTCTTAATGCAAAGTAGGTATTCTGATTACTTCCCATAGCTGTTTACAAAAGCTATTTGGTTAGAAAACATATTTAATTCTACTTTCATGACAACTTTGTTTCCTGGACAGTTACTTCTATGTATGTATAAAACACATGTATCATTTCTTCCACTAAACACTGTGCCTCTAAAGTTTCCCTCTAATGCATCTGATTGGAGCTGCTTGTACTACAGGAAAAGAGTTTTTCAGGTCACTATTTGCTGAGAAATCTTTTGGTTACAGTACCTTGAACCATGGTATAGAAAGAATCAATTGATGATAAGTTGGAAGTGATGCTAACATCTTCCTCTCTGCTGGATGACTCAATGTCCACCGTAATGGCCCTTTCCATTTCTCCATGAAGGTTAGTGACAACTCCAGTTGGGAAGGTGACATTTGTTAGTCGGCCCTCACCATCGTAGCTGAAACAAACAAGACAAAGGAGTCCAGAAGTGATACACAGCAGGAACAAATTGTTTTCATTTCCAAGTAAAATGAACAAAAATACCAGCTACCCATATTGTTAAGGCACATTTACTTTTTTTGTGCATGGGATAGGCACAGCAAAGACTTCAAACGTGCTTTGAAGTAGTTAAAAGACTGCTTAACATACAGGAGCCTCAATGGTGAGAGCAAGAGCAAACAGATGGATCTTCAGCTCTGCATATTATTCTTTGAAGTGGGACCAGATCCTGCTGCACCTCTAATTCACCATTTCAAAGGAAGCCTATTTTTTGGTGCTAAATTGCGTAGCATTCTTGACTCCCTCCCTTTTATTGGACTAGATTTTGCTGTTACTGTAGGAATACTCAAAAATTCTTCATAAAAAGGCTATCTTCATAAGAGAATCTCTTGGGCCTTTTCCATTCAATGATTATGCACACCACCTGCTCTCCTGTTGCTGACTGCTTAGCATCCCTTCTATTATTAAGAGAAAGAATCCGGGGTAATATTGAATCTGCTTAAGCTGCTTGTAGCTGGAAACCAGAGCAAGCTAGCAGATAGAACTTGTTAACTGCCTGTGGAGCATAGTTTAACAATTGTGGCACAAGCCACAGGGTAGATTTCTTTTGTTTGTTTGTTTGTTTTTACTGCCTTCACTGACACTTTTTTAAACCAGTAGCTGCATTTCTATTTAGAACAGGCTGATGACAATTTCTGTACTTGAGGACCTGTAACATCCAAACCATGTCTTTTCCTAAGCTATGTTAGGTATACTCCATTTGTCCAAGACCGTGCTCACATCCAAACATTCACTGTGGTCACAGCATAGAGAGGTAAAGCATAACACAAAACTGCATTTAGGAACAGCTGCTGCAGCCTAGATTCATCAGCCTAGGTGTTCAGCTGAGAGGCTCCTAGTTTAGAAGCATTGTTTGCCTGTACCTGCAACAGAGAGAAACAAGTATCCAAAGGATGCTTCCAGGCCCTCCTAGGTTCTATTTGCTCTCAGGAGCTTTCCATCCCTCTCTCCTGACTCTGTAGTGGGAAGCTGAAGGAAGCTGTAGTCTCTTAAAGTAACTAGAACATTACCCTGCAGGTCCTCACAGTGCACTAGACATCTCATACTTAAAATTATCATCAAAATTGCTCCTTCTTGGAGAAGAGAAACACAAACCCAACCCTTCATCCACCTCCCATCACCCCCCCCTCAAAAAAAGCCCCAAGCATATCACTGAGGCTACAGAAACTCCTCTTCTAAAATTGAGAGAATTGATCCCAAACAGTTTTAGCTTACAACACACTAACTTTCTCTGAACAGCATGACTACTGTAAAGCACTGCTGTAACTTAAAGGATTAGGTTAAGAAATGTTTTTTTTCCAGTTTGCTTACTCTGTAGATCTGACAGCTTTTTTGCATACAGTCATTTCCAGCCTTTTAACACAGTTGATTTCCTTTGTTTACATAAGACTTTCACTTAGCAACAGGAAAAAAGAAAAGAATGTTTAATAATCAGAAACCATACTGCAAGCCAGGGAAATCAAGTGGGGAAACTTATTTTTTGAAGTTAAGTACATTTCAAGATAATGGGGTTTCTTCCAGTGTGTTTCTAGCCCTAATTTTGGCTCTTTTTCACATGCTTGACTTGGCAAGCTGAGACACTGCATTTATGCAGGAGAGTGAAACAAACATACCAGTGTTCCTTGTGCATGAATGTGACTGCTAGCCTATTTATCATCTTCACTGTCATTCCTCAGTTCCATAAACTTATTTTATTTTCATGCACAACTTCCCTTTTCCACTCCCAGGGGAATGTATATTGTCCAATTAGTGTCCTTTTCCATTTTCTGCTTTATGTTTGAAAATGGGATCAAATTATTCTGTTGGGGATTACTTGTGTCATTTGAGTACTGGTCTTTATTTCAAACACCACTTCCTGAAGCTGCAGCAGGTAAGGTGATTTCCTTGTAAGAAAAACTTTTCACCCTTTGAATCACAGTATTTGTGAGAAATTAACGATCATATTTCTGAGTATAGCACTTGAGTTTGAAAGTGCTACACATCAGCAGTATTCAGTAGAGTGTGTGGCTTTACTGCAGTGTACACTGCTGAACATTGCTGTTCTTGTTTTATACATTCTTGCTTCCACACTATTCTTTTTTGACTCTGTGCCTATAGTTCCTGAACTGGTCTCTTCTTTCACAAATACATGAAAGCACATTCTGAGCCTGAGATAAGCAGCTAATGTTATTACAGTGGGGGAGAGTTCAAAGATGAGCCAAAAAAAAAAATCATGCTACACATTCAGGTTCTTAAAAACATGACTGTAAAGCTGGAAGAATCTTAAAATCCATGATTGCTTGGCTCAGGCATCCTAGTGCAAGAACATGTGACTGAGATGTGAAGGGTAAGGAGAGGATTTCTCACACTTTTATAGCCAGGAACAAAACTAAAGAAGAGAAATAGGTCTTTGTACAATTTAGTACATACTCCATTTTATGATGGATTGAAATGTTCTTTCATTTTGTTCACAGCACACTGAATACTAAACTGAACTTACACTTGGTATCTTTTTGCCCACAATGAAAGTGTTTTATCAGTGCTCAGCATAGCAACATCACCACCTATACCTTTGGGTGTTCCTCTGCCATGTTTCTTATTACATCCAAATATCCTTGCATTCAGCTGCCAAGGTGAGTTTATTCATAGAAGAGTGTCAGTTTTAGACTGAGAGATTTCTTTTATCTGCCTAGTGTTCTAATATTGAAATTGCCCTAAAAGGAGTGGCAGCTAAAGTCCAGAGGGTGAGCACCTCTTACATTTGGCATTTCAGAGCCTCTTTGATCCTTTCATCCAAACACAAGCTCCAGGCACACATGTTACCATGGAGCCCTCTGATCTTTCTCCTAGGCCAGGCTCCACAGCAAAGCTGTTCAACCAGCCTCTTCAGTGGCTCAAGAGCAAGTCACAGACAAACTTTTCAAGAATCTAAAATGGAAACTGGCTCACTGGGTGTGACCTCACGTGCATGAATCCCATCAGCACATTTCCATTCACATGAATGTTAATGATCTTCACGTTTGGTCAACAACTACAGAAGGCAGCAGCAAGGGCAGCTGCCACCACCACTAGTTAAAGCTCCCCTTGGACCAAATTCTTTTTCTTCTGTAGGATGATCTGCCCCTGCCAGAGAGTTTTCCCCTTCTGCAGTGAGAATTTCTCAGAAATAATGATTATCAGCTTCCTAGAGTCTTGACCTTTTGCTCTTCACCTGCTGGAAGTCTCTCTTCCATTGCTCCTCTCCTTTAGTTTTAATTACATTCCTTCCCAGACCATTTTCTGTTCTAGTCTATGTAGGACACTTCACTTTCCAGTGATAGCATCCTGGTAAGCCTTGTCACAGATGGAAATGCCCTACTTTATTTCTGACTTGTCTCTCATGTGCATCCTATCTTATAGTTTGGAGCACATTTAGCTCCATTCCAACTTGAGAAGTGTTATTCATGTCTTGTATCAGAAGTTCAGCTGCAGAAATTAAGTGGAAAGGCTGCTACTGCAGCCAATTGCTAAGTTGTGACTGATACTGTTTTTCCAGAGACCTCTGCAGCACACTCCCTTAACAAAACAAATTCTGTGGGGTTTTTTTTCCTACTGTAAACATGTCAGTTTGAAGAGAAGGCTGGTTCCTGCACATTTCAGATAACAAGACATGCAGTGCAATTGTGTATTATGGATTTCTTTAAAGACTGCTTATAGTTTATACTACTAGTTGGGTTACTGTAACAGAGAAATGAGGCATGCATACATTTCATCATAGAGACATGTATAATTTTGACAGTAAAATTAAAAGCACTGTTACATCTGTCACTCGACATAGATCAGGCATTTCCTTTATGCATCTCTAATTATCAAGAGTGGCTAAAAAATTAGGGAACATTACCCCCTGTTTGTCTCAAATGATTAGCTGGAAGCCTTACATACCAAGATGCTGCCTCCTGGCAGGTGAGAACAGAAGGGTCAAAGTTCACTTTTAGAGAGCAGCATGCTGTTGTTTTAGGTGTGTACTCACCTTGTTGACACAGACTGAAAAAATCTTTTCTAACCTGTCAATCAAATGTCTCCTTCCTCTAGTTGAGGCAAGTAAATTCACTTTTCCACAAAGGGCTGCTGACTTCAACATTTAAGACTATTGGCTTGCAAACATTTTCCTTTGTATTCAGCCTCCCACTACATACTGCAAGTTTAGTCCCTCCCAGATAGCCAAGTCCCAGCTGGAAAACGACAGCAGGAGGAGCCACCTGGATAGGGTACCACTCTAAACCAGTAACAAAACAGGTACCTTGCTGATCAAAAGGAAGCAAACCCAGAGTTTACATGCCATCACTTCTGTTATCATTTCATCACCCACAGAGAACTCTCCTGTCCTCCACTGGTTTAAAACAAGGGGAGCTCTAGTTCTGACCATCTTTAATCATCACGTGGGTTGTTGAAAGACAGAAAAAGACTCTCAACTTCAACATAATGAACTTGGTTATTTTTTTGCCTTTACTCCATTTCTGAATTGCTTTGCTCATTTTGAGATGCATTTTTACATTTACTTTCACTTTTTGCTTCTTACTTCAGCCTGCTAGGACTGACAAAAAGGAAAATAATCTACAAACACAGTGACTGGCAAATGATTTCTTTTGGATTTCTTCTTTAGTCTCACTTAAATATTAAAATGGATCTATAACCACTAATTTATAATCTGCCTTCTTAAAAATAATACTAACTGAAACACCATATGCACATCTTCCTTTTCTTTCCACACATCTTAAAAGGTTTAAGTGCAAATATATCAGGAAACCCCAAACACTGAACTCTAACTAACTTCCTTCTGAGATGTAACATGTATTTAAAACAAAACAAAAAAGAACCATAACCAATAACATGCTGTATGTCTTACTGTTTTTCTTAACAAGGAAGCAAATGTGTCACAAATAACAATGTGATCTATGCTAGGAGGCTTCTAAATTACCACAAGTCAATTTATTTGATTTTAAAATTGTTTAAGAAACACAGCACTTTCCCTTTGTTCTTACCTGGAATGTTGTTAAGCATGAGAAAAAATAAAATCATTATCCTTTCCAGTCCTAACAGAATTTTAAATATATGAAAAAAAAAACCCCTTCCCTTCTCTTCTCCTTCCTTCCTGCTCTATTGCTTTTCTTTCTCCTCCTCCTCTTTCCTTCTGCTGTGCCTAGCTCAGAGAAAATAGTGGATGAAAAGGAATGACAGAAAACAGGTCCAGGAGTGATTCCAGGAAGGAGCCACAGTAAACTACAGCTCCAAGTTCAATTCTGGTTGGTTTTGTTGTTGTTGTTGGTTTATTTTTTAAAGAAATTTGGGCAGAAAACACAACCTCACAAAACCACAGAGGCTGGAAAGGCATTCAAACCATTTGTATCAGCTAAATTTCTCTGTCCTGCTCACCCAAGTGTCAGGCAATTGAAGCTTAAATTCGAGCAGCTGGTCCACTTTTCCTGTTCCTTTATCGGATGGCTGCCTTCCATGGGGAAAGGATCTCTACTTCATTTTCATCTGGGAAAGTCTTCTGCAACTGTTTGCACAGCTGGTTAAATAATTCAGGTAATGGTCTTTTTATCTTAGCAACATGCTCAGGATGAATTTTTCAGCCCAGGTTTAATGAAGAGATTTCCTCAGCTGAAGTGATTGACAATTTCTCTTTTCACCTTCTATTGTTGTAACAGCAGCTTTTGAGGCTTTTTTTTTCCCAATGTCTATTTTGTCACAACATTAAAACAGTAGGTTTTGGTCTTTTCTTTTTTGTAAACTGGCATTCAGCATCCCAGACATGTGAACAATTCCCCTAAATAGGCCATTCTTGACAGCCATAACTCATCTGCAAAACAACAGGCACACTCTAAACGAAAAATCACTGCAGGAAATGTGTCTGCTGGAAAGGGAGCTCAAAGAAATGAATCAACACCTTCCTCAGGATAGCTTGCTCACTGCCACACAGAGAAGTTTTTGATGCTCATTTTCCACTTCATCACACAATCAGGCAAACAAGTGGGAGCTCAGTGCTTCTGCTGCTGTAAAACTGACCACTCTCACAGCCTAAACCAAAATGCAATCCAGAGACAGGTATTTGGGGAAAGCAGTGCTTTGCAGTCCCAGAAGCAATACATGAATTTACCCTGCTGAGGCCACCACTTCACTTTTTGCCAGAAGACTGCCAAGCTTCTTGCTTTACAGTATTGCAATCGTCCCTCACTGCTGCAATAAACACCTGCCACAATGATTCTCACATGGAGTCACAAACCCAAGAATTCTTTCACAGCTTGCATTTCTGACACACACCTTACATGCACAAAACCTTGCACAGCTCCAGTGTATGTGCAAGGAGGAGGGAATGCACTGGGAGAAGAGAGCTGGAAGTGGTGTGGCTTAAATGAGGGGCATTATGTGGGGATGGAGCAACTTCCCCGGGCTGGGGGTGCTCCTCAGCAGCTTGTACCCTTTTGAACTGAGTGAAGGCAATTCACGAGCAACTGAAGGGGGTTTGTCCTTACAAAGATGAGACTAAATTATAGCAGCTTGGCTTTTATCTACAAGACATCAACATTCATCTCTCCCCCTTCTCGACTTCCCTCTAATGGGAATTCACTACCTGAGAGCCCTGCAGGGTTCAGACCTTTTTTTTTTGCTGGGGTGTGCAGAGACAGCTCCTGCCCTGCAGCAGCTTCCCACATCTTCAATCTGAGGGCTCGCTGAGGCTGCTGGTTTGTTTCCGTGGCACTTCCCTCCCTTTTTAGCTCATCTATTACTGTACAAATAAACTGTGTGTCTGTATAAATACCAGAGGATGGCCTTTCAAATAAAAGAAATGTTGGTGTATATATACTTCGTATGAGAGATTGCCCCTTCCTGTAAGGTCTGCTTACACTGTCAAGAGCTGAGTGTACAGGTCTTCAGTGAAAGAAAGGGATGTATGGCTGGGCTGCTTGGCCAGACAGTTTGTTCACAGAATAAACTGTAGTGTTGCTTTGTTCTCCCTAATTCTTCCTTTCCTTTTTCACTTTGAAAGGCAAAACCTCTATAAAGGGTCACAGAAAGCAGACATAGTGAGCTTATTAATCTGCATTATATTTGGAAAGCAAATTTCACAAAAGGAGAGGAGAGCAAAATGACTTCCCTTCCTCCCACCCTGTGAGGACTGTGGAATCTCAGGATTGTAAACTAACACTGCTAGGTTCAGGTTCTATCAGAGTGACATGCCCTCAGGAGTGACAGACACTCCCCTCTTTGGAGGGAATGAGGTAGGGCATTCAGTTGCACACACCTTGTAGGCTCCCCAAAGGGCTGACCAGTCTGGCCTGACTGGGGACACCAAGGAAGATCAAATCTCTTGATCAGGCTTGAAAATGAGGATTCTATGTTCAAACACAGCATGTTTTGCTGTGAAACTGAAAAGAGAGATGCCTTTTGACATGCAGTTCAGAGCTGCACCAGGTCCCCCATGAAGCAAGTGTAAAGGAGCGTGAGCTAGCTTGGCTATAGCCTCCCTGACTTCTGTTTGACAAAGCAAATTAACATGGGACAAGACCATTAACATGTCAATAAGTGAGCAAATGGTATTATTAAGTTCCTGATAAAGCCAGAAGTGAAATGGATATTTTCAGGAGCCTGAGCAGAGCTGACTGGACTGACAATGCAGGACATTTATGGCATTAATAGGAACAGCACTAATTTTTTGCTGAACTATCCTTACTTCTAAGTGCTTTCCAAAACCACAGAGACATCACATGCTGAGTTTCTTGACAGAAATCAAAGCACTTCTTCCTTTCTCATCCATGGAAGCTGTAATAATGTTGACACATGTCTTCAGCATTTCTAGTGTGATATTACTACCTAGTCACTGGCTTCTCAGTTCTGCTTTTATTACTTAGCTGAATTCCACAGACAAGGAACAGTAAAGATTCAAGAATGAAGAAAAGGACAAATGCCTATTAGACAAGAGGTACTACTGATATCAGGGCAATCAGGGGGACACATCACAGTTCTCTAAAAGATTTCACAGTGATATCTTATGGTTTCTATTAATGGACTATTTTTAACATTGCTGCTCTGTTATTGAGCAGGATGAGCCCAAAACAGCAAGTTTGTGGGCTCCACTGTCAGCACAAGTCTTACAAGACTGAAGGATGTAACAGCACATTGTCATGTAATTATAAAATTGAGTGTAAAGCTGAGTTCCAGTTTAGGAAACTCTAGTCTCAGTAAAAGGAAGCTAAGGCTAGAAATGAAAAAACAATGTACTTCACAGCTTCTCTAAAGAAGCAACATGGTAACTATGGTCAGCAAGTGTAACTGCCACTAAGCTCTACTCAAATTGCATGGTGCATGAATCATGGTTACATATTTGGTGGGACTGATGTATCTATGGGAAGGTTATTCTTCTTCAGCTTGTTTGATGCACAAATCAAACACATCAGCTTGGTATTTTTTGCTATGAGTTCTCTTTTGGTAGGGGAAATAGCTTGTTTGAACAGAGGGAAGTGTTTTAACAAAACACCTTCTGGCCAGCCCTGCCTTCATGGGTCTACATGAAATGGGGAGAGAGGGTGATGCCTTCTAGAATTTCAATTTGTGCCATGCTGAGAGGAGAGGCACCAAATCTTGACTGAGAGAGAACGAGCTAGTCCCTGAAATGTGCTTTAAGAGAGAAATATATGCATTGTGTGCTGCACTGAGACAGGCAATGAGCATAAAGAGGCACTTAGGCAAGGACTGGCTATCTCAAAAATACTCCCAAAAAGACAGTTCAGAGGTGGTTAAGAATGAAGGAAAGATGCCTTTTGTTACTTGAATAAATATAATATGGGATGATTAAAGACATTGCACTTGGAAGTCATGGTTTGCAATCAAGGGCTCATGGGATGCCACAAAAGTCAATGCAACAATATGATAATTACCTGAACCAAACTGTTTTAATAAGTATGGTTAACTACTTTCTAGCCACTGGGTTTTACAGTCATGAAGCAAAGAGCAGCTGTGGTAAAAGCAGAAGGTAGAGAAAGTTGCTTTACAGCAAGTTTTATAAGAAAGGATAAAACTATCCCAAAAGCACCTGTGATACCAAGGGCATTCAGGGAATGCTGTTTAGAGGTGATAAAAAAAAATATCCAGTTTACAATTCTGTATGAAATCTGAAAGAAAACAGAATCAAATGATATTTCCAAGTCATATTCCACAAGCACTGTATTAGGATGAAGTAAGAGGAAAATTGCCAAATGCAACAGATGATGTGCCTGGTATGTGGGGAAGTCCAAGTCAGATGCAGTATCTTATTTGGCACCACAGAGTTTCAAGGAAACCACAGTACTGAATCCATTGCTAATAAAAGTGTAGTGTGGAAAGGATGACATTCTGCAGCAAGCAGTGAAAATAAGATTTTTACCTGTGATTCTCTCTAGTCTATAAATTATCCTAAGGAGTTCATAGTCTTGTGTGATTTCACCACCTTTCCAGAATGGCTGGAAAGCTCATTAGTTTAACTGTGGGAGAAAAGTAAACTCCTCAGGGCTCTGCTTACTAATGTCACACACTGAGTGGGAGAGGGAGGAGGGGAAGAACAAGACAAATGAACTGAGGGCATGAAGTACCTGGGTAGACACTGGATGGACTGGCCAGAGATACAAGAGGGGATTGAGAAGAAATGCACTGCTGGGAAAGGAAAAGGCAAAGAAGCCAAACACCTTAGAGAAATGATGGGAGACATGGGAAGGTGCAAGATACGAGGTAAGAAAGTGAGGAAACACAGCAGGAGGGCAAGGTCTGGAGAGCAAAATATAGCCATGGAAGAAAGGCAGTGAATTCGCAGGGAGGAGGAGGAGGAGGCTTCTTAGTCAGGATCAGACCTCTGCCTGCTGATACTGCTCCTAAAAGGAGACAAAGGCAAGAGGGGAGAAGGCAGGAAAGAGATCAGAAACAGTGGCTACTAGAATTAATTCACTGCTAAGGGAGAATAGTTATCTGATTTTAAGCAAAGGAGTTAGAGGGGGGACAAAGGAGAGCAGATGCAGCCTGCACCTTCCAGGGGAGCTGTGAGATGCAGAAGAGTTGCCTCACTTCAGAGAAGCCTGCAAAAACACCTGGGCTGGGACTCAGTGGGAGGAATCCCACATGCCTGACACTGGGCTGACCACAATTTGTCCTAAACCACCTTTAAGGACTAGATAGCTGTCAGAGATCACCTGAGTGCCAAGCACACCTAGACTGCGACCTTTAGCAGCACAGCCCATCCTCAGCAGGTGCTTCCCAGACAACTAAGAGGCTGTCAGGGCAGCAAGCCAACGATCCAACCAAAGGACCTCCCACTAACGTCCTGCCTGAAGTTACACAGGTGTGGAGCAAGCTGAACGAGAGCAGGAAGGTCTTGACAGCCCCTCAAGCACATGCTCAGCTTCCAGCAGCTCCTAAGGAGTGACTTGGGATACTGAGATTGTTCAGAAGTAGGGCTCAACAAGATGCTTGGGAGCTTTTCAGAGGGCTGCCTCATGCTTCTGGCCAGACTAAGTATCATGAGTAACAGCAGCTTTTTCTCTGGAATAACTTGCCCTCTTGAGCACTGTTGAACTGTCAATTACTAGTGAGCTTTTCACCCATTTTTTCAGCTGAATTTAAAGCCTGACTGGCAGCTGCTGGCATGGCAGGGCTTTGTCAGAGACCTGGGGTTGGAGGCTGGATGCAGATCTGACCTCCTACATGACTGATTGCACAGGGACACTTCAGTGCTTTTTAGGAGTTCACTTCTAATACTTCAAAAACAGGTCCAGAGAAAACAGTCCTTCTGTGCACCTGGCTTAGCTCTCTGTGTGTGAAAGCAGAATGGAAACTGCTGCACAAAAATAATGCCATACAGGCTAGGTAGGAAGTGTCACTTGCAAAATGCTAATATGCATATAATTAGTTCAACTTTAAGATTTATCTCTTTAAATTTCATATTATGCATACATAACATGCAGTTACAGATAACAGTTTCCAGCTAAGTTATGTCAATTGTGTAACAACAGAATTTGATTAGGCTAGTTACTCTTATATCTTGTTTAATATTACCACTTTTGTTATAAAACCTAACCTAGAGGACTTCTAGCTTTATAAGGCTCCATAGGTTTTTTTAGTATGCCTACATTTTCAATCCTTATTGTGAATGCTCTGTTAGTATCTTGTTTATTCAGCAAGTTTTTAGACCTTTGGTAAAAGATAACAGATGCTATGAATTTTACTAAGAGTACTTTACAAAAGTACACATTCTTGCAATATAGTGTCAATTCTGATCAGCAGACTATAAGCCTTAACAAACCAGGAATTTAGAAACCCATTTTACCATAAAGATATAAACCCTCCAGTCTATAAACAGATACAGAAAAGAGATTATGTGATATATATGATCATTCAAGTTAGTACTTAACAATTTTCACTGGAAAACCCACAAAGCCTATGACTATAAAAAATACTTGCTGAATGTCAGTTCTTCCCTTCTTCAGGCAAAGTAGAGAGTAACCAAAATAAACTCTAGATTAATCAGTGTCCAGACTAAAACCAAAACCCAACCAAACAAGTAACCACAAAAAAGTAAACTTCTTTTGGATCTGATATTAGTGTGATTTAGACTGTGGAAAAAAAGGATGAAAAGAAACAAGTCCAAATGCTTTACTATGTGCCAGAACAGTGATTGCCAATTTTTGGGATGCAATGTTGTTTTTTTTTCAAAGATCTCTGTTTTTTACTGAAAAATTGTTCTTTGTTCTTTGGATCCATGCTCTGGTTATACAAACAGACCTGCACAAGAGAATAGTTAACAAAACTATTCCTGAACTGGCTCCAAAGACTAATCTTTTTATTTCTAGAACCACAGTATTTTTACTCCAATGTCACTTCTGCCATTTAAACAGTTGTGTGACAACCAAAGGCTCTAACAACCCAGCCATAGTCAGAGCTAGTTGAAAAATGACATTTCTAGTTCATTAGACATTTTAACAGTTGAAAAGTTTTAACTCTGAGTGGGGAGAAACTCTGAATTAACCTTGGAATGTAAATTCTATCTCCTTCTCAAAATACTGTGAGACTCTCAATAATACAACAGAATAAACAAAACAGATAAATAAACCCTGATATTGGGAGAAAATGCATCCAGCAATGAAACTGAAATATTTTACTCTTACTAAATAGAACAAGGAGGTCAGGATGATTTCTTCTCCTAATTTCTTATTCCTTGCCTGGTATGTGATGGAAACCTTTGCATTTGAACAAGACACTAGTTTTTTTTCAACAGAAAACTCTTCTAGCTGAGATTTTTTTTAGCCCACACTACCTACATACTGAATATGCAAAAACTAGGTGAGAGGGACACACACACATTCCATGTCATGCCCCACGTGAGCCCTTATACAACACACATAGTTTCCATCTCTTTTGGCAACAGCAGCAGAAACCTCTGGTAACCCAACCTAGTCAGATCTCATGTTGCAAATCGTCAGCACTGAAGAGCAAAGTCACAATCATGTTTGCTAATCCTGGAATAAAAACAACAACAAAGTTGTGTTGCTATCTACTGTTTCTTCAAAAGGGAAATACACAGACACAGATCTGGTGCATAAGGATTTTATGTTAAAGGAAAGTAAGCAGCTATGATGCCCAGTGGATGTTTTGAAGAATGCTGTTCTGGCAAGAAAAAATAGCATGATGCTTTTTGGGTTTTTTCCACTTACTCCCTGCAGCTTTACATAATCAGTGGAATTTTTTTTTTTATTTTTGGTATTTATTTGTACAGAGCATCACAGAAAAAAATGATTGGAAGGGGTCTTGAGAGGACATGTGGTCCAACATCCACCCCAAGGCAGGATCTGCTCATCCTGCGTTAGTCCTGAAAGATGTCTGATCTGTGTTTAAAGACAGTCTGTGAAGGGCAAGGGGTCACTAGCATTGGCTGTCTGCTCCAGGGCTTCAAAATCTTCACTGTTAAGTTTTTCCAAATGTCTAATCTGAATCTTCCTTGTTGCAATTAAACAGATTAATTTAATAGCCTTGCCATGGCTATAGGGAGGAGATCAGTATCTTTGCTTCTGCAAAAGCCTCATACGCTTGCAAATTTGGGGTGAGTGAAATTGCTCAGCTTTCTCCATAATTATTTCAGCTTGGGAATTCTAATGAGACATTGGTCAGAGGTAATTGTTCAGGAAGTGCATAAACAGCAGCTTGGAAACAATACTAATACTGAGGAGAATAGCCTGCCCTTTGGGTTCTCTGGAAGCCAGCTGGACATAACCTAACTCGGACAAGAAAGTCTGCATGCAAGCTGATCAAGTGTGAAGGATGGCTATCGACAGACCCAGTAACTAACTATGTACTTCATGACACACAGTAGCCCACATTCTCCCTATGATGAAAACCATAGTCCTATCAACCACTTAATAGTGAATATAATATCCACTTTTTTGTGATCACACTGATGCCATTAAGATACATTCAGGAGCCATCAGCTACTTCTGCAGTACACCACAGGAGGCTACACAAAAACTACAGGCAACATGGTGAGAAATTACTGCCCTGATTAAAACTCTAGATCCTCAATTAACCAGTACGAATGCCAGCACGATTTGAAGTGCCTGCTGTATCCAGCAGATGCCTTAATTTCATTAAGGGACTTCACCATCTCCCAAAATTGACTGCCTTGCCCAACTGTTTGTGTGTGTTGCAGTTAACCGATGAATTGACTCTCCGCGGAAATGGACTGTTCTCAGCCCATTTGAAGCTATGCTTTGGTCTCTCAGCACAGAGGACAGGGCTAACTCTCCAGAAGGAGAACACATGCCCTCCCGACCAAACAGTTTTTCATTCCTCTTTGTATCCTCCCTGTGCTTCTGTGTCCTCTTGGCAGGAACTAAAAAGATACTCAGTGGATGCACCAGTGCACGATTAAATATTACAGATGTGTGCTAACGCCTTGGGAAGGTGCCCGCTACCCAAGCACTGCCAAGTTACAGCTCAGTGTAAGGATACCTTAAAGCTGGCAGCAGTGCCGTTCCACCTGCTGTCTTTGTTAGAGATCGGCGTTTCCAGCCCTCTCTCCACTTCAGGACACAATATGCAGTGAGGCAGCACCTGCTGCTCCAGTGTCTCTGACAGGCATATGGAAAGGCTGGAGAGTAGACACAGGTGCTCAGACTCCTCCTGCACACTGCCTCAGCCAAATGTACGCTGACAGGAATGTGAAGTTATCTCAGAACACAGATGTTTGGCTTTGCTGCCACAGCCTGACACCGGCACTTTATTTTCTTTATCATGTGTATTGAATTGAAAGCATTTTTTTAGGCCCTGACCTTGGCAGCACTTGCTACTATATTTCATCATAAAGATAGGAGAAAAGAAGAGGGAAAAAAAAAAAATAAAGAGGGACTTACTGGATTTTCTTGATGCCTGCTGTAAACTTGAATACTTCAGCTGAAGGCCCTCTAACACTTCTACTTATCATACTAACTCTGTGTCTTCCACTACTTTCATACATACATTTTTACCCTACCTTAGCATGTCTTGTATGTGATTTAAAAATACACACATCTTTCCAGTTGACAGAGATGACTAGAAAAACATCTGTGCTAATTCCACACCCATCTTTTTTTGAAATAGGTTGGTTGTGCTTTAAACTGCCTTTTTTGTTACGTTTTGTTTGGTGTATCAATTTATAGTTCAGCTCATTTGGGGATGAAGCTGCCTACAAAACCTGTACGTGATCTCTCGGGATCGTACTGGTTTAACTGTAAATTGTCATGACTTTCCTTAGTCAATATAATAGAGGATTCTGTAAAATGTTTTGCTAATCTGGCTGTTACAAACAGGCATTGATGACTTAATGACTGGAGCACAGAGTAAAGCAATTTACTGAAAAGATTTTTTTCCAAGGCTGGAAAAAAAATTGAGTCCTACTGTCCAACTAATGCCTCTTGCTGTTGTGCTCGCACCTGTACACCACAGATTGCTGGTGGTCTCTGTCTTTTTAGTTCATTCCTACAGGAATGACATTTTCACCCACAGCCCACGTTTCTTTCCTCAGCTTCCTCTGCCTGGTCCACCTCTGTGAAAGCTCCTTCCTGTATATTTGCCACTTAGTGATACACAATGACTTTAACCATCCAGCCTTTTTGGGGGGGTAAAAGACCATGCAGATATGCTTCTACTTAGAAAAAGAGAAGGAAAAAAATACTGAGCAGTGAAGACAAATCTCTTGTCAGTATTTGCTGCAGATGTCAATCTGATCTCAATCTAACGAGCAAGTGGGATGAAAATCTAGGTTTTGATGCAAATCTACAGAAATGTGGCTGTCCAAGTTACAGCTTTCCTGATAACACTGAAATGTTGTCTCACTATTACTTCAATATATAAAACTGAAATTCAAAATAATGAATTTAAAATTATTCAGGCCAAATGTCTAGAAGTCAGAGGAGGGCAGAATGGAAACCAAAAAGTATCCTTCTGTGCTTTTTGTTATCAAGGGTCATCTTTACAATTCCTTCATCAGAAGTATTTCAAATGGTACTGTATAACTCAAAAAAACGACAGAGCATCTGATTTTATGTACTTACTCAAAAAAAGTGGTCCATCCAGTCTCATCACTTTTAGTTGCCAGAAGTCCACTGTTCCCGTGGTAGGTAAATAAGACGAGCTCCTGTCCTTGTGCAGTCATGCTTTTCAAACATCCATTAGTGCCTATGGTCAGCCAGATGACTTGGTTATCAGGAGACACCACTCTCACTGGCATCCGGTTGGGATCCCGCCTGATACGAAGAGTATTCCCATTGCTATCTGTTACCGCAGTAATATCATTATCGTTACTGTAGCTGAAATTGTACAGATAGTCTCCAGTGACTAAACTCACAGTGTACTGGTGAGTGCCATTGACATCAAAGATATAAAGCTCTTGGTCAGTTGGAGAAGCAATTTCATAAAAGTTCATCGAATTCAGTGAGGGTTTGTTCTTTGACACAGCTCGTATCCTAATATTTCCCAGATCGGCAATATACAGGGTGCCATCTGGAGACACAGCTAAGGAGGAAGGGGCATTAAGTTTGGCATCTTTAGCATAGCCATCTCCACTTTGGTAACAGTCACAGTTGACATCATTTTTGCAATCACACTCTGAGGGTATTCCAGCAACTAATGAGATCTCTCCATCCGTCGTGACCTGTCTTATCCTATTAATCTTTTTCTCATCAGTTTCTGTAATGTAAAGCACCCCACTGTAGGACACGGCAATGGCAGTCGCTGACTCTAGCGTGGTCTGGACCGCGTGCTTCCCCACCGCGTACTCCACTCCGGGCACCTGGCAGTGCATTGGCCTCCCTGCGGCAATGCGAACCTGACGGTTTTCAGTGATCTGCAACACGACGTTGTTATCCAAAACATAGATGGAGTTATCCATTGGGTTGATGGCTAAATCCGTAGGCCATTCCAGACGAACCTGAACCAAGAGAAGGGTTCTGTTAAACAGGTCACTAGTGCAGATTACATGAATTAATTCACCTTTGGTGTCAGGCACTGCCGTAAGGATATTTGTCATCTGCCGTAAGTCATCGTGACAAAAGGGCTCGTATGAACATACAAGCAGCAAACCAAAGCTTTTCAGGGAGGCAAGGGGGGAAACAGTGTTCACAGATCTATTTTACTGAAAAAAGGCCAGTTACATTGGAACTGCAATGCAGGTTGGACTTCTCCAATAATGCTATGCTTCTCTGTATCACAAATACAGAAATAAGAGACAGACACCAAAGGCTAAACACATGCTTTAAGAACAAGTACTCATCTTTTATTCTTGAAATAGCAAAAATAACTTGCAACCTTCCAGATTATGAAACACCATACTGTACTCCAGTTTTAAACATAACCATAAGTGATGTCCCTGCTTACCTACCCAAGCTTCTCAAGACAAATAGAAAATTATGTTTTTCTATAAATCCTCTCATTCACTCTAGTAGGCTAAGGATCTTAGCAATTCAGAAAACATCAACATGCCAAGGTGGTTCTAATAGATCTGCCGTTCTCCCAGTATTTATTACCAGACTTAATGTTTCCTGCTGATAGTTTTGCTATTCTAAACAGAACTGAACTTTATGGGCAGAAAAATTGAACACAGCAGCATTTATACTTTAAAGAATACACCGCGATGCATGCCCTTGGAACAGCTTTCTTCCCCCAAAATTCTTTTGTTAAATATCCATTACTCACTCCACCTAGTTTTATTTCAAGGGGCAAGAAAGCTGCATTTGCATTTCTAAGCCCACCTCACCCTTCCAAATTCACAGCAGCTAAAAAGTACCTGGCTGATGTGCATGCTGGTATCACAGGTCAGAGGTCGTGCTGAAGTCAGGTCATTGGAGCCAAGCAAAGTGGATATTATTCCATTCTGATCCACTTTCCTGATCATGGTCCCATCAACAAAGTAGATTAACCCATTCTTGTCAATTGCTATTCCTTTAGCAAAGAGAATAAAAATCAGGATTGGCACTAGCAGTGAATATATTGCCCATACCTAAGGGCATTAAGTGGTATGTATTTGGTGGAAATTAAGGGCAGAAAATATGGTCTTAGGCAGTCAGTAGCAGAACAGCTTCTAAACACAGTTGGCATAATAGACCAATATTCAGTATGAAACCTACTACTGGTGATTGCATTTATTGTTCATTTGCTCTTGTATGTTGAGAAGGCCCTACTTTTTATGTTAACCTGAAACGTGAGGTAAGTGGGATCAAAAACAATACCAATTCTAAATCTTCACCAATGGTCTTTCCAGTTGGGAAACATTACTCAAAATGACATTTTTGAGCCCTCTACTGGGTTTAGTAATTAAACATCATCATGCCATCAACTCTGAACTTTGGTATTAGTTTCAAAGTTATAGAGGGATAACTCTTTTTACCTTTAGGGCTCATGAGAGTTGCCTCCACTGCCTTGCCTCCATCACCACACCTTGCCTCATCAAATGGTAGGCACTGCTCCCCTGTTCCTCCTATTATCTCAGCATTTTTGGTCAGGTCTTTTGCACCCGTGAGCGACTTGGGCCGATAAATCCTGCGTGTGTTTGTGTCAGAAACATATAAATCTCCCGTCACAGGGTCAGTTGCGAGGTAGTATCTGTGAGCTGGGTTGTTGCTGTAAAATGGAATTAAACATTGCATGTGCTGTAATTAATTCCACCTAACACTGGATCAAGAAGAAAAGGCTTCAGTTCATATGCAACGTGCAGTAATTCATAAAGAGTTAAAACCAGCAGCGATGCTCTAGGCAGAGGTAGCACAGGCAAAGGTCCCCAAACCTTTTTCGGTTCAAGTTTGCCGAGTTTCCCGGTTCAAGATCCCAGTTTGCCTGTGTCACAAGCAGTCCCATCGAGACTACTCATGCTTTTGGTACAGAAGATCCATTTTGTTCAGGATGCTCACAAGCCTGTTCCATGCTCTGTAGTTAGAGACAGTGCCTGTCTCTGTAATAGGCCAAATCAAAATTTCCTAGGCTTTCTGGGAAATGTCCAAATGCTGCAGCAGGACCCCAGCCCTCGCTTACTTTGTTGCTGTTATCATCCTATCTGTTCTATTATAATTTATGTAGGGCTGCTGGGGTGCATGGATTATGTAATTCATCAACAGATAAGGCAGAGTATTAGTTCCCAGGCAAGAGATAAGACATCCTTCATAAGTATTTGTTTCATTTGCTGCTTTCAAAGCTAGGCATGATTTAAAGCATTAGGAAGTGGCATCTTTTCCACCAGAGCACCAAGCAGAGCTTTTCTGTTCTTCTTAACATAAAGAGCCATATTTCAAATAACTGTACACACTGGCACAAACCTGCCAACTATGCCAACACAGTCTTTTACTACAGTGAAAATATATCTTGCTAACATACATTTTGCCTCTCCATTGGTGCCACATAATTGAGAATTACTGCCTTTTCCCCCCTGCTGGTGAAGACGACAACCCTGGAGAGCACCTTTTGGTTTGATATATGATGATGTAGAAACTTAACCCACTGCAGCTGGGTTTCCTGACCTAATTTATGGCGCAAAGAGCTGAAATAAAGTCACGTAAACAGGGGAGACAATTTCAGATGCTCTCCTCCTGGATTGAAGCAGAGTGTCAGAACAGTCAGTCCCACTTCTGATGTTTGCAAAAGTGCTGCTTGAACAGATCTCCCAGTCTTGGTGATAGCCAAACATCTGCTGGCAGAATGGTATCCTTCCCGTTCTGTAAATACATAACTGTGCTAATGTAACACATTTCTATGTACTGCCACTTGGAAAACGCAACAAGAGACCAACAGGAACAACTTGTGAACAAATTATGTCTTGTAGCAGGGACTGATTTTTATAGCTCTCCAATTGCAGAAACACAGAAAAAAAATGTGTTGTATAAATAGGATTTTCTTTGGCTTTAAGACTTTTAACATGTTTTCAGAATGGAGAAACCAAGTGAAGCAGACTAATGAAATCAAGTACATGGTCATAGCACCTCTTAAAAAGCTCAGCTATAGAGCTAAGTGTTGTACAGCATATCTGAAAACAATCAAATGCAGGCTTACTTTAAATGTCTGGCTGTTAGAAATCTGTTATTGCCAATGTGCTAAACAGCTGAGAGGAATTTTCAAAACCTTAACTTAGGCAGAGCTCATTTAATATGATCAATATATAGTATCCTAATTATTTATACCCCTACAGACTGCCAATTAAATGACACCCATTTACATGATGACTTTGGTCTTCAAGAAACTTTGCTTTGCTGCAAATACAAACATGTTGCAAAATGCAAGATGTGCAATTAGATTTTATTTCACTGTAATTTAAAATGAAGCCCTTTCCTCCACTACTGAAATCTAAATTAAGGCACCTCTCCAACTCATCTAACATTGCCTCAATCATTTTTTTCAACTGTTGGAATAAAGAGCCATCAAATCACTAACTAATAATTTATGCCTAACACAATTGTTTCCCTCTGTAAAGAATTTTAAAGCAGATTTCTTCATAAATATGAAAATATTTCTATGTTCCAATTAATTCCAAAAATGACAAAGTTCTGGCTTGGGATGAATAGCAACAACTAGTTGTGTACTACTCAACTACAACAAGTAGTGTATCCTTATCAAAACAAAAAAATACAGCTGATCATTGCCACCAAAGTTTGGGAGTGCACAGGACATGATTACTGGATCAGTATAAACTTTCCAACCTGTCATATGTAGATGTCTAGATGGCTCTTGTCTGAAATAAGCAACAGGCTTAACTTCAGCATTTCTTTTCAAGTGAAGGTTAAAAAGCTGAGATAGCTTTAGCTGACAGGAAAAAAACCATTAATTCACAGCAGTGAATAACTGTCCAGTGAAATTCATGTTTGTTTTCTAGCCAGAAAACAGCCAGGCACACTATGCAGATCTCAAAAAAAGTACAGGGATAAGCAGCTGGCAAGCTGCACAGTTTATTCTATTTCTTTCTGGCCTGAAATGGTATTAAGCTTCTGCTTTCTACCCAGAACAGCAAACTCAAAGAAATAAAATCCACAAACAGTGACTTCTTGACTCATTCAGTATTGCCTAATTGCTGTCAGTAGCTCTGCAGAACATGCAGTCACATACCAGCACTAGCTCCTGTAAATACAAATGACTACAAGTTAACTTGTTCTGTCTACACCAAATAATAGTTTAAGTGCTTCGAATTTCAAGTGGCACACATGCACAGAGCTGTAATGATCTACTTCCCTTTGCTTTTACCTTGCCTATGCTGAACTTTTAACCCTTCATCTGTCAGATCTCCTGCATTACTCTGCATGCACAAGTTTTTAAAAAACACTCTTCCTGCTTTGGTCCCCTCCTCTCTCCCCTTCACTCCATGCGTTCTAAACCATATAGCCTCAAAGTTGTTTCTATGTTTTGCTGAACCTTTTTTCTGGCTCTCTACAAACCTGGGATACTGCCACAGCCTACAAATGACCTCCTTGTCTTCAAAGTCCTTCTAAAAATCACTTCTTCCACAAATGCCTGTCAGCATTAATCACCCACAGGCAGTAATGTGTATAAAGACATCAGTTCAGCTTTGAGACTGAAATAATACTAGGTCACTGGTACATGAGAAGGTAACTTTGATCTGCATTGTCTCTCTAAATTAGAGCCTGGGCTTCTTGAGGTGGGAGGTACATCACCCTCTGTGCTGAGGCAGTGTGTTTAGAAGCAGATAAAGTTGAATGCTTGAATACATCTGAAGTAGTATTTAGCCCCATCCATTAGTTTAACTGGGGAAATGCATATTTTAGGGCACTTTCTAAGTTTCCATACCTATTATTTTTTATATATATATATACACACACATATATATATATAAAAAAAATGTATATATAAAACAATACATAATATGATGTAATTATATACAGCAAAGTGGTTTACTGAGGGCTGTTTTCAAACTGCACTTTAAATACGAATCTCCTCAGTAGTTTGAAGGGCTTGCCTGTGAAACCAGACAGTTTGTCCCCCTCTCATACAGGCCAGACAGATGTGCTTCTCTCTTCTCTGCAGCACTGCACAGGGCTCTGTGAGACTTCACACAGGCAAAAGAAGCTAATTGGTCTCACAGTGTGCCCTTAAGCTGGGGAACCCGTGGCAACAGGATTTGGTGAATCCTGGAAGTTTACACATGTTAAATAGAAATCTGCTAAATGAATAGAATAAAAAGCTACCAGGGGATATAAAACAAAGATGCCACTGTTGGCTTTAGAAAGTCCCTGGAGCTGCAAAGCCCTAAGGCTAAGAGTGGTCACTGGGAAGATTTTGTATGATGGGAGAGAAAACTCACAACTTGTAGTAGACCATATCAGGCTCAGCAATGGGCTCCACAACCACTCCTGCAGAGCCGGTTGAGCACGGGTCTCTAGATGTCCCTCTGCCTCAGGAGGAATTTTCACTTCACAGCTGCTACATGGGCCAATGAAAATGCTCTGACAACTCATTTGTTCAGTGTGATTGCAATTTTGCTGCTCAGAGCTTCTGCATGTGTAGGCTTGAATAAAGGAGAAAATCTTCAATGTCCCCCCCTCATGAGCTATTCTTATGTGCAGGGATCTAGTTTCTGAAATGCCACAGTTGAGCCTGTGACCACAGTTCTGCCAGAGGCAGGAGAGGGCATAGCTGCTAAATCACAGCAAAACAAACCTCATTACACATCTGTTCCTTCATCCCTTTTATCCACTACAAATTCTGAGTATTATTCTGTATTTCATACATTTGCCAAGACAATGTCTCACCCAGCTGCAGTCACAACTTTGTGATACTACAAGGGATCTAATTATTTTTAAAGTAGTGGAACAAATGCAAATCCAATGTAACAGTGAAAACCTAAAACCACTAAGTAGAACAGACTGCCTCTGAATCACACCTTGAAAATAAAACAAAACTGGCTAGACTGTGCATCAAATCCCAATTCTGTTCATTAGCACTGATGCAAACACCTTTTTCAGTCATGGAATTTTGTGCCTAACACATCTGAAACATACTTTTTTCAATGGAACCCCCTCCTCACAAAGAAGTATATCTATCCAAAGCAAAGTAAATTTAAAAAAAAAAAGGAGAATTGAGACATGACTCTCTGGGATTAGTTCAAAAACAAGGAAGGAAAATGATTGGCAGCAAAAAAAGGAGAGGAAAGGCACCGTGGGGCTGCTAAGCCCTATACTTAGATGTTCCACCTCAAAGGCTTGCAGGGTTTCATGTATCCAACATGATTTTAGCCTAAGTCTGGTTTTGTCTCCTTATCAGCACCAGCTGCTGTAGCAAAGCAATTCTAAGCATCCACCTTGAACTCTTCTGTTCTTGCCAGTGCTGTAGCAATGCCAGGATGGATGAATGTTGTACTACAATCCTTCTGATTACTATTGTTTTCATGACCAGTCTTATGAATCTTGGTGTGCTCTAAAATCTTAAGTCCTTGAGTTGTGTTATGATGGAACAATTTTTTTACCAACTTCCTTTACTAAAAGAAGTTCATCTTTAAAGACAGAAATCTGTTAAATGAGAGCTCGAGGAGACTAAACATCAAAAGGCTAATGAAATGAACCCACTTGATGCTTCCATAATTTTACTATTATATGCCACTCTCACTGCATTTGGGGTATCTGATTAATGAGTGAGTTTTGACAGGATCAGCAGAAGTGCTGCCAGCAAGAAACAGGAGTGAGCAGAGGTCAGAGGACAGCACAGGAGGTCATACACAAGCAGAAAAAGGAAGCCTGACTGCAGACAGAGAGTGATGAGAAGAGAGGAACTCGTATCCGAGAGGACGCTACAGCCTGACAGCTGACATAACTGAAACATATGAACTCATTATTTGTGAAAAATACTCCTCTTGTCTAGTAATACATCTCAGAAATGAGTTCTCCATTATAAGCATTCATTTGTTAAAAAAAAAAGAAAAAAAAGAACAGTTAGAAAAATATAAATCTTCTCTAAGGAATGCTTACCTATGTCTAAAATCTTTATTTCTTGGTGGGAGCAAGTGAAAAAGAACAGAAAAACAGTATTAGAAAAACATTCAGAAAGGATGTTAAAAGATGAAAAGAAGGCAACATTTACATCTGTCATTAGTGAAGTGGTGAATGATCATCTTTTCTCCACTCATGTCAACCACATGGGGCACCTCTTAAAACCCACAGAATAATTACTTTGGGTAGACTACACTTTCAGTTTAGATAAGCATACTTACAATATCTTACAAGGGGACATTTTTTTTCACTTTAATTTTAAATACTTCAAATGTTCTCAACTTTCCCCCCCCCCCAATTTACAACAGCAGTTCACACCTTCCAAAGCCCAAGGTGAGAAATAAAAGCCCCATACCTTAGCTCCAGAACACTAGTTACATTTCCAGATGGGAATATCCGCCGAACATAGTTGAAATCCCCCACGTACAGGCTGCCATCTATCCCACAAGCTAAGGCAACTGGAGCCAAGAGTTTATTACCATCAGCTTGCCCATTACAGCTTGGACAGGAGATGCTGCGTCTTCTCCCATTGCCCATAATGCTACTAACCACTGGGGGCTGCTGAGATATAAACTGATTTTCCCCATTTCCCTTGTAGAGGATTCCTAGCAGAGAATAGAGAAAAAAAAGCAACAGACAACAAACAGGTTAGAAAAACTTTGAATGTGTCTACATAAAATGATGCCTAAGTATTCTAAATATTCTTTTAGTTGATTAATTTAATGGACTTTTAATTGTTTCACCACCATATGTTTCTCACTACAAGTAGAGAACTTTATTAAACCTTTATAGACATATTTAAGACACAGACAGACAAAGCATTAAATGATCTTATTGACAAAATGCAGTAGAAACACTAAATATGCCAGCATTTAAAACCCAAAGAAGTTTTCAGTCATTATTTAAAAATGTTAATTTTAACAGTCATAATTCAGAATAAACACTGCCATGTTGAAGGAAATGCAAAGTGCACTGGATGAAAGCAAGGTCAATATTCCCAAACCTCTACAGATCTGAAGCTCCCCAGAAATTATTGACATTCTAACTGTGCACAATTATAAAGAAGGAAAAAATTGTATTTGCAAATTGTATTCCTAAAGACCTAGTATAACTAATTATTAATGTGATGTCAATTGTAATCTAAAGTGGATTAACTCCTGCAAATTGTAAATATTAACTGAGGAGCTACTTCAAAAAGTTGGAGATGGCCTCAATTTTCCATTACAAAAGACTCTTGACTCAACTCACAACAAAAATGTACCTCTGGCAACAAAGTCTGCCTCAATACCATGTCTGCAGTTATTAAAAATGTCAAAGTAGCAAAGAAAAAAAAAAAGTGGTGCCAGGCCAATCTGACTCTGAAACATAATTCTGCTTTGAGGCATGAAAGGAACAATAATTTGGTGAAGAAAAAGCAATGTGCCAGCAGGATTTTTCTTCCTTATAGCCTCCACAGGAAATCTGAGAAGAAAAATGCATGCTTTATGTTAAATCTTCAGTTTTAGGGGGAAAAAAGTGTGACTTCACAGTGTGTTAAAATGTTGCTGGGAGTTATGATTGTATTATTGCTATATATATATCTCAATGAATCCATTGAGGTGCACTCTACAAATGGTCAGCTATTACGGTTACACTCTTAAGTCACAATGTGTCTTTCAGTGGCATAATCCAGGCAAACCACATGTCACTTGGTTATCTTATGCTTTATTGATTGCCTGCTCAGAGTTTCAAAGGCAGTTTGGGACTGAGGGATACATTTATCTTTTGAGGTGCTTAGAAGAAATTTAAGATGTATTCTTCCTTCTCTCCTCACTCCCATAATGCACTCTTTATACTGGAAGATATGAGAAGAGAGATTTTGTTTTCCTCTTTAAATGTTTTAGGTGTCTCCACTACTTATAATGTTATAAAATTTAGGAGATTATAAATGTAAAACCAATGCAGGTGATAAAATCTGGAAGAATGAAAATGCTTTACAGAAACCTAATGGCAAGTCATCTAAATAAGTAATCTGAATCTGAAGAGAGAGAAAGTATTTTTCACAAATAGTTATATAGCCAGAATGCATTAACAGTGCAAGAAATCCCCTCTTCCATGATTACATCATTTCTGACAATCATTCCACCATAATTTTGGCTGAAATAGCTGAGTTCTGTAATTTCCATCAAAGGAATTCTACAAGTCAGCACACTGCACTACTGCACCTGATTTATTCTGTCATTACCTTGAAAAACTGGTCCTTCACATTTCTCCTCTATGATCACAGACTGCAAGATGCACATTAGACTATTTACTGCAGTAGTTCAGGATGTCCATACAAACACTGCCTGCACTCTCTTTGGAATAAATCTCTCCAGCTCATCCACCTTGTCATTACAACTCTCCACTTATTTGATTCAATTAGATACAAGTCACTCTGAAAAGTCATTACTTGTCAAATGTACTCTTGAACATAATTTAAAGCCACCATCAATTTACCTGGTGAACAGAATCAATCTTATATATATATTTATAATTATAGCTCTTCACAGTTTTGATGGATTACCTTACAATAATTTGCACAGGGTTTTTTGGTGGGTTTTTTTTTTACATTTTAAATGAGATACAATGGTATCTTCTTCTACCAGTCAGAAGCAATGCTTTAGGTGGTGACCAGTGTAACACACAAAATAAGCTCCTGTACTAGTGGGAGACTTTGAAGGGACACCATGTACCACAGAAGTGACATTCTTCTGCTGAAATACCTTTGTGTTTCTCCTTTGCATAAAAATCCAGTGTGGCAAACTCCCACCCTGAGCCACGTGACTCTGCTTATTTCACATTTCTTACACACTTCCCAGCCAAATTTTTCCACATTTCCTCCTGTTCAGTGTAGAGCTGGAGTTTCCTTAGCATGGCACCCTCTAGACAGTGGCTGAGTAGCACACCAGACAAATGACCTTGATGCCAAGGCTCAGTTCTTATAAATGTCTGTATTGCTCTTCATCTTTTCCCTGAAATTAAGGAAGACTTGCTCACAAGCAACTGGACTCTGTCCTGAAACAAGGGGCACAGGTGCCCTTGCTGACTCACAGCAGCATCATTCATCACCTGCTGAGGTGTGTTGAGCCAACCACAGAATCCTGGGGAGGACTGACCTCGAGGAGGGATTTCACTGGGGGGAGAGCAGAAGTGAGTGCTCACCCTCCAAACGAGATGGTACTCATTTGCTAACTGCTCCCACGAGCAGCCATGCTGGGCCTGGAGATACCATGCCATGAAGGGGAACACTTCCCATATAAATAAGGGAGTTAACATTGGGAGTCACAGTTTGGCAGGAATGTTTCTTATTGCTGTTTAATTTTTCACTCATTGTGAAAACTGGAAGTGAAAACATTGCTCAAGATGCTGTTAATAGACAAACAGTCAATCTCAGTAACAGTGATTAACAGTTAGTCCCAATAACAGGAGTCACACAACTGCTTTAGAAATACTGTGTCCTTAGCATCACTCCATTTTTAGTAACAACTTCAACATTTTTGGGCTGGGTTTTTTTTGGTAAGCATATCTAACAAAGCCTGACACTGTTAGGTGAAATTCTTAATGCATATGTATTTGTAGGATGAAGAACCATGACACACACTGTAAAGCTCAAAGCCTTTGCCATCTGCAAAATACTCCATAATAATTTTTTGTTTTAAACAACAAAACAAATATTTGAACAGTTGGAATGAGATACCTAATGTTTAGGGCAGTTAAATATTAAAATTAGCAAGAAGAAAGTAAACTCCTTACCATTCTGAACATCCAACACATGATGTTTATCCAGCGTCCAGCCACCCATGTTGGAGGCATCCAGTTCATAACCCTGCAAAATGGCAGTCCGCTTTTCCCAGAGAGTTAGATCCAGGCAGGACTCATATTCATAACCTACAGACACTGAAATAACAATAAATTTCCTCATTAATTATAGAATCTTGTTCAGAAGAAGAGTTAAAAGAATCTGATTTCCTTAAACTACGTACATTCTTCGGCTCTCCAAGGCTAAAAACCTAAGAATCCCTAAGGCTTTCTTAAATGTATTGAAAACACTAAAGAGGATTCCAAAATAATTTAAAAAGCAACCCTGGGTTATTAAATAATTTTACTTATTAAAAGTGACCCGATTAGGACAGGTAGAGAGGAAAGCCATCTTGTGAAATATGCTCTAAAGTACAAGGAGTGTGCAGACTAAATACCAGACGGCATTATTAGGCCGAGGCCTACTTCATGCAGAACTAGGAGAGAACAATGGCTGTGGTCTCTTTCTCCTTTGGAAGGACTTCTTTTTTTCTTAGAATTCCAAGTTCAAACTAGTATTTTCTAATGTATTTTCTCATCTTATTCTGCTATTGGAGATGTGCTTCCCCATTTTTCCAGACAACAGTAAAAATGCAAGTAAACTCCAGAACACACATACCGACAGCTTCAGATAATCCATAAACTCTCTGGTTGTAGGCATCAGTTTTATCCCATATGAAAGTGTAAGCCAGATTTGGGGATGCAGGGAACCATTTCTGAAAAAGTCTTCCTACCACTGCCACCATAAGATGAACCTTCATTAAATTAAATGGTATAACAGACTGGGTCATAGTGATCTTCAGAACAGATTTATATCCTGCTGCCCTGGAGCTTAAGTATGATAATTTCAAATCAGTTCCTGGTATTGTTGTTTCTTCATGAAGGACCTATGCATTGGTAAGGGATAAAAAACACACAACAAAAAACAAAGCAGTATTTGAATGACTTTGGAATTCAACAGAACAATGTAGCTTTCACAAAAGGAGGCCTGACATGATGCTACAAGACAATCCACTAGGAAATATCATCTAAATCTGGCCTTCATTTAGTAACACAAAAAAACCATAAATAAAAAACAACACTACACTTTTCTTTTCCGGAAAAGCAAAGTCTAAATTCTTTGTTATACTAAAGGTGCTTAGCTGATGCCTTCTGCTGAAGGATTTCAAAGACCTCTCCTTCATTTTTTATGGGGGAAAGGAACCATTCCCAACTGCTTTTTCCAAAGAAAGCAAAAAAGCACCTTTCATCTAAGCAAGAATAGCCCCTTTTTATGCTGCCACCCACGTCCCAACTAGGGGTACATAATAAAGGCAGGAGAGCATGGTAAAGTTTCACATTTGGGTTCGAAAGTCTTAATTGTTCCTGTAGGAGAAGAAAGAACTTTTAGGTGGTTTATTATTTGTATTACCTGTGGATTGTCAGTATTTTAAACTAGAGCATTCTTTCCTTTATTTCAAAGACAGGGAAGTACGATGCCTCAGGGAAAGCTTTTCCGTATTTCCTGATCAATATTCACTAGTGAAAACATCAGCTCACCACTTTCTCATTTCAGAGAGGTGCAATGATTAAATTTTGTTTTTAAAAGGTTCCTCCTCTCCTCTACCTTGCCTTTTTCTCTGAGCTGAGCAGCTTTTATGGGGGATGGATGGGTAGTTTCTGTGTAATGTGGATGAAGACAGCCTATCCTGTCCTACACCTCAGTCAGGACATAAACACTGAGAGCCAGCACTACAGGTGAAGAGCTACCAAATATCCTAGCTTTTTGGAAAGAAATGTAAACTGTATTTAGACACATTTATAAAGATAATGTTTCTCTGATGGGAAAAGAGGGCAAAGAGCATTAAGCCCTGAGCTTTGCTGGTGTCAAAAGAGCACTCCAGGGGAAACAAATTCGGAAAGACTTTACTTTCCTGTCTCCTACTGCTGAAGTCTGAAGTCTAAACACTACCTTGTATCAGTAGAAAACAGACTTCAGGGAGAGTACTGTCACAAATATTAGGCTTGAGACTTCAACAGGACCAAAATCTGGCTACTAAAGTAGTGATAATTTAGCTGTCTTATGCTACAGAAATTCTTGCTTTTAAACAACTGTTTGTATTGAACAGGGTCAAATAATGTGCTTCATGCTCTTGAGGAGGGCAACAGGTGCTACAGCATCCTCTGTGTTAGGACTTTTGCTGGAATCTACAGAAAGACTTCTATGGTATTAATTATATCTATGTCCTTCCCAATAACAGCAACAAAAAACCAGAAAAAGTATTTTGACTCACTGTTTGTCATGAATACTTATTTACATCTGATACATGCAGGCATGCAACTCTTTACCACTCAGACCATAATAGCTCTAAGAATTAAAAGGATGAACTGGAAGATACTAGACAAATTAAATTCAGATTTAAAAATTCTTAACCTTGAATGTTCCTCCTCACCAAGAACCTGCCATGCATCATTTCTGTCTGTGAATCTAGCCTGCTCTCCCTCAGTCCAATACATGCACAGTATCTAAACCAGAGAACAAGCAAATCTTTCCTACTGAAACATCTCCTCTCTAGAGGGATAAGTGATTGTGAACATACTCTTCTTCTAAGACTTCAAAGGAAAACCACAAATAATCTAGGAAGAAAAGACAAATTCCTCCTCAAGACATCAGCAGGACTCTCATATGCTTGCACATTAAAACTAGTCTAACAGATGGAGCTCTCTGTAAGCAAGAGGAGAAAAAGGAATAATATGCTTATAATAGGACACAGTTTAATGGGCTCCTCTGGTCTCCTCTTATGACCATTGCTTCTTTTACAACTGCAACTGTGGAATTAGACACTTAGGTGGTCTGCCAGTACTCTTGGCTGAGATAAGGGGCAATGAAGAGGACACCCTGAAGTTTCAATTTCCAGGAAATTCCACTGTGTATTTGGATTGCTACCACATGAAAAACTAGGACACTTACACAGTTCTCAGTAAGGTTTAAAACAAAACTCAAACCCCTATTATTAGTTTCTGCAGAAACCTCAAATACCTGCTGGAAATCTGACTTACAACTTCCTTCTTTCCACAAAATGTCCTCTGTAGTAGTGTGTTTTCTTGAGAACTTTAGAAATGTAAATGTAAGGTTATGCATCTCAATCTCTCTCCCAGAACCAAGCATTATAAAGACAATTAAACAGTTTAGTGTTCATCCAAAAAGTCGAATCATCAGGCACAGCAGAGAGCATCCTGTGGGAGCCATGACAACTCATCAGTTGTAAAGCAATCAGGAAAGTCACTGGGTATAAAAGTCACATCAGGAATTGCCAACACAACCAAGATGTCTGTACTTTTACCTTTCCCAGGCAGAGTACCAAACTACCTTCAGAAAAGCTGACACCCTAAGGGGATGGAGTTATAGTCCAACTACCAAATTCTAAGAGTTGGCACTTTATGGATAATCAAGCTTCTCAGAAGGACAGCTATAAAATATTTAACCTACAGAACAGAGATAAGGGTCACCTCAATTTTCACAAAGACAAGAGCTTGTTGTCCTGAGAGTTCAAGCTGGTGACTGAGTCACATAAACTGTGTAGAGGTCCTCATCTCTTGTGGCCAGCAGGACACAGTTGTCCAGGCTCTGGAATGCTTTTCTGCTCCAAAATATAGCACAATTCAAGTGACATGCTCTAATGGTATTAAGAACCCTGAATAAGGAATTTAATTCAGTTAGGGGGAAAAAAATGTCTGCTGTACTGTTGTGATTTTTTGTTTTGGCAAAATGAGCAAATCCCATAGAGGATTTGAGAACAAGTTTCACAAATGACTGCAAACTTGACTCCTACATAAAACTAAACTTGAGTCCTACATAAAAAGGTTATTTCCCAAGAAGTAACAGCTGATTAAAATGTAACATCACCTTGGTTAGAGAGGAGTAAAGATGGCATTTTTAGGTACAGGTAGATATTGGCAACTCCCATTACACAAATCTTGAGACCAAGCAGTACTAAAATTATACTTCTCTAAGCAGAAGCTGAAAGTGCTCATTTCAAGAAAAGTATTTTCCTTTTAAAAAAAGGCTTCCCCTAGAATTAAGGCTCTTAGAGAAACATGTAAAGAAATAACCTTGAGTAAGGCAAGAAGAAATGAAAGGGGAAAGAATACTTGTCTTTTTTAATAGACTTAAAAAATTGCTGAGGTACCACAGAGAAGAGGGATAGGAAAAAGCCATACATGTGCAGAAATCAAAGAATGTGTCCATGAAAGAATAAATCAAAAGGTATACATAAAGTTTCAAACAGAAAGCAAAGAAAAGAAGGCCAAAAAATGTGCTGGAAAACAAAGTCACATACACAGAGATATTTGCCTCTAAAAGTAATCTCCTTTTTATTTTTTTTTTTTCCAGTATAAACTTGAAGTTCTGGAGATTTTAGGTAAGTGAAACTAGAATGCAGCATCCATGTAATACTGGAATATCTAGACATTCTATTATATAATAAATGATAAAACAGGTTAATTTATTTGCTGAAAATCTGGCCACTCTGAAGTTGTAAACAGTTATTTTTATGAGGTTCCTGAGGACCTTATTGTACCCTTAATTCTTCTAGGTAAATAAATGTATACAGCTTATGCTGTGTAGTAGTGACAGAGAATCAAGGGAGAGGAAAGAGAAAGTGAGCAACCTTGAACATATCCTTTGAAGGAAAATTTTCAGTCTTTGTTCTACCACACACTTGAGGTGACAGAAACAAGCTGCCTGGGACCTGCAGAAGGCATCTTCCAAGTGTAGGTAACAGCATATAACAGAAATTTAGGAGAAGGAAAGCTGTAAAACCTCCATTTCAGAATTGTTCATTGTGACTCACATATGGTTTTCTACCAGACCACACTGCAACATGTGGCAAGCAGGCATTTATTATATTGGGAGAAAGACAGCAACAATATTATCTAACACACATAAGCAGCTCCAGCTCAACCTTATCTCCCTCATCTGCATGCAGTTTACCATCTTGTTCCACACTGATTAATCTCAGCTAGTTAAGTCTAGGCAAAGCATGCTAACCTGCAATTAAAAGCAGATAAAGTCATGCCCAAGTAGTTCAAATTTAGTGAACATGTTATTTATAATTGTCCCTCTTGAGTAATAGATGTTGGGTCTGTGATCAGCCCTTTACCCACTGTGTTTGTTCTTTCCCCTTGCTCGCCTTCTTTTTTTCAGTCTTCTTCTGTGCTGCTTCTTTGCTAGACTTTAATTCCCCCTCTGATCAATTTGGGATTCATAAGCCACTAAGTACACTCTTAGTGTACATCTCCAAGGGATGATGAAGCACTTCAAGGGATGATGATTACAACAGCACATCATTTTCTCCTGTAGTACGTGAGGGGGAGTGCTGGCACTCGCAGGGTGACCGATACCGACTGAAGGAACACGGAGAATGGTTTCTTTCTCTGTGCCCTCATCCAGTCTCCCACACTTCAAATTGCCATTGCCCCTTTTTAATGAAAAGATCTAGAGCAGCCCCTCTGGAGCTGACAGCCAGTTTTGAATGGGATCTGCTTCTGCCCATCTTTTATGTGAGCAGTGAATTTTTTGGGAGACAGACCGTTAAGCATTAGGCATTTCTGAGGGGAACCTGACCCTAAAGGTGTACATCCCCGTCACGACCTATGCAGCTTCCACTTGCTGAAGTAGGGGATTATGTGTTCCTTTAGGAACTCTTCAGTTCCTTTAGGGTTTATAAAAGGGGTTCAAGTAGGGAAGAAGTGGACAAGCTGGTTCTCCCACAAGAAAAAGGATGAATGCAGTCAGTGGAAGAAGGACTGGATGTGGCAGATAACTGGAATTATAGCCACGGGTAGGAACATCCAGGTTTGAGCTAGAACAGAACTAATTTTACTTTTCAGCTACACCTCAGGAATCTGCACTTTCTGAAGTGAACAGTATATTTTTACAGACAGTGTCTGCTTCTAGAAGTGATAATGCCTGATATATAGGGTTACTACCAAGGACTGGTATGCAGAAAGGCTCTCGCTTATACTTGCTTCTCCAGAAACCAAGGTCACTGTTAAATCTTGTGTCCTGCACTGGGGTGCCACAAAGTCAAAGGTCACACCTGCAGGAAGCAGCAGACAGGACAGGTGACCTTAAACTGACCAACATGATATCCTATTCCATGTACATCCTATTTATTATAAAGCTGAGGGATCACAAGGCCCAGGCTCTTTTCTTCAATGGCCAGCATCTGAGGAGGACCTGGTCCCTTCTGCCTTCAATGCAAATCCACGTGTTCCTGAATCCAGCTCCTAAATCTGGTTCCCACCTGCCACTGAGTCCAGTCTGGGACTCCCTCAGTGCCTGTCCACAACATCAGTGGTGATGGTGATGTAACTGCCATCAGGAAGGCTGGGTTTGATATTGGTTTTGTATATATTTCATGTTATTGTTGTTATTTCTATTAAAGTAGTTTTAGTTTTCTTTTCCAACCTGTAAGTCTCTCTCCCTTATCCCCCTTCTCCTTCCATTGGGGAAGGGAGAGGAGCTAATAGGGAGAGTCTGCCACTTGTCTAGTGGCTGGCCCTGGCCCAGCCCTTGACAAGGCATTAGTAGGAATCCAGACTTCATTAGTCCCACTGCTCATGAAATGACTTGTTTACCTAGACATTACAAGTGCTTGTTGAAAATATGTATTTTCTACATTCTTCTGCTGTTCCTTTTTTCTTGATTTATATCCCATCTTTCTAAGCCATTTTCCATGACTTCAGGAACTGAATCTATCATCTGTTGCCAAAACAACTAAATCAGAGCTGTTTTTCAGTGGACTGCTTTGCAAATACTTTCTTCTAATTGACTTGCAACTATCAAAGGCACAGAAAGGATAGTGAGAATAAAAGCAACAATTTTCTAGCACAGTCTATATTTGTCTGAGTGTCTAGTTGTAAATTCCCTTACATCTTTACTTTAAATCTACTCCTACCATCAACTGCTTAATGACTTTGGTCTTTTCTTAAGAGCTCTGCATGAAAACATTTGAATACATTTTCTATGTTTCCCTTGAAGAGACAAGGACATTTCTTGGTGAATAGGAAAAAGAATGCCCTATGAAATGATGACATTGTAAAAACAGAGGAGAGAAAAAGGGAGAGAAGGGAGAGGAAGAGAAAGGAGAGGGAGAGAAGGGAGAGGGAGAGGGAGGCAGAAAGAGTGCTGCTTCACTAGAAGCTTTATCAGAAGTCAATAATGAGAGAAATATTTCTTGAAATGCAACTTTGCTTTTAAGAGCTGAGAAAGATTATATTAGTCATTAGTTATTTGAGATGGAGGAATTTAATGCATCTATGATAGAGGAAAAAAAAACGTTCCAGCCATAGCTCTCTCTGTTTAAGGCACGCTTTTGATGTTAATCTCTTACTTTCAGTATTACAGGTTGTGAAGAGGTAGATTAGCACACATGCTCTGTGGTTTTTAAGTCTATCCTTGGTGTTCCAGAGAGTTCTTCTAGTTTCTATGCAGTGTATTAGGACCAAGCAGATTAACTGAACTGTATTGGTCCTTCAGACACAACGGGAAAACATCTTTCATCTTCGTTTCCTGAGCTGCATTTCTAACAAGAGGCCAGTCAAAAAGTCAGGTTATGTCCCATTTTGATGGGACAGTGCCTGACTGCTGAAGACATTCTGGAAATTAAATAATGCAAAGAAACATACAACCAGACACTCCTGTACCTCAAGTTTTCTTATCTTTTCCTTTCTTACAGATGAGATTTTAAAAATGCATTTTTTACCTAGAGTAAAAAAAAAAAAACTGGCTGGAAAATAATCACATTGCAAATGCTAGTCAGGATTATTTTTAAACAGTAGTTTGCACTCTTTTCATGACAGTTGTTTAATACTAGCTTGTGTCAAGATGCTCTTTATTTGAAGCACAGCTCACCTGTGTCTCTGGGATGACTGGACTGTCTTCAGGAGAAATTCTAAAGAAGGTGGATAAAGGTGATGACACGATAATGGGGTTTGGCCTTACAAATCCACTCAGATCACAACTGGGAATGTCATTCTCTTCCTTCTTCATGACCAGGGTGTCCATGACATAGAAGACATTCCAAGGAATCCATACTGTGTGATACTGTGTCAGGAACGGGGATCTCTCAAACACCAGTGTCAGAGAGGCACCACCATTTGCTACCAAGTCAAACCTAGGAAGACAAAAAAACCACAACAGGACTAACTGGTCAGCAAATCCCCAAGCCTATCCATAGCCAATTTGATGGATTGATTCTTCCATTCTTCATTCTCCTCTGAAGGCAGAATGGCTCTACTGGGAACAATGGAGAAATCAATGAAATCATAGCACATAATACTGCACTAAGAGAATGAAGAGTTTAAGAGGCAGTGTTTAAACTAAGCAAGCCCTTCCGCTTCTGAAGCAGGTAACTAGCATGCTTAACATGTGACGAATGTACAAAGCACAACTGTGGTCAATCACTTTTCATGTCTCTTTTTTTCCATTATTTTATGATTATCTTATTTTTACAAGCAGCTCTTCAGTAATGCCTTCACTGTGTTTGTGACTCAGAAGTGCTTCCAAGGGAACTCACATTCCATCCTGGCGAGTGATTGTGTATCCATAGTCTGGGTAGTGCAGAAAGGAGACGTTGACTCCAATGAGTGGTGTTCCATCAGCAGTTAATACTTGGCCCCTTATGACAGATGCAAGACTGGAAAAGATGCAGGATCAAATTACAGATTTGCTTTTTTCCTTCTCTTCTGAATGAATAAAAGCTAGCAGAGCAAACACAAGACACGTGCATCTTTACACAGTATTAACTACCAATAAAAAACCCATTCCTGAGACTCTGTAACTTTGACAAGTTCCCATCATTTACACTGTATGAACAAATGCCTCCAAATCTACAGATGATAATTCTGTTTCAGTATTGCTTATTCTACTCTGATTCATTTTGCCTGTACTGAGTTACTAAGACCATAAATTCCCTGAAGAATTTGAAGAACTTATAAACTCCGTATGTTCCCACCCTAAGTCATATCTCTTGCAGAGTCCTGAAGAACAACACACTTTTCAATTAGTACCAAAGCAATCTGTAAAACTGCAGGGACTATGAAGTACAAAATTTAAAAGAGCAATAAGGAACATTTGTGCAACAACTTTTAATCAGCTGCTGTGCCCAAACACATTAATGCTGTTAAATTACTGCAAACGCAGCAGTGCTAGTGTAAATCATCTTCCTTCACTCAGTGAGATCCCAGACACCTGCTTCCTGTTACTGCTTTCTACTCACGTCATTACTGCTTCACAGAGCACCAGTCAAATAGTTTATACAATTATACTGGCATGCACTTAACAGTTCTATTACATTAATTCATAATTTATATTGTTTAGTGAGCTCAGTTGTAAAAGTGCAGCTTTGCTTTTCCTTCTGAAGTGTTTTCATTGCTTTGATGTAATTCCAACTGAGCTAGCCCAAATCAGCTGGTTAAACAAAGATTTATTCAATCATTAATCAAGTGCCCTGTTAGAATACATGCACTAAGCATGGCAAGTACCTTCTGCAACCTACTGTCACTGGCAATTTGAACTTTGCAGGAAATGAAACAAAATCTGCCATTTGATATATTAAGAGAAAAGGTCTCTGTTGAAAGTCCATGCCATAAAATTTGCAGTCACAGTGGATCTGCTCCTCAATGTGAATCTCATGTGCTCTGCAATTTCTTTTGTATTCATGACCAAATGATGAGTCATGCTCACCTCTTATTAAAAGGACTTTCCCCAGGTATGACATGAGTGCTGTCTGCTCCAATGAGAAAACTGATTCGGTCATAGAATGCTTTGGCAGCTTGCTGAGATGGGGACTGTTGGCTTTGGCTGATGATATCTTGGGGATCAGGGAGCCCACGACAGTAAGGCTGGTTTTGGCAAGAACTCTGTAAACAGCAGTCAGGATCCATACAGTCAACTAGTCCATCTGTTGGCAGAAAGGAACACAAATGAACAAACTCTTCCTCCTATGCCTTTGCATGTGAATGAGCCACCAAGCAGAGAGATTAAAAAAAAAAAAAAAACAGGCACCATGAAAGAATACTAATAATTAAGAGTTTAATGAATTCACTTTCAATCAAGGAAAGAAGAGTTTGTTTCCACTGAGTTCTTCAACTCCCTTGGAAATCTGTGCAAGCTCAGTATCATGTATAAATTAATCCTATTTACACAGTGTCTTTCTAAACCCATGTTGAACAAACTAGAAAATGAAGGCACTCAGGCTCTGCATACACTGTTAACTTATAAATATTAAAACACCTTAGGTGGGTCTAAGCAGCTTTTGTCTAAGGTTATTTGGCTTGCTAGAGAAAAGAAACAAGTAACTCCCACTTGGCTGTTTTCCTGAAGTTTTTTAGCATACCTATGTTGCTGCAAGTAGCTTTAAATATTTCACAACATCTATCAAGGTAGGTGCCTTTATACTTTGGCAGAAGGAGTTTGGTGCTAGTGGCCAAGGCAATTTCCACAATTATTTTGCATGAATATGTATGAGAGAACAAAATCTGTATTTAACATTTAGATTTTATTCTGGGTAAACTGATGAGGAATGGTGGCCAGTAGAAGCAAGATTTAAACACATGGATGCTTTTATGCTTTATGTGCTGAAGTATTCACATAGATCTGTCACATCACTGGAAATCTAATTTGGTGAAAGATTAAAATCAAGATCAAATTGATAACTTCTAAAACCTAATAATTTACTAATGTAAGGAAAGTCATAAAGAAGATGAGCCTAGAAATGTCAACTATAGAAAATTCCTAGATGAATGTAACATGGCATCACATAGCTGATAATTGTTTCCCCAAAAGAACAGCAGGACTGAAACAGCTCAAACATTTTACCATTCCATTTAGATTAGAGAGACAGGTTGCTTGCTCCAGTAAACTGAAAAATATACCAGTGAAGCACTCAGAGGAAGCCCATGACTGCTTCTCTCTCAGAAGAATCTACTTTTAAACTTCTTTCTGAATGGAAAAATATCATCTATTTTCATTCAATCATATGCTGAGAGAGTGCAAGTAAACACAGACCCCTCTTCTAAAAGTGTTCCTCTAAGGATTGCTGTGCTATGCACATCAGTTAGAGGACTGGCAAAACAGTAAAGGACTGGGATTTCTATTCTTTTGCATATCTAAAACTCTCATTTAACTCAGCTGACACTGAAGTCAGTTAAGGGAAAATAAAAGGGATGAAAAAGTCATCACTCACTAAACCAGTTTAAGCTTTTTTACAAGAAAAGAAAGAACACTGTTTTTTCCTGGGATGAGGACAGACCAGCAGGCCATGCTGCCATTCAGACAGACCTCAACAGACTGCAGAAATGACTGACAGCAACCTCATGCAGTTCAGCAGAGATGTGTGAAGTCTTGCACCTGGGAAGGAACAACCCTATGCAGCAGTATGTACCCGGGGGACAACTTGCTGCGAGGCGGCTTTGTAGAGGAGACCTCGAGAGTCCTGGTGGGCACCAAACTGAACAGAAGCCACCAACATACCCTTGAGGCAAAGAAGGTGTCAATGACATCCTGGGCTGCATTAGAAGAAGCCTTGCCTGCAGGTCAAAAGAAGTGATCCTGCCCCTCTGCTCAGCACTGATGAGGCCACATCTGGAGTGCTGCATGCAGGCTGGGCTTTCCAGCACAAGAGAAACACAGACGTACTACAGAAAGCTCAGTGAAGGGCTGCAGAGATGGTTAACACATCCATGTGATGGATGCTTGATACCTCTGTCCTATGAGGAAAGGTTGAAAGAGCTGAGATTGGTTAGCCTGGAGAAGGCTTGGAGGCAATCTCATCAAGGTGTACAGATACCTAATGGGAGGGTGTAGGAAAGACCACCTTTCAGTGGTGCCCAGCAAGAGGATGAGAGACAAAAGGCACAGACTGAAACATAGGAAATTCTGTCTAAATATCTGAAAAAGGTTTTTTTGCTGTTAAAGTGGCTCAGGGAAATTGTGGACTCTTCATCCTTGGAGATATTCAAAAGCCAATCAGACATGGCCCTGAGAAAGCTGCTCTAGTTTACCCTGCTTTGGGCAGGGGTTGGGACTAGATGACTCCCAGCGGCCTTTCCAACCTCAAACAGTCTGTGACTCATATGAATGTCTAGTCTCATTCTTGCACAGTATGCAATCCTTTCCTAGGCAAAGTACTGACCTCCCTTGCTGGTTTTAACTCTAGAAGCCTGGATCAGTGTCAAAGCTGGGAGTACTGATGGCTAAAAGCATAGTTTTGGGGGTTTATATCTCTGTATGGTCTCCTAGGCAATATCTGGTGCAGTTGCCAAAGAAAGGCTCAAATTTTGTCATTCATCTCTGTTAGTTTATAAAAGCAAATGTACATCTGGAGTATAGTCTGCAGGTCATAAAACTGCATGAGATTGACACCTTCTGAACTAATCAGCTGGAAATGCATTTTTACAAGCCTCTCCACTAACATCAATCAGAGAAAGAATCTCATTTTCAGCAGGCAAGATACAGGGATATGCTGTTTGTTATTCTTCTGTGTGAGTTTATCAGCGACTTGCCCGGGCGAGTGACGGATGGTTATGAATCTGGCTCCTTAGAACTTGAGAAAGCATTTTTCATTCCTGCTCTGTACTCATGTGGCTAAAGCTCTAAGTTGAGTACTCCACTGCAGAGTAAAATTTCCTTTTTGATAGGACTCTGCAAAATTATTGATGAGTTTTGTTTAGCCTTAGCTAAACAAAGAGAGACTTAGCTCAACACTGGCTTATCAGTTCTACCACTCAAGTGTGATAGGGACATCATAAAGACAATAGAAAGTCCTGCAGCAAACTGGACAATCATTATCAGTCTCAGAAGACTATTTTGTATTTTATTGTTCTAGATGTAAGCAGTCCTTCTATATGAAGATGATGTAATGACTACGTTGTTGTTTTCTTCCTCAAAAGTTAGTTTAGCTGTAAAAATCCTGACTGATGTTACTTTTCCCTTTGTTGAAAAATGCAATGGAGCATTGTCTGGTGGTAAGATTGCTTATTTGGAGGGACTAGTAAAACCCCCAAAACATTAAAGGAGAGGAGTCAAGACAGAAGATTCCTACAATTATGGATGTCTACAAAAGAAGCTGTATCAGTGGCCATGTTTGCTTTTGGATGGAAGCTAAAGGGTATGCACAAAACTGCTGGATGGATGAAAAACAGGGGCACAATAGAAGTCCTGGGTGCAAGCTCTACCACTGTCAAGGGGAGATTGTAGCCAAGGACCTACATAAATCACATTCTTGGTAAATAAATTGATTATACATTTAGGCAAGTAAAAATCATGATAAAGTGAAATTCAATGTCCACATAGGAAGAATACAGTTTTGGAGCTATGATGCTGGCCATCCCACCAGGATGCTTTCGGTGACAGTGGCACACTAAGGCAAGAAGCTGGAAAGGACAGAAAACTGTATTTAACACTCAGGTATTCTCACATAGCTCGACTTTACAACAGATTGTAATCAATGGACTCAATTATAAACACCAAAAATGACTGCCTGTAGGAGCAGCTGGTTGGAAAAGCCAAAAAAGCAGAAATAACCTTTGATTTATTCCTAAGCAATGGCCAAGGACTTTGTCCAATGTTACTATTGCATTATCTCTGTAAGCATACCTATATTGCACTTAAATTTAACATTCCTGCTGGAGTGAAGAAGCCTTCAGTGTTTTGCTTTATTACAGAATTTTCATTTTAGTTATCAAAGAATATTGATAATCCCTTTAATCCTGCGGGTGGAAGGCTGTAACCACTCTTAATAATTGGATGGGAGCTAATAAAAACCAAACTTAACAAGGAATCTGTTCAATAAAGACCTACTGAAACTGAAGAGTAAACAGCTTATTCTTCCTACAGTTATGACAAAACATGGCCCACTTTGTTAAAGCATAACAAGGAACTCAAGAAGATGGAAGCCCCATCCCTGGAAGCTTTTAAGACAAGGCTGGATGGGGCTCTGAGCAACCTGATCCAGTGGAAGGTGTCTCTGCCAGGCAGGGGGGTTAGAACTAGATAATCTTCAAGGTCCCTTGCAACTCTGGTGATTCTATGATTCTATAATAGTGAGACACTTTTCCCCAAGCAAAGAAATTAGGTTTATTCCACCCATGGATGATTCTGACTTCCCCCCTCACAACGAAGCCATTAGGAGTTTAATCCAGCCTAAGGTCTGCTTGTTTCACACACATTCCTCATGGGCTGCTAAAAAGTAAAGGAAATTCTGTATTTTCTTATCCACATCAAACACATGGGAAAACAAAAAACAATGCTTAAAGAGAAATGAAATGGTCTGCAAGACTCAGAAATCTGTATTAAAAGGTAGATGAGCAACAGTCACCCCATCATGTAGGAATATCCAGAAGGCAAAATGACTAGGTATGCCTTGATGTCACTAACATTTCCTATGGAGAATACTCCCTGTTGAGGTCCTTGGGATGCCCATGCTCACAGAACTTGAACCACCAGCCCCAGAAAGGGGTAAGAATCAAAGCAACAGCAGATACTACTACTAATGAATTATATTAATATGCAAAATATATTTTATCCAGTGTAGGATGAAACAAACATGAACCACAGCATATCAATTAGCTAACAACCAAGATAACTTTAATTATATAACCACTGAGTCTAGTGTGATATAAATCACACTACCTGCAGCCAAGGTATAAATTCAACATAAGTACTCAGATAAGCTAATTTCCCCCAATAAATAAACACAGCAGAGGCATCCTTGTACCATTCCCTGTAGCTGTCTGGAATTTGAATGGTTTGCTTGAAAGATTAGTGGGCTGATTGCAGGTACTTGTGGAATGGGAAGAAACACTGCTTCTCTTTCCAAGTGGCTTTCTGGCAAAGACTTTCTTTTCCCAGCTTTGTTTGGTATGCTTCCAGTTTTTAATGTAATGCAATTTAATTATTACATTTTAACCCTTTTCCTCAGCCACTAGCTGAAGACTAAATATGCTCTGTACTGGAGCATACAAATTAATGCCCTCTGAAAGAGAAATGCCACTAAGAAATAGCATTTTATAGCTCAATCATGGCAAAACAGCTGTTTTGCCAATCCCTTCCTGCTTCATAATGTTTGTACAAGAAATAACGAAAAAATAAGAGAGAGAGGAAAAAAAGCAACAAAATACCAGCATTAGACTTTCTTTTTCTGGCAATACTGTACTTTCTGCTTGAACTTTAAGTCATCCTGTTAGATCCTTCTGCTCCAATTCCTTGTTCCTTTTCCCCTTTTCCTCACAAACAGCTATTAGAGCTTTCAGTCTGAAGGAGAATCTTCTTTTTCCTTGTTCTATTTATGGGCATTTTTGTTCACTTTAGCCTCTTCCTTTCACTGTTCTGTTATCTGCTCGTGACTCTCCCTCTGCTATCATGTTCTTCCACTACCTTTAATGTTTACTGAATCTGTTTCAGTCTGTCACTGGGCTTTCAACTTATTCCCTCCCCCCCTACTAATCTATTTTGTTTCCTGCAAGTTGTTTATGCTCCAATGTAGTTGTTCTCCTCCTCCTTGCTTGTCTCTTTTCATGCTTGCAGGTTTCTCTTTCTTCCTTATGTTCATAATTCCTCAGCCCACCCGCACTTAATTCCTCAAACAGTGCATCTCTGCATGGAAATGCTGCAGCTACCTCTTGCTCCCTTCCTACATGCAGAAATTCAGCTTCACAATACCTCAGATGGTGTATACCAGATTATGCCAGATTCTTTAGGCCCCTAACTGTGCAAAACTGACTAATAATACACAATATATAATGGAGAAGGGTGATGAGCCAAATGACATGCAAAGCAATAAATAGCAGCACTGTTTTAATGTTGTTCTTTATTTTCCTTGAGAAGTAAATGCTGGTGTTATTTATAAAATGTTTGTGATGCCTAAGTTCCCAACTGCAGTTGGGATATGGCAGCAAACAGCCAACCAGCAGTGGCAAAGGCATATAGAGGCTAAAGCTGAAAAACAAAGTTACAGATGACTATCACCATCCAGAGGCCCTAATGGAGTTTCTTATCTCTGCTCTGAATGTGAAGGTGTTCAACAAAAAGAGGTGATGAAAAGGAAGAAAGACAATAAAAGCATTATGTTGATCCAGTATTTGACTGCATTCACATTTAATCTTTCTTTTGTGGGGGTTTTTTTTTGGTGTGATTCTGGAGTCATGCCAAAGTCATGGGCCCTCTACCTTCCCTGCTCTACAACCACGATTACAGATTGATTCCTTAGGCCAACAGCCCTGCCTGCACCTCACTGCAGATTGTTACCTGTCACCTGAATGACAGACTGTGGAAAAGCAAGCCAAAAAAACCCCCAGACCTCTGGGAGCACCCTGCCAGTTATCTGAGCATCCACAGGCTATGGAGGGATAAGATCTCTGTAGATTGGGCAACCAATTGTTTCCAGCAATAGTATCACAGGTGAAAAATGTAAACTCCTTGTTCAGCCTTTTCTCTCGCGTTAACTTCAGCGTGAGGTTACTGAAAATCTCAACTCCTTTCTTTTCTTTCCCCTCTGCTACAGCTCACTGAGGTGAGACTGTGTTTTATTCCAGTATGAAAGAACATTGCAAGGAAACTAAGGTGACACCCATCGTTTTCTAAGTACATATCTCACCTGTCACAAGCAGCTTGTAAGGTTTTGCTGATATGCCATATGAAAGCGCCGAATACCACAGCACATTCTTGCAAGCATTAAGAGGTAATAAAACGTGTGTACGGTTCTCATGGCAGTATTTCATCAGTTGACTGTAAAATCTCCATTCCCTAACACGTTCTCCCCAGTATTGAAGATCAACTTGGTGTATCTTACCTCCTTCATTGTCCTTACTGTCAGCACAGAGAGTTTCCATGGCCACATCACAGCCTGCTCCCCTCCACCCGGGCTGGCAGACGCAGTGCCAGCCATTCTGGTCCAGCGTGCACCTCCCATTACTGTTGCATAAGCCAGGGCAGCCCTCTGTTGAAACAGACAAAGAAGAAAAATCACAGGGGATTTAAATATTTCAACTGTACAGAAAGCAAAAAGGATACAAACAAGGGACACTTACTGGGAACAGGCCTTAAGAACAGCACAAATACTGTAATTGCACATGGAGTGGAACAGCAACATTACCGGGGAAGCGTAATTCTTAACGAAGTGGCATCTTTGATTGGCCTGACACTTGAGACACCACTTACCTGTACAGGCAGGAAATAAGTGCACCAATCCTCTAAATACCTGCAGGCCAGACAAAATTAAGTTTGGGGTTTTTTTTAGGTTGTTTCGTTTTGGCTTGGTTTTTTTTTTTTGGCAAAGTAACAAGAGATGAGTGCACAGCTGTGTAAAACGATATATTTTTCTGTGCCCATAGAATTGGATGATTGGTCACTTACTGGCACAAATGTTCAAACTCCCTGTTGCTATGAACAAACCCCTCCAAATTCTGAAGCAGGAAAACGGGTATGATTTTAGGCACACCATAAAGGAGAAGGTTAACTTTATCTGGTCTCAAGAGTTGCCGTATATTCATGTGAAATTACAGTGCGTTAAAGAGTTGCACAAAGTATAGGCCAGCTTTCATGACTATACTTTATGCCCCCAAAAAAATACATTCCTTTTGACAGAGGAAGCAAAGCCCAGGAAATAGTGAAGCAGCTTAGCATCTATTCTAACAAACATTAGGATTCAGGCTGCATACGGATGGGACAGGACCGACAGGAGTTTCAACTCAATGTAAGAGCTGTGCGTATTCGATTACTTAGGACGGACAAAATGAAATACCAGAAGGACCACAAGAAAACATTGATAGACTGAACAGAAAAACACTAGTGACGTGCTCCAAGACAGATAGCAGAGAGTGATTTTTGGTGACAAATCTCCCTAAGGCTTTTGTGCTGTTACCTTTATATCCTATCTTGTCTGCTTTTATGGCCAAGGAGGGAAAATTTGGGAAACAATTAAAATAATTTAATATATCCAAAAAAAAAAAAATAAAAATTGATAATTGTTTTCAGTCTGACATTGCATTAAAGACAAAAAAAAAAAAAAGAAAGAAAAAAAAAAGAATCTGTCACTTCCTAGTGATGAACTCTGGCATGCAGCCAACATGATCTGTATGAGGATGACAAGGCTGTAAATATGTAGATTTTGCTGTTCCCTACGATAAGACACTGACAGAAGCAAGTACAGATATGGCACTGAGTATCTTAGGGGAAGATGGCTACAAACCAGGTTATTTTTGGACACAACCATTTTCTGCAACCTTTTATCAAAAGAACCTAAGGGACTGGCTAAGCACTTCTTCACTTCCTAGAAGGACTATCTTCATGACCTAATCTACTGATCCATTTTGGTTAAGCTTAGCTGAGCTTAGAACAGACTTTCAGAAGTAACAGTAGGTTTTTTTTTCTGAAGACTTGAATTTACTGACTCCTTTCAGCTATATAGCTCCAAATCAGAAACAGTCCCAGAAAATCTTTAGAAAGGGTGCTTAACTCTTGTCAAGGTACTCCTAGGAGGCAGAAAACCAGGAAAACCTCTTGTGAGGAAGGATGGTGATGCTACAGTTATGGATACCATGCCAGGCTGAGATCAGTCTTGCTACTTTTATTCTTCCAGACTGTACCTGCTAATTAGCATTTGTTGATGTACTGAGAACTGGTTTTTTTGCTTAATCTTTCTGCTGTTTAATTTATGGAAGACTTACACATTGAATTGCAATACTGACAGAACATTTTAGGAGTCAACTGGGTACACTCAAGACTTATTGTGTGAAAGCCTGGATTTTGCCATGAATATTGCCATATTCTAATAAAAGTAAAACACAAATAAGGAATAGAGAAAGATACTCAGGGAAAGAGGGGTAGGAATAATTTAAACATTTATCTAAATCAATTTTTTTCACCATAACTGAAGATACAAGAATATTTGCTGTTTCATGTTAGGCCTCTGCAGCCTTGAATCTTTTAATTGAGAATGTTGCAAGGAGTGGATACAAGCTTCATACAAAATACATGTCATAATTTCCTATAGATTTTCTACATGCAGATAAACAAAAGCTTAAAAGCCTGGGGTATATTATTGATCTCTCTCTCTCTCTCTCAATAAACACAGATATATCTGTAATTAAGCTGTTCTTGAGAACTAATGACACCTGTTCTGTGACAAGAGCCTTGCTTTGCTTTGTTTCCTGAATATTTACTGTTTTGTAGGTAGAGGTCCAGGGACAAAACTAACAGAGCAAAAAAAAAAAGCACCAAACAGCAAATGAACACTATCTTCAGTTTTTGGTTCAAACAAAATCTAATACATGGATACAGTTCATATATAAATGTGTAATTACTGATAAAATGCTATTATATATGAAAGATTTGATTTTTAATTTGAGATGAGGTGAAAGTCAAGTGAGTTAAATCTATCATGTACAGAATGTATGCAAGGGAAGATTCTTTGCCCAGACTACTACATTTGTAACTAGATATTCATATAAAAAAGTACATGTAGGTATAGGCATGTCATCAAAGAGCAAATATACAGTACCTTTCACTATCTTATCCAAATAGTGAGCTTGAGAATTAAAAAGAAAAAACAGACAGACATTTCAGAAGTGTCACATAAAACAAGAACTGTTCAGAATTCACATGCAAATCAAGCAGGTGCACCTGACATGAGAGGTCTTACATTACAGAATGAAAATGTATTTCAAAGCTTTTAAAAAGGCAAGAAATTCTCTTTTCAGCAAATGTCATCATGATTCAATGAAACTCTCTGAAAAAGGAGGTTTGCAGAAGAAAGAGATGCTACCTTTCTGAGACTACAGCTTCACAGTTTGATTTTCATGCATAACAAATATATAATCAAAGCTAGCTAACAAATTCCATTTTCAACACAATGTAGGAGTCACTCTTTAATGACTTAAGAGCTTTACAACACTGACCATACTGGAAGATCTTTGATTTGCAGGTCATGAATGACTCATGAAGGACAGCACAACCAGCACACTATCTTAATTCCAACTGAATTAACAGGATTTCTAGGAGGAATAGTTTTCTTCTGCTTCAGTTTAGCCACAGTTATTCTTCTGAACACACACACACACCCCCAAGTACATAAAATAAGCAGGACTGCATATATGGGGTTGAAGAGGGCTGAAGGTGTAGTGGAGTTAGTAGCACAGTGATCCATTTCATTTGGAGAAACAAGTGAAAATTAAACTTAGGCCTTAGATGTATAAAAATAAATACCAGTAGATCCAAGAACAGTCAGGCTTTTTTTTCCATAAGTTATGACACCTAAAATTTCACTAAAAATTTGAAGAGGCAGATGGATGAATGATGGACAGAGCACAAGATGGATTGAAAGCAGCAGGCCCTACCTTCAATATGAGAAACAGAGCTCAGATGGGTTATATATTCCCTACTTGTATTGAGGAAACAGACTTCAACTGCAGTTGTGCTAAAGGGGTTACTGTCATAGAGCAATATCACACAGGACAGGTCCATCAGAGGCTACCAAATCCAGCCACCACCTGCACTTAAGGTGACAGAACACTGCAGACCATTTCCCATGGGCCATGCCAAGTTGAGTCAACAATGTCTGATTCAACCCCCTGGTTTTGCTGTGGACAAGGTCTCTCACAACAGACCTTTTCCAAATCCCTGCTGGATCATTGCCTTCTGTCTGGCAAGTATTCTGCCACTTGATATTATCCCTCAAGTCTGTGTATTGGATGGGAAAGAAAGGCAACCCCAACTATGGCCTTTCCTCCAATTTGGATGAATGGGAAGATGCTCTTCCCAAGTGCAAGGAGGGAGGTGATGGGATACCTAGGCTCACAGAAGCCACAGTCACTGCTACAACTAAGAGGTGGAAACTTCCTAGTCCCACTCTCTTGAAGAAAGTGTCAGGTGTCAACAGTTTTTGGTTTTCTGTAGCATGATGGTTAAAGGGAGACAAAGCAAGAAGATGAAAACATCACTTACAGAACATTTAGAACAGCAGCAACAAGCTAAGGAGCTTTTCATATTAACCACAAACAAAAAGTGATAGAGCTGCATTTCAGGGTGGATCAAATTCTTCTCTAACTCATCCAGTGCAATTCCCCCTGTGCCTATACAGCTGCTCTTACAACATGGTGTAGTATGCACAAAGGAAAAATCAAGCTTTATTTCATAAAAAGGAAGCAATTAGGTCTACCTGGGGAATGCATCTGGCCACCAGTGAAACATTAAATGCCTCTACAAATGTAGGGCTATGTAACAAAACAGAACATAAAAAAAACCTCCTAGGCAACTGAGAATAGTCCCTGCAATCCCAGGCCTCCACATGCTACTTCCTTTCAGAAATCCAATCTGAATGAAAAACAACCAAAAAAAAAACCCCAAACAAACAAGAGTAAGAAAATTCTCTTTCAGATTTCTTGCATCCAGCAGTCTAATAAGAAATTAGAAAAACTTGCTTGGAAAACAACTTGGACATTCCAGCCTCCTTTTACTCATGGTCAGTTGACATTAAGGACCATGTAGGAAATTTTGGTTAACATGCAGCATCCTAAAAGAATAAAAAAAGAAGCAGAAAAGAAGTGACCAAATACAGTGTAACTTTGCAGTGGAGTTTAATTAGCCATGCTGTCTTCCTTATCTTCACAGCAGTACAACTGAAGCAGGAATGAATCCAACTCTGTGTGGAAGTACAAAATACAGGCCTATCTAAATGGGATTTGGAGCACTGCAGTAGGATGGAGTAGCTCAGCAGGTGCTCCTTGGCAAGGTATTTACACACCTGGCACATGTGGGTTCTGTTAAGTCCTTGAAAAGACTAATTATAGACTAGACAATATACCTACAGGGTTTTCTTGCAATGTTCAAGACTGTGAAATCTAAAATCTTGCTATTAGTTGCAGGAGAAGAGGGGCTTCATATATACAGCTCCAAATGGAATGAAGAAAAAGATAAATGAAAAGACATGAAATGTGTACATTTTCTAGGATAATCAAAATCCAAGAAGATGTAAGTGGCACTCAAAATTCATGCCAGATAAAACACCAATGGTGTTAGAAATGTATGTTGATATTTATATAAATATGTGGCAGATAAATGTATTTCACAAAGAACTGAGAAGAGTCAGGCATGTTCACATGTAACAAGGCATATTTCAGAACCAGCCAGAACTGTAACTTTTTATTTAAATGTAATGTCTCCCATTAGTTTCCTATCAGAGAGGCAAGTCAGTGTCTTCCTTAGATTATTCATATCCTACTTCCTTCAGGTATGATAAGAATAGCCACAGAATAAAAGTACAAATTAAATCAATTTATCCCAATCAGCTCCTGTTTAAATTAGCATTGAGTCATATACTTATTGATTGGATGTTCCTTAACTGGTACTTACAACACTGCTTTATTCTGATTACTCTGTCATAAAGGATTATGATGGTGACATGCTTCTAAATACTGTATGGCCAATTTCTATTAGTTGACATTATTCTCCTCCACACATCTTCCCCCATCATAATCTTTCCAACCTGTACAGTAGACTACAATATGATTTTGCAGTGTATATATAGTGCCATTACTGTGTGAACTCAACAGCTCCAAGAGTCCTAAGTTACTTTGCTCTAAGTGCAGAATTTGACCTCCTAGCACCATCAGAGTTGAAGTGAAAAATACAGAAGAACATGACCAAAGCCACACTCATCAAGCTCTGCCTAAATTAAAAGCTACTCTTAAATTTTTTTGCTCCCTGCACCTTGAAAGTGTGAGCTCAACTCTAGACCCCTCTCCACCAACACTAGCAGCTTTCTCCCCTCCTGACTGTGTTACAGCCTCTCCCTTTAAAAGAAAACAGAAAGGAGAAACTAGAGAACAGCATAAAAAGGGGGGAAGGAGACAAAAAAAACCCCACAGGTGATGAAGAAATCATTTCAGTGTGCAGCAAGAGTGAAGACTGCTGTCCTGCTCCTCTCCTAGCAAGCTCTGCTTTGCCTAGTCTCATTTCCCACCATTCAGTTTAGCAATCCCCATCCCACTGCCAAATGACTACATACAGATCTCTGCTGCTAAAACAAACCTCATGCTCTCAGACAGATATTCTACAGGAAGATGTGAACAACACATCTTGCATCAGTCCTGTTTACTCCTCTGCATAACCTTGCACCATTTCTCATATGTAGGGAGATAACCAGTAAAAATGGGTTTTCTTCATAGAAAAATTAACTGTAAGGAAATGATGATATGATAGTATACTCTTTCCCTTAAGTTTTCTTATACATGTAGAGTTAGAAAGTTTTAACATCATCAATTAATTTTTACACTGATTCTTAAAATCTGTACAAAACTTTGTTTAAACCCAAATGACAAATAAACAAAAGAGCAAAAAAACCACATCACAAGAATATCATGAGAGTGGCTAAGTGAAACACCCAAGATTTAGGCAATACTGGGTTTATGGCTACCTCTGCAATTTTTTTATACCCTTCTTCCTTTGTCAGTCTACAGACCTGACAGTCCTCACTCAGCACTCAATCTCTCAGGAACAACAAACAGCTGATGACCTAGTAGCAGGCACACTGTGGTATCCTAAACAAAGAAATAAATGGGTTTTTTTTTTTACAGACTTTGCTATCTTCTTCCTCTCTAAGTCAAAATTATTTAGTACACTATCTTCATACTACTGGTGTGAACAGAGAATGCATTCTTATCTCATTTTACCAGGGAGGACAACTAAGGCATAGGAAGATTAAAGTGAGAAGTCTGGCTGCAAACACCTATGATGTGATTCTCCAGATTTATATAGGATTTCATACACAAAATACACAAATTCAGCATTTTAGCAATTCACACACAAGCAAGCCAGGTCCCCAGAAAAAAGAAGAACAGTCAGAGGACACTCCTTTAAAGTTTGCTTCTGTGAAAATACATGGTAGAAACAAAGGTTGAACCCAGTTCTTCAAAATCATTCTGAAACAAGAGATCACCCTGTGAATCAGTCTCTGGCACAAATGATGACCATGTAATAGCCCTTCAAAGCCTTGCAACTGTCTTAAAATTAGGTCTGTCAGGTGCAGAGGTAAAAAGAGTTAAATATAAAATGGGTTTTTTAAATTACAATGATGTGCATATGCTATAATTAATATATGTTAAATCTACTGTTATGTGATATAATGATAATGGCACACAGAAGTGTTCTCTTGAGGCTTCCTAAATTCAGATTCTTCATTCTGCAATCTTACTACAGTTCTTTTAACACTTTTTTTTGGGGCATTTTAGAGTTCTCCACTCCTATGCACATAAAGTAAACTGGAAAGAAAAGGAAGGGTGAAACCCAAAAGATTCCATTCTGTGACATTACATTTCTTTCCATGGTGAACAAGAGGGAAAGCTGAGATGAACAGCCCAGGCTGCTGCCATTTGTGCTAACCAAGTGTTAGGAACAGTATTTCTTACCTCCTGCAGAGCCAAGCAGCAGCAGCAGGGAAGGAGGCACACACTTCACCAGTGGTTTTTATTTTATCACTTGCCAACAGAAGAGAAACTCTTTCATTGCTAACTCTAGGGAGGACACAGTTTGGGTAAACAGGCTTTTGGCACTTGTTTTAGGGGAACTGGTACAAAACTTGGGAGTTGACAACTGGCACCTCTAGAAGTTCCTCTCCTTTACACCCAGACACAGTTTAACTATCCTGACAATGAAAGTATCTTCCAAAAAGATGTAAAAAAACCCAACCAAACAAGATTCCCTGTGATATTTCTTACCCTACCCACTGCAGACTTAGGGAACAGCCTATCAATTCCTTTAAGCAATTACTTGGACTCTCAAAGAGTGACTACAAAAAGCCCAGCATCCATGTGCAGTTTCTGAGGTCCTCCATACCTTTACCAAAAAACTTACACGAGTCCAGAATTCACAACACTTTAAGGCCACTGCTCTAGCCCATCCACAGACTTACTCACTCATGTCAAACTCATCAACCACTACAGCCTTTTCTGAGTGCCTCCTGCCTGCCTGAGCTCCTTCCTAACTTCAATTTGTGCAGCTGATTATTCCTTCTTAAGCACAGAGTGCAGCATTTGTCGAATTGCACCTTCTTTTTCTGCATAGCCTGTGCTGTTTGTTAAAAGTAATTTGAAATTCTTGTCCTGTCTGCAAAGTGCTTGGGGGCACTGGGCTTTGGTATCATTTGCAAATGTAATTTTCTCTATTCATCACTGAACAGTACTGGAAGCACATGTTCTTCCACCATAAGCAGCTCATGGTCGTCATCCTTTCTGTTTTTAAGAACCTCGTCTTAGACATACCATATGTTCAGAGCACTGCTGCCAACAGAGGAAGATTACAAACACTCTTCCCTTTTGATACTTCTTTACTCCTAAATTCCCATCTTGCCCTTCTTGTAAAGGAGAACACAGGGATGGAATAAGTTTCAGGCAATTTTCTTTGTTTTCCTCCCTGTATAGGCCAAAATATAATCCTCATCCTGAAATCAGACCTTCATCACTTACTCTTCTCCAGTGCCTACACAGACCTACAGCAGAGATATCTGCTGCATCTGTCTCTGCAAAGCTACCTGAATTCACTACAATTTATCCCTGGCCAAAACTACAACCATTCCTTCTTTCTTTGTGGCAACCACTTATGGGGTTTTATGCAGAAAGCTATTTTTTTTTTTTAAAGATTATTTTGTTCTGGAGTCCATCCTGATGGTACTACAAAAGTCAGATTTGTCATCATTGCTCCTGGAAAGCCAAGTGTATTTTAGAATAAAAGGTTCAGCTGCTTTTAAAAATACAGCACACATAGGAAGTTTGGAACTGCTGCTAAGTTCATGAGCAGTGTTGTTCCCTATTTAACACCTGTTCAGGCAGAAGAGGATTTAGTAGAATTTAGAACTGTCCTATATGGACAGGCTGAAAAAATTCAGATACCTATCTGGGACCTTTGAGAAACTGGCAAAGACCTGCCTCAGATGCAGGTCAAACCTGACACTTCCATTAAGAACTGCATGAAATTTGGCTTGCAAACATATTAGGGGATGGAATGGGACAGAAAGCATTACTGTGTCCATCTTTCTTCCTGACTGGGAGTACTTTCAGAATGTGTCTGACCAGCCTGCAACTGGACAACATACAAAAGCACCTCCTTTCCTCAGCTGAAGTAAGCTTGGCAAGATGCTTTGAAATTCTTCACATCTCAGAGGACCCTGCTCTTTTCTGCCTAACTTCAACTTCACATGTGGTCCTCATTTAAATGCAAATCAACCAATTAGCAATTGAAAGTATGCTAACAGATAATTTGTATTTGAGATAGTTGGTTTTGGAATGTGTTAAGGCCTGACCAATAACTCACTTGTTTTCACACAGACACACGTGCACTGTCTTAAATTTACCTGGTCATTGAGCATCTTTATAGTTACCAAATGTATAAATATTCTGCATATTCAAGGTTTGGCCTGGCCAATTAATAACATTCCCTTCATGCACAGGAAACAGCAAACCTGTATTTGTTCAAAACGTCATGAAATCTTTAGTTAAACTCTGGTTATCAGTCCTCTGGGTGCCAAGAAAGTAACTTCTTTTCATGGAGTTTTTGCATTGAGAGTACTGGTATAAATACTGTGGTGAAATCAAAACTCCTGCTGTTTGGAAAGCAGGACTTCACTCACAATACTGTGGTGAAATAATTGACATTTGATAGAATTAGTTTTGGATCTGTGGTTGATTTTATCTGAGAAGAAGCAATGTCAAAGGTCACACCTTGATTCAGATACAATCTTACTTGTAAGATTAAGTTTGTCCTGAGGTGTAATACCATGAACTCAAACCTAAAGAAAAGCATAAATTTAGAAATGTTGATAATTCCAGAATATGTTCATACAGCAATATTTATTCTCACCTGAAGGACAGAAATTTCCTGCTGATCTAAATTCTAAAATCTGAGAAGAATCTTAAGAAAAATTCTTGGCATGAAAGCATTAAAGTACATTAAATACCTACCACATTAAAACACTACCAAACCCAAATATTCTCAGTAATTTACACTAGGGGGAAAAGTAAAGCATGCTTAGCAACTTGGCATCATTATTCTAATGACAGTCATCATGGTAAGATGCATTATCTCCCTCTAACCTGCATATGTGGAGAAGATCAATCAGGGCCTCAAACTGGTCCATTACTTAGTCTGTCAAGCCCATAGTTTGAAAATGTCTACTGCAATGATATGTAGCCATATCAAGTTTTCTAGAAGCACTGCCTTTCATTAACAGGAGGAACACATTTGTCTTGACTTGCTCTCCCATCTTACAAAGGGATAAAGTGTCATCTCCCTGTAGCCACATTTGAAATCTGTAAGATAAGGAGCCCTAAGCTAAACACATGTTCCAGAGAGCAGGTGCACACCACAGAATTGTTACCTGGTCTAGGGAACCCTGCTGTGGCAGGGGGGTTGGACTAGATGATCTTTTGAGGTCCCTTCCAACTCCTAACATTGTGATTTCTGTGATAATTTAGCATTCCTCAACACCAGCTTACACTGCTGCTGATCACATCCAAACCTGCACACAAACACCTTCATCTTTAGCCCTAGTCAGAAAACCACTTCATCAGTCACCAGCACAGCACCTGTACCAATAGAAACACACTTATGGGATGGTGCTCTAAGAGTTTGGGTTGTTTTTTTTTCTTTCAGAATTATGGATATATTATAAAGCAGATGACTTTCCTGTTTTGAAACAGCTAAAATAGCTGAAACAAGAAATGTCTTGCTGAAGAGAATTTGGTTTTGGTTTGAGTACCACGCTAGTGTCTTTTCATGCAAGCTGAAAAGAAATCCTCTGCTACCCCATGTTATCTTTTCCTCAGCTAAACTTTGGTTTATCCTCTAAGAACTTCCCCTAATCAGATTCTAATTCTCACTGGACTATAAACATATTACAAGCTTTATGCTTAAACAGGGGACCACCACTGGATCTGAACTTCAGTTCTGTGTACCAGGTAAAGCAGCCTCCAAAGCAGCATGAAAGTACCACAGTGCTAACTTTAGCCCTCCTGAGGGATTAATATCAACATTTAATGACATTAATTCACATTTAGACCACTTCTGTTTAATGACTTGCTTTCCATGCATACAGATATAAATATTAATTGTGGGCTGAGAGATAATTGTTCAACACAGCAACAATTAAAACAGCTGTAACCTGTCTCCTGTTAAGTAATGGAGCTGCAGGCAAGCTCCATAAACAGATGGTCTTATCCACCCATGCTTAATGTTAAAGACTTTTAAAAAAAGAGGTGTTGACAAATCTGAACAAGAAGGCAGAGTTTTCATGCAAATTGACCCATTTGCAATTTAGATGACTTGAAAACTAATTTGGTCTATGGAAAAATTAAGCTGGATTGTTAAAACTGAGATGTTACACAGCACATGGATATAGCAGATATTCCCCACCAACATCATTATTTACTAATTTCATTCAGCTAACAGAGTTGAATGGAAAAGCAGCTGGAAAAGTATTCATATTTATGGACTTCCTATGACAATTTACTCATGGTACCAGGCAGTTATATCACAAAAAGTGATAGACTTTCTGAAATGGGAGCAGTTCCTATCTCACCAAACAACTGCTCAGGCAGGAGAGGGTCACTGAACTCATTGCAAGCCAGTACAGAAAGGAAACAAAAACATATTCTAGTCCAACTGCTTTATGAAAACTTAATTACAAAGCAAATTTTCATCCAGGCTATCACCTGGACACCAGCTGTGCATGTGCAGTCTTGTATTGTCTTGAGATGTAGGTTGAGCTTCCCAAAATAATATATGGATGTTCACCTCAGCCCCATGAATGTCACTCCCAGACCAAATCAACAATTGAGATGTGATTTTCCCTAGCTTTGCAGTAAGCTGGAGATTTAACCTGTTCTCACAGGGATATAGGAAATGCTACCACATTACAATTCTCAGGAGGGGAAAAAAACAGGAAAGAATTTAGATGCCTTCAATTTTTTAGCATTTCCAACACACATGGCTAGTGTTCAGTTCAAACCTGTAAGATGCTAAACTACAGCCATACACCTTTGAGTTTTGTTAATTCATATTAAATTCATTTCCTCCCAAAACTAAGCATGTGGTTACCTCCTGAACAGCTTGGGTATGAATCTGTGGAAGCAGGTGTTCAGAGCAACAGCTATACCTCACAAAAGTGGTGCACATCAGATGTGGTATTGAGGTTGGAGCTACTCTGTGCCAGACATGCATAATGGAACAGTGGCTAGCAGCAACACACATCAGGTTTACTGCATTAGTGAAACAACCTTGCCCACCCCACTCTAGACATTGCTTCAAAAAGAGAAAAAAACCCACAAATCAACCTCTTTTATGTACTCTATTCTGTTCTCTCAGAAATCAAAAGTACATAAAATATATCTGTATATTAGTTCCCAGTCACAACCTTGTGATCCTCAGCCTCAGGGAAACACTGATGCTTAACCCAGGCAAGAAGATATCTAGATGTTTTGTTCTTGTTGAACCATCCCTTATGATTTTGCTTCCCAATGTCCTAAAGTATTAAAACAAAAGCAAAAAAACCCCTGGTCTCTGGAAGTTTAGATCAATTAGAATTTCCAAATTTGGCCAAATTCACATTTGAGTATCTTGAAGTATGCATGAAAATTGGCATAATTCAAGGGTTAAAAGATATCACAGAGGAATAAAACTAAGGACTCTCTTTTTAATTAAGGAGATAAGTGAATGAAGTGCACTGCCCCTAAAATTTACAACCTCTTTGGAAGATTCCTTTCCCCCCAGAAATGTAAATTGAGGCTGCTGCACTTCCTGTGACTTCCAGCTAATAGCTGCCACAAAGAAATGTATCTGCATTTCTAAACCACTTCACACTGCTGCAGCTAAATGGTTAAATGACTTCCAGAAACAAGAAGGATGCAGTTGTTATTTCTAGATTTATAAAGGGAGAGTGCAAGTCTTTCATACATATGACACAAATTAGGTAAGTATGCTGCTACTAAGTTGAGAGCTGAAGTAGCAGCAAATGCCTGGGTTACAAATGGTGGGTGACAGTAAAAAACTGGTTGCAGAGAGAAACATTCTGATGTCCCTTGGGTTTGGAAATTTATTGCTCATAAAGAGCTACTACCTACTCCAGGGCTGGTGAGAGAAAGGCAATTTGACTCTTCAACTGCCGAGCTGAGGAGGCAGCAATTTTTACTCCAGTAAGTGAAAATACTCTTTAAAATGAGCAATACAATGCCCTGGTTTGTCCATAACACTGGGCTCCCAAAGAAAACAGCTCTAAGAAAATAAATATAACAACAGGCTACAGCCTGTGGCTCATTACTTGTTTTGGAGGTTGTAAGGGCAATTTAAACAAACCAAACTATCTTTACAGCAGCAGTCACAAAGTAAACACCCATTTAAAGAATAAACAGGTGGAATGACAGACCTGCTCACCCAGTGCTGAGGAAAAAAACCAACTTGTTTGTGCTTAATATGTTGGAAAAATTGTTCAAGAGCAGTTCATCCGTGTCTAACTACAACCCTTGAAATGCTGCCAAGGTCAACAGCTGCTGAGACCAACAGCAGAGCTATCTGCTGAGTAATTGCTTGTTGGCAAGTTAAAGTGGTCAAGGGAAAGGCTTTATCCTACTTCTAAAGATTTACTTTATTTTATTGTTCAGAAAGCAGTTCTCTCCCCAGCCCTCTGCTCTCTTTGTCAGCATGTTTCCTGGAAGCTCCTCAAAAAGGTTAAACTTTCCCAATTCTCCCTGGAATTCTGCAGAGGCACTGGGGTTCCCTGTCCTTCCTATGTCTGAGTAATTGCATTAGGAAACAACAAGAACAAAACTGATGTGATTTCTGGTAAAAAAAGACACTTCACAAATCAATCTTACTACTTCACACCTGACTCCCTTCCACAAAATAAAACCTTGCCTCATCTTCCTGGTGCAACAATATGGATATCATTTTGCCTGTCCTCAAAGCTCACACCACTATTTCCCCATGATGACCAAGTGCAGCATCACCACCAACACAATTAAGGCTGTAAGCTACCCAGGAATGCAATTGGAGTTTTGCTGCTTCCTAATGCTCATGGTTTAGCTGTGGTAACACATTCAGAGTTACAGCCCTTCCAAAACATCCAGGAACATTAAAATTCTCCAGCCTCTTCTTAGCTTGTGGCAAAGACAACTCATGCCAGATTCACATCCATCAGCACTACTGCTATTAGACTTACCTCTTTATCCTGTTGTTTTGGCTGTATGATGTCTTTTAACTGCCCTTCCTTCATCAAAAAAATATGGTGTTTTTTTTGTTTTGTTGGTTTGGTTGGTTTTTTTTTACTTAATGGATTTTTTTTTTGGACTGTTTGGATTATCCATGATTTCCCCATCACTTAATATCACTCTTGCCTTTGTCTGACCTGTGGCTACCTCTCTCCTTTTCTATTTAATCCACCTGGAAGTGCTCAGCCATGATGCTTCTTACACTTAGGAGATGTGTCCCATAAATACCTGCAGAGCCACATTGCTCTCACAGCCTTTGCTGAGCTTTGTGCAATGCTCCCCACACACCTGAGAACAAACTAGTCACCTCCTACAGTTAGACCACTGCTAGTTCCTTTGTCTGTGCTTCCTACCTGTGTCAAGCAACAGTTTCTCTGGGCAGTTATGCTGAGAAAAACTGTTTGGATAGGACCTTCCTCCTCTGTTCCAGACCTGCAGTGTCTTGCACAAGGAGGGGGGTCAGCATGGAAGAGAATTTCTTAGTATTACAGCTATGCAAAATCAATATGAAAATTACAGATCTTTTGGCAACTCTTCCTCCACTTTTTCTTAGCCCCCTTATTTACATCTGTAATTTCCTCATACTAGCTTCCTGTCAAAGGCTGTGCAGTGGAGAGAGAGATCCTGCTGCACATGGGGCACACAGATTGTAAATAACTGAGTAAGACAAACTACAATGCTAAATAGCTGAGTAACTTCCAAAGGTTTCCAGGCACTAGAACTAACTTGATGGAAGAACCACTGCCACTGCAATAAGGAAGGTTTCTTCTTGATCAGGTGCATTAAACTGCTGCTACATTATTTACATGTAAGAAGGTTGATATAATTCTAAAATAGAGCATTATGGTAACAAGAAGATAATTTGGGGCAGCTAAATCACGTTTGTTACGAGGTGGAAGTGACATTTTTGTGCAGGCAAGTCACTTTTTAGAGCTTCTTCTCCATAAAAGAAAAAAATAAGAACAACAATAGGAAGCTTCCTTTCCAAAAGACATAAAGCTATCACATAAAGGTAGAAAAGCACATATTACATATTATATTATTATTATTATTATATAGAATATATATATTATTATTCATTATATTTACCATTTAAAATAAAAGCAACCCCCTGTTCAGCAGAAGGCAGCTGAAGGGAAAAGACTGAAAAGGAAATTCTGCTACCTCCACTGCACAGCAAATCAGTTATGAGGAACTGATGAGCCACTCTAGAACCATTTCCTTTCTTAGAGTATCAACTCCTTTACACAGACTGACACACACAAAGATTCTGCTTGAAGAAACACGCTTCGGAGTAATGCATTTCTGATTCCGACACGGCCAGCAGTGCCAGCTGTTTGAATTTGGCAGCAAAGACAGAAGCAGAGGCAGCCTACCAATGGTACAGTGCTCTCCATTCCATCCCTGGCTACATTCACACTTCCCATCTTTACAGGTGCCGTGCTCGGTGCAGCGGGGATGACAGGCTCTCTGGTTGCAGGCTGCCCCCGTCCAGCCTTCCTCGCAGCGACAGGTGCCAGCCATGCAGACGCCGTGTGTGCCGCAGTCGGCCGAGCAGATCTCTGGGTGGGAAAGGAGAGAGGGGGAGAAGAGGGGGCAGGGAGTACACACGGGAGAGACAGGGCATGCATTAATTAGCAGTGCTACCATTCTAATTCAACACCTGAAGAATAAGAGAGGCAAAATCTTTGAAAATGAAATCAAAGGAAATTACTGTGAAAAGCATTTTCACGTAGGAGCCAACAGAATATGGAGCACGGAGTTTTATCTCTATGCTAAAGCTCACTTCATTATCCAGGAGACTTCATAGTGCTTAAGTGTCCACAGCTCTTCTGTTAGTGCTGAGGACTTTTCCACCATGTTTTTGTGACGACATATGTCTGAAGAGTAACCTTTTGTATCCCAGATGATCTGGCACTTAGACCTACTAGAACTTCCCCCCTATTCCCAGTCACTAAATGTACCCAGATTTAGGTCACTGTGTGCTGTGAATGAAAATCTAGTATCGATCAAAGTTCATTTTAACAAGGTTTCTCCTCCCCACCCTGCTCCCTGTTTACTTTCCAAGTAAAAATGTGCAATTTCTGACACATTTTTTCATTATAAAGAATCAGCCTTAGTGAGACAAATTAGTCCAATGCTGCCACACTGACACATCTGTGAAATAGAAAAGATGATTCTCTTTTGCTTCCAGTCCATTTGTACCAGTGACAGCTAGGAAGTCTGGTTTAAATAACAGATTCCTAAAAAAATAAAAAAGAAACCAACATACAACAATTTAACTTGTCATTTGCATATACTAACAGGATTTTGTAACTGAAAGAATAATTGAAAAATATGTTAACAGCCAAAGGTAGTCAGAGGCCAAACAACGCCTGCTAAGTCTCAGCTAATATAAGATGATAATGCAGACTGCCAGATTTTGAATTTACAGCTTTCCTTCATTTAGTCACATTCCAGCAAACTTCTGCTAAACAGATAACTGTAAAACAAGAGGAGATACAATACAGCCTGAGGGACATACTTTTAATTCCCTGGCATACAAGCTGGCTGCAACCATGTATTGGTTCACAGAAGTTTTTGTTTTCTTTTGAAAGACAACAAACAGTTTAGTAATAAAAGACCGCAATTACTTTCAACAGCAAAAGAGAGAAGCACTCAGTGCAAGCAAGGTTTCAGGTCTCCCACTCAACAGTGTTTTTCATCCCTCACAAGAGTATAACCTGCTGTCTCAAAGTGCTGTGCAACATTAAACACTGTATCAAGGAGCTGTGACATCTCCCAGAAGAAACAGCCCCAAACCTTTATGAAGAGAGACAGCTGGAATTTCTCCCTCCCTTTGTTTTCTCCCTATCCAGCATTCTGTATCTCCTTTCAGTTCAAGTTTTGATTAAGAGATGCAAGATGGGTTGAGTAGCTTTAGAGTTACAAAACATCAAGGCAGCTCCAAGAAAGGAAGGTTTATTTCTCTTCCATCTAATCAATTTTTCATTAGGGTGAAGGTGTTTATCAGCTTTCAGCACACTGCCTTTGAGCAAGGTGCGTCAATCTTTGTAACGAACTTATTAATTAGAGTTAATTTAATTGAGGTGGAATTGAAGGGCTAATTAATGGACAAACTGCTGATGAAGATAGAGGAAAGCTCTGCTGATTTCAAACCTATAAACCTCTGACGGAAAGAAATCCTTCTCTTTCTCTCTCCCAGCAGCTTAACAAAGTGTTTATGGGTAAGATGTACTTTTTTAGTGTGCCACTCAGGAGGTCATTCTGCACAGCTTCAACAAACAGGCTGTGCTGATGTTTACAAAGCTCTTCTGTCAGCTTGGCACTTTTGAAATATTTGAAAAGATCAGAAATATTTTCTGTTATTTTAATGACCAATGATTCCTTGAAATAGAAGTGAAAGGTGAAGTGCAACTGAATCATCAAAAAAAGCAGAGAGGACACTGTGTCAAGAGCCATGTTTTGCCTGAGAACTATAAAGGGTCTCTCACAAATACTCATTTTTTAGTGCTAGAAATAGTCAGAGAACAACTTTTTCTTCTCAACAAATGTTAACAGAAGAAACCATCATCTCTGTCACTTCCTCTTGAATGTCTGGAACTCTATCCTGTCACTCTCATATGCATAAACCATTATGGAGCATCACAGATCCTCATCAGGAAGTACATTTGTTTTAAAAAGATGGTTCCTCATGAAAAAGTTATATTTATGCATAAGCTGGCATGAACCCAGCCAGCCCATGTGTTCAGTTTTCATTAACAGAATCTTTTGGGTTGCCAGATGAACTTAGACAAATACATGCCTCACAGTTAGACATGACTTCTCTTCTGATATGTGGCTACCAAACAATATTCTAAAAACTTCTATTTGTCAAAAGGTCACTGTCATAATTTATAAATATTTAGGTGCTGCTCTCTGTGATAGTACCTCCAGTCATTTCATTCCTTTGTTTCTAAGCTCAGAGAGTATGGTTTTAAGAAGCTCAGTTTCAGACTTCAAGAAATCCCACTGCTTCCTCACCCCTACCAACTCTTTCCACACTCTCAGCCTGTGCCCTTCCTCAAAAGCGGGTTAGAATTCATTCTTGCATTCCCTTTGCCTTCAACTGGGTAGGTACACTGTTTATCATGGAAAATGAAACTTCAATTAGCTGGGGAGAATTTTAAAATCTACTTTTAAAATCTTTAAAAGCTCTAGTTTCACTAGTGTAGTTTTAAGTTTCTAAACAGAGGTGTAAGACAAGATGACAGTCATATCCACATATCATACAAAGAACATTCTGTACTTGCATGCAATGTACTTGAAGTTACCAGGTGAAGGCAGCTAAAAGATTCTGTCTACTTTTAGCCGGTATCCAGGGCTAAACTACAGCAGTTGCTCAATGACCCAATGACCCTTTCACAGCAGGAAAAGGAGAGAAAACCCACAGGAAAAAGGGATCCTGCCATTGTCAGCAAACATCCTCCTTCAGAATGAGCATGGCAGGGGGGTTGGACTAGATGATCTTTCAAAGTCCCTTCCAACTCCTAACTTTCTGTGACTCTATGGCATTTATGATATGGGATACACCTTTCAGCTAGCCTGGATCAGCTGCCCTGGCTTTTGCCCCTCCCAGCCTAAGCTCTGGTGACTCGAAACCACGGCTGGCTTATAAATCCACTGCAGCAAAACCAGGGCACCAACAAATACACTCATTTTCAAATACTTCAAAATCATCAATTATTTTGAACCTTTGCATCAATTCACAGTTCATCCTGAAGTCAACTCAAAGACTTCCATCAGGACAGCAGGTCAGGTCCTAACACAATAATGTCATTAAAATGCTGCTATTGAAGATATTGTTGTTTTATAAAGTATGAATGCTTTTAACCCTTACCATTGGAACAATCTGGACCTGTCCAGTTGGGGTCACAGGTGCAGGTACCACTCTCTTGCAGGTAGGTGCCATGGCCAGAGCACTGGTCAGGGCACATTGTCTTCAGGATTTCACAGCTGTTGCCACCCCAGCCCGGGTTGCAGTGGCACTCACCGTGGATGCACACGCCATGGCCGGAGCAAGCTGGGTCCAAGCAATCCGCTGCAGGAAGATGAGAAGGATCAGCTTAAACTTGGCATTCCTAACAACCATAACCAACCTCTAGATACTCATGGCACTTTTGGGCTTAATCTACATTTTTAGACCTTGTGAAACAGGCAGTATTGCACTCAAAAGTTAACCGTTGAAGCTGAAAAGTTCACCTTATTTTCATCAAAATGAGTGAGGAAAAGACAAGAGTGGACCAAGGTGTCTTGGTGCCAGCCTCCCCTCTCTGGCTACAAGGTAAATGAGTCCTTATTGTCACTAATTACACAGCAGCAATTTTCTTTGTAAAAACACCTCACCTCCACGTCACTTTCTGGTGTTGTGAACTATGTGTCTGCACTAGCTGACACCATGACTACCACTTTGCTAACGGAGAACGTTTCAAGGTTTGCTATTTTTTTCTGAATTACAACAAGATCAGCTTTGGTTCTTGAACAACTGAGCTCTGTTCTGCCTCATCACAGTGTAACAAGTGTTGGGTTCCCTGCAGCACTCACTGTCAACTGACCTGATCCACCACTACTGGTTCTGACAGCTATACAGGACCCTTGCCTTGTTTCAGAAACAAATGAGTTGCATTTTGTCTATCTGTCTTAATTCCCTTTAATGTGCTGGAGATGACGAGATTTAATTTGGCAATTTGACTCAATAAAATGTTACACTTGTAGGGTCAATGGTCTGAAAATTTAATTCCAGAGACTTAATTGCATTACTTTGTATGTGGAGATCAATAAAATCAATTTCATTGAGGAAGAAAATGGTGCTTTTTACTCCCTAAAAAAAAAACAAAACAGAATGGAAAATGGGATGCATTTTGCAGCACACCAGAATGAATATTATTATGCACATCTCTGGAACAGAAAAATGACTTGTCATTTTTCACTCTTGAGGCATTTGAATCAGCACTTTCCACAACGTGGTTGGTGGAAAATTTCACTAACAAATGCAACACATTAATGACTTATTGTGTTCTGTGAAAATTCAGTAAGTCTTCCTGTATTCCAACATCTATTTTTTGTGGGCTGACCTCAACCAGAAACAATAAATGGAAATATACTGGTGAGCAAAAAGATACCACACGTTATTAAGAATTTTCTTGCTGATTACTGGAGAATAAATAAAGTATAAGAATTCTGTGGAATTCAGAGATACTAGTGATTCCCCCAATTGATTTTGAGTATTCTAAAATGATATTTGAAGAGGCACCATTAGTGAGCATGATCTAGAGCAAGCAAAATCAATAGAGCTGGATGTGCCAGCTGGAAACCTGACTAGCAACAGCGGGTGCTGGGGTAAATATTTACCTTCTTCACAGTTTTCTCCTTTGTATCCAGAGTTACAGGCACAAGAGCCCATGATGCAAATGCCCCGGCCTCCACACTGGGGATCGATGCACTGAGTTGTAGGCACATCACACTCGGTGCCCTTCCAGCCGCTGTAACACAGGCAGCGTCCTTTGGAGTACTGGCCGTTGCCGCTACACAGCACCGGGCAGGCTGCTGTGAAACAAAAGAGAGCAGGAAAATTAAACCCAAATTCTTCAGCAAAGCTTGATAAAAGAAGAACATCTAAGAAGCAAGTCACATGCCAGTTCTTTCCTAATGGATTTGTCTTCGGTGCTTGCTTAAGCTGACTTGAGAAAAGCATTGGGTTGCTTTACCTCTGGAACAATCGGGGCCCAGAAAGCCAGGAAAACAATGGCAGGATCCAGAAACACATTCGCCGTTACCATGGCAATTTCGGGGGCATTCCGCCACAGACTCTAAAGGGGGGAAAAAAAAAGAGGAGGCTAATTCACAGGCATCCACTGCATCAAGTACCTGTAATTTGAACTGCTACTAACTGACAGCACGCTCTCGCTGGGAGAGAAGTGCTCACCTTTGGTTTGTTGGAAGAGCATGAATAGCTGCGATTTTCTATGGCTGATGCCTCTGGTATCTTAGGACACTACATTCCAACAAAAAGGCTCGAATTATAATGGTAAAGCCATATAGGCTTCATACTTAAAATCCAATCAACTCTTGCCATTTAACAAATCCTTCCCAACAGTGTCCTCCTTTCAAGCACTGTTTTAGAAGAAGGAATGCTCCTCATGCCTTAGAACAAGTAATTCAAACAGATATTCTGCATTTTGTTCTGAGCAGCAAAAGAAACACTATTAAATGGAAAACCTGTGGAAAAAAAAGTCAGATCATTTCACTCTGAAAAGTCATCTCTGTATTCCTAAAACACCTTGACTGGAGCCTAGTGGTTGGTGAGAGCTTTGAAGATTATGCTTACCTATAATTATGGTATTAAAAGACACCTGCTCCGCATTTTTCCCATCATTATAAAAGGCCAGGTGCCAGATGCCAGAATCCAAATACTGGATAAAACCTGCCTCGTGGAGACTGACAGACCTTGCCTGCCGCCCGGCTCGCTCTGATTCCAGCAGGTTCCGTTGCTCCCTCGCAATCAGCCGGCTGCCATCCAGAAGCTCTACAAAGTCATACTGCGGGGAGGAAAGACAGCTTGGCAAGTTACGGGATGACCTAAGGTACCATCAGTTTCCCCACCACATCCTGACAACAGGCTTGTGTTTTGACCAAGAGTCTCCTTTGGAAGCAGGAAAGCAGGAGCTGAAAGCACCCCTTGCTTACTTCTTTTGCCCCTTGCTAAGACTTCTAACAAGAATGCCTACTGGTCCTCATGCTTTCTCAGTGACAAGTGGACAGAGAACCTTTTACATAGATTGGGGGAAGAAAACATCTGTTGAAATGAAACTGCTGTCATGACTACCACCTGAATTACAGGTTGAGAGCTATCTTTCTAAGAGTGTTACATGCATATGGGATAATCCAACACCAGTAATCTGCTTTGCTTTTCATTTAGTTTCATATGGAGGATTAAATTGTTCAATCTCCCTTTCAGACGATTCTAGAGTTCTGGAGGAAGGACAGCAAGAACTTTTACTTCCTATCACAGAAGCCCAAAAATGGGAGATGGAAAGCATAAACCACTGTAATTGCTGAGAAAGAGAAAAAAATATGGTACTTCAGGCCCATGGATAGCACATTTTGTTTTGTTACCAACCATCAGACTGCTAACAATCACCATCCAACCTAACCAATGCTATGATTTTGGGATCAGTGGGGCTCAGAAAAAAATGTAGCAGCATCTCAGCTGATACAAGCAGCAAACTCACAACAGAGGCTTTATGCATGCTAATCTTAACTAGTACTAACAACACTTGCAGAGCTAGATCTGCTCCAGGCCCTGCACTGATTTACACTACCTGGGAGTCTGCTCTCAGGGCTTGAAAAGATGTCTTCTGCACATTTATTATGTAAAGATCAATGTGTATATAGCAAAATTAAACAGGTAGGAAAATTAAAGAGTGCTCTTGCATGTGGTAGAGTTTTTCTGGTTTTTCTCCCAAGTCTGTTCACACTTTCACTTTTCCTCTGGCATGTATTTCTGGTATGAAGTAAGCTGTACCATATAAACCTTCAATCCTCCTACACGTTGGAGATGCCTCTCAAATGGAATTACATCCATGGCCTATTAAAGGAAAGGCCAGCATGTGAAACCTCAGGTTCACCTCAGCTAGGATAACATCAGTTACTGGGACCAGAGAATCACTGGTTTTACCCCCTGACTTGTGACCTTCAGAAACTGCTCCTGGGACAAAAGAAAACACGATAGCCTTTGTCCTGGAACAAGAGTTGAAGTACTTAAATCCTTTCCTTGAAATTGGAGGCCAAAATTCACTGCTATTGTAAGAATATTCCTTCTCACTAATCAGAACTATCATCCTGCTCCTCAGGATATGAAGACAAAGCAGAGATGATACAGATAATATGCCTCTAGCAACACCTGGGACACTTTTCCAACTATGCCTGAACAATCAGAAACATAATGTGATTAAGGATGTGCAGCAGCCAGTACCTCAGTATGCTGTCACTCTCTATGTGCATGCTGCACCACATGAAAACAAACACAAAACATTTTGGGAGAGCACCAATTATTCAGAGCCATTCAACAGTCTCATTTGTCAGAGAATTAAATATTTATCTTATTTTATGAGAGAAAAACAGGGTGGTTGGTTTGTTTTTTTTTTTTCTTTTTCTTCTTGCCTGACCCAAGAAAACATCTTTCTGGTCATGTTTTCCACTAATATTTTAAAGAAGAGAAAGCAGGGAGAGTTCTGAGTTTTAACAAGTCATTTATGGACATTTGGAGTGACCCTGGAATTTGTACACTGCAGAAGATCATGTTTTGTAGGAGGACAATTTCAGATTAAACCCCTATTTTTGATACAGGAACAAGTGATTACACTACTTGATTGACCACAAAGTATCCTAATGGCAGACAAGCATGGTACAATTAATGATTTTGTATTTGTAATGCAATAAGGACATATGCTGTTATCAGAACACCATTTTAGATTTCATTTTAAAAGCCATACAGAGGGGATTTTACTGTTCAGTCTGTCCTCCAGCAAAAACCAGTAATTGATCTTAACCCTTTTAAAGGACTTTCTTTTTTATATATTTAGGACATGATAACAGAAACAGACTGGAAAAACAATTATCTTCTTAAGCAAAAAAACATCCCAATTTTATTTCCCTCCTATGAGGATAAATTAATTACCTTTATGCTGAGTCTAAATGCACTGATTTACCCTACCACACCATTAAGTTTTGCTTTAAACCAAAGTCCCTCTTTTATTCTTAAAGCCTCTTTAAATAAACACATTGATTCTCTGGCTGCAATGGAACTGTCATTTTTAGAAAGTGCCACATAGACTTTCAGGCTCACATTGATTGAGTTTTGAATGGACAGCCACTGTCAATTATTTCTGGTTGATTTATTTATGATTCCCCAGAAAGAGAGAAAACTATGCATCCCAGATCTGTTTGTGACACACACATAGATAGTGGCTGTGCTTGAGACTGATTTTGGTACCTAAAGAAAATACAGAAATACAACCAGAATTCTGTCCTGATTACAGTATAGCAAACAATTTCCTATTTCCCTATCCCTATTATTTTGGATTATGGGACAGAAGGAGAGGAAATTTGCTGCATTCTGTTGTTATTTTATAATGAAATGCTAAGAAACTGACAGAAATGGTTTAGATAAAGTGACAGAAATGGTTTAGATAAAGTGATAGGAATGGTTTAGATAAAGTGATAGGAATGGTTTAGATACAGCCAATCTTGTTCCAAGGTATAAACCTCTAGTTTACATCAACTCCTCTCTCCCAAGCTCTTTTTTATCATGCTTTTGTTATGTCCATTACAGTCTCTGGATAAATGACATCAGACCAACACAGACCATACAGCTAGGGAAAGGCAGACTGCAGTTTCCTCTTACTCACTGTCTGGTTTTAACAGGAGACCAAAAAAATGAAAAAAAAAAAAAAAAAGAGGTGAATAAACAGGCAAAGGCTCCAGGAGAGAAGTGGAGAAGAAGGTGGCAAATGTAACAGGCAAGTTTTGCATTATAGCCAAAGGTGACATGGAGAGAAGGCAGACGTTCACAGAAACAGCAAAGCTGTAAAGAGGGAGCTAAAGGAGAGGGTGGTGCATGATTACACATGGAGTGTATCACAGGCATGGGAGCACAGATATTGGAGGGGGGACAGCTGGTAAGGAAATGTTAATAATGCTGGCAGAGTGCAGGTAGTAATCAGCTCTCTATTATTTAACATAAGATCTGGAAATTCAAATGCTGACGTTTGAGAAACAGGCAGCAGTTGCTCATTTGCATAAAGCCTGTTATTAGCACTTGTCACTCTGTGACTAGGAGAGAAGGGCAGATAGCAGGCAAGACGTCAAGTGATATCTGTGGGTGAGATCCTGCTTTTCAAAGTCCTCCTGAAACAACCCTAGCTTTGCATACCCACAGATGGGCTCTGAGCCAACTTTTATCATTCTGGGACGAGATCTTGGAGCCATGGTAGACAGATCTATGGAAATATCAGTTCTACAATTAAAAGAAAAAAAAAAAAGCAGCAGACATCATTAAGGCTTTGTATGAAACATTCTGTGCTGTCCTGGTCTCCCCACCTTGAAAAGGCTGCAGGAAAACGGGAGAATATTCAGAAGAGGGCAAGGATGATCAAAGTATTGGAGCAGCTTTCATACAAAGGATGGTGAAAGACACTGGCAAAAATACAAGTCATTAAAGACACTAGAGGTCTATAAATCAAGGGTGGCACGGAGAGGAAATGGGTGAGAAGCTACTCTGCATTGCCTCTTCCAAAACACTACCAAGAGGGTGTCAGAGTGAAACTGACCGCAGGCTGCCTCCAAACACACCGAGGAGTGGCAGTGGGAGATTAGCAGTTAAGCCATGAAACTCCTTGCTCCAAATGTCACAGACATTAAAAGCTTCTGTAGGTTCGAAGACTATGCAAATGCACAGAAAAAAATGCCAGACTCTCAAGGGCTGTAAACTACAAAGGCAGCACCTTTGGCTCAAGAAGTCCTTAGCCTCAAAACACTGGGGAGGCCAGGACAGCACTGTAGGAAGAATCGCTACAGGTCTGTCACGCTGCTGTATTGATCTCTACATATCTGCTAATGGCCATCATCAGACAGAATGCTGGGCTAGATGGGCCTTTGGTCTGACCCAGCATGGACACCGATGTGTTTTTTCTACTATGCTTCCATGACACTTGGAGCTACATGAGTAGGTTGCCTTGTCCTATGGATGGACATAGAGAAGCCCAGAATTAGCTGTTAGTCTGCCCCATGCCCACTACGCCTGGCTTGCAGTGAAGAACTTCTGTCAGTACATGCCATAAGGGTTAGGAGAAAAAAGAAAACAATAAACAGGTTAGGATTGCAAATCCCTCAAAGTTCTATTTAATTTTAATGCATTTTGGCCTACATTCCTTATTTTGCTGCTTTGGTAAAATACATACTCTACAAGTAGAAGCTGTGTCTTATCAAAACCCTGTGATGACTGCTGCAGAAAGGCCTAAACTCTTGAGAAATATTTTACTCTGGTTTTTTTTCTCCCCATGTGCAGGGGTATGGTCACAAAAAGCCCCCACCTAACTCAACTCCAAGCTCACTGGAACTGCATTTTTAGGAGATTACATACATTGTTTCAGGCACTTAAACCAGACATTATTGAGTTCAATTCTGAATCTGGTAATTCTGCTAACCTCACACCCTTGGGAATCTTCAGCAGCCTCAGAAGTTCACTAGGGCACTGATAAGTAAGCAAGCCTAATTTTTCAAGGTACCAAGTGTCAGTCAAATGTCTGTAAAAATACTCTAATGATCTACTGGGCAAAAAGAGGACAAGAGAGCTTGACCTGTATCCTGGGAACAATATATCCAAAATGTTACAGAAACTATAGAAGATACAGTAGCAGGATTCACAATATGATTCCTTCTGTTCTATCATACTTAAACATGAATAAGTATTTCAGCAGTAGGAATCCAAAGGGAAAGGAGTCTGTGATGATGGGAAACAGATTTTGTTATCTCCTTTCCCCAACTGTTTGGATAAAGGGCACCTCTATTTCAATCTTTTGTCAGGATAAGGAATCAAGTAAGGATCATTTTTCATAGACTTATCTACTTCCATAACCTCCATATAAATACACAACCCAGATCAGCATCTGCAGTTTTATTCATTCTTGCCACACATGTATTCCCCTAGCTCCTGTTATTGTTATAATTCAGATGGCATTTGTATTCCAAACCCCTGTTTCCAGTGGCTGATAACTTCTCTGAATCAATTTTCTTTGAGCTAGAATTTCTTGTGCTTGTTGTCAGCCTGAGGGTGGGTGTTCATATGTGAAGGCCTGAAGAAAATCCATTTAATCAGTTTTATGAGGATCAAGTTTTTAAATAAACAGAAGTGCATTTGCTGTGTTCAGGAATTTGTAGTTTAATGGAAACTGAAAAACAAAGCAAATGTAACATTCTGTGTTTTTAGCTGCATGAAACTCCTTTGCTGACCCTAATTCTTCCTCTGTGGTTTGTGACTGCTAAATAGGTGACATAATTGCCAATATTTCTATATTCTAGGTCTCTAAGTGATGCCTAAAGAAAAAAACAGAGGAAATTTCAACAGTGCAGCAGCATGCAAATCAAAATAAAAATAATGTGGAATTAAAATAAAGAATTTTAATTTTGCAGTTGTGGATTTGCTGATGTCACTGCATATGAGGCCTAATCAGACAAGCTTCATTCCAGTTATTCCATTATGTTGCTATACTTAAGTTATGGCCAGGGCAAATGCATATACTTAAAAAAAAGAGTAAGGCACATAATTCTCTAAGTGGCATAAGAAAACATGAGCTCAACTCTCTTTTCAGGTGGAAAAATGTTTTAGAGCCAGCACTTGGACAAATACTGAGCTGAAAAAATCTGAACTTTGAGGGTCTTAAGAATAAAATTAAATACAATTGATTCTAAAATACTATCTTGGGCAATGATTCTCCCTTTCTCCTGCCAATGCAGAAGACTATTCATTCTTTTATACTTGAACTTTAACTATGGATAAAAAATGTTTCTTTGTTACTAGGCAAAGGCAGGACCACATGCAATAAAGTGTCATCAGAAAGCTTCTAAGGGGGTGGAGCAGCATAGATCCTTGGAGATTCAACTTTCAAGGCACTAGAATTCTAGTGAAGACCAATACTTTCAGAACTGTAGTTCACCCTTTCTTTGTAGACACATATCATGTATTTTTCCTTTGATATGTTTATCTGATGAGGCACCAAGCTGTAAATACTGTAGCATTTGCATGGAGAACAAACAAACTTCCTCAAAAAACTGTCTTCTTTTGGCTTGGAAATTTGGTTCATGTGTTCTTTGCCAGGCACTCTCAACCATGTGTGTCCATAAGATGCTGTATTAGTTTGCTCAAGTTTTTAAAGCTATGTCTATACACCACAGAAGACCAAGAAGTACTTATAAACCCTGCAGGAAACAACTCCCTATCTGAAGCATTCTGATTGCCCACGGCATTCAGAAGAGCTCAGAAAGAAGAATACCTCCCCTCTCCCATCATTTTAGAGCCCACCAGTACTTTGGACATCATGTGAGACAGATCAAGTTGAAAAGGGTAAAATAAAACGCAGAACAATTGAAAAGGATGTAATCCTGGGGAAGAAAAAGGATGCAGAAGATGTAAGTTCACAGTCGCCAGTAACATGTCCTACTTCTGATGCAAGCAAGCTCTCACCTGAGTGTGTGAAGGTGGCAAGCCTTTTCGGCCATACACTCCAATCAATGCATCTTTCTGAAGGGAGATATTGAATTTGAGAAATTGTGGCTGATCAATGAAGAGTTGTGATCTCCAAAAAATCCCAGGGGGAACTTCTTGTATTGCTCTTCGGCCTATATCAAGTTCTCCAGAATCTATTGTGTTGTTTTCTTGTGCAAATCCTCCGAATTTTCCTGGCAGGTTAGAAGAAGAAGAGAGAAAAAATGAGTATTCCTTTCTTGACTTTCAATCACCCTTCATACAAACCATCAAGTATTTAGAAGCACCTGTGAGAAAATGTTATCTGAAACTCTTTCTGAAGGTAAAACTCCAAGGAATTCACTGATTTGGAAATAAAATGGCAGAAATACCACAAATACCTAGGAAATAAAAATACTGTAACTTGCCTAAGCACTAGCATTATGGAAACTGTTTTAGGACCTATGTTGAACTAGTCATGTTTTTCCTCAAGTATTTTAACAGTGGGTTTCCAGCACAAAGTCTCACACTAGAAAAAATTAAGGTAAAGGGAAATGCAGCATACATATCTCTTAAAAAGAATAGATACCTAACAGAGAAACACAAGCAGTCAAGAGAACTAATATCCAGTCTTCCCTACATTAAATATAAGAGCTTTTATACAACTCTAACAATGCACACACCTCTAGTTTTCTGGTTTTCATGTTTGTGCTTGCCCCCCAAAGGCAATGTTTCTTCCCTTGCTGTGTCTATGTCCTTATGCCTTCACTCCCTATAATGCCTACACCTTTCCTCACTCCCTAACCTCAGCCCCAGGCTTGTTACCACCTCCTTGTCCACGCTGTCTCCTGAATAAAATGTACAATAGCATGGAAAAATATGGTACTTTTTGCTATTTTCTGAATTGTGAATATATATTTATCTCTCAGGCCAATTACTAGGAATAAGAACATAGCACTGAAGGGCATTAGCAGTTGTTCTCTATAAAGCAGCTGTGCAACTATCAGTGAGCCTCAGGGGGCCAGTGATCACAGAATCACACCATGTTAGGAGTTGGAAGGGACCTCACAAGATCATCTAGTCCAACCCCCCTGCCACAGCAGGATTCCCTAGAGCAGGTCACACAGAAGCATGTCCAGATGGGTTTTGAATACCATCCCTGTTAACAAGGAACAGGCCAAGGAGGGCACCTTTCCTAGTTGGTTCCCTTAGTACCTGTACCAAGAATTTATCATCCAGGTGTTTCAAGCATCTTCTGGGGCCTACTTGTGCCAGCAGTGTGGCATCCCCAGCTGACATCTGTCAGGTTGAAGTCCTCCATAAGGACAAGAGCAGTTGATTTAGAGGCATCCATTGGTTCCTTGAAGAGCAATTCACCAGTGTCATCACCCTGGCTGGGTGACCTATCGTAGACTCCCATGACGACATCCACTTCATTTCTTTGTCCCTTAATCCTTACCCAGAGGCTCTGAACCTTGCCACTGTGATCTGCAGGCTCCATGCTTCCAGCTCCTCAGTTACACACAATGCCATAACAACAACAATAACCTATTAGAAAGATCCAACTAAACCCATCTGGATGTGAGAAGCACGTTCAAGTGACGCTGACTTGTTTGGGGTACGAGCACTCTGCAGGAATGAGAACGTTTTGGTGCTGCCCTGCCTTTTATCTTCAAATTCTACATGATTAATCACTTCATGGAACAAGCTGACACAACCTTTTTGCAAACATTTAGACTTGGAAAAAAACTAGATTAAAATCTGAAATGCCAGGTGAGGTCACAGATTGATCCTTGCCACATTTTGTGCATCCAAGATGAACAGAGACTGCCGCTGAATTAAACAGATAGAGCAGCACTACTGAGAGGCCTGGAGTTGGGGCTTATATCATCACCAGAGCTGTGCCACAATGTCTCACTTGCAGGATCATCCTACTGTTCAGTATTCTGCTGAGAAGAGACAGTGAAATATCTGATCTTGGAGAAACCCTTTGGTTTTTTACACTTTTCAGGAGGAGTTTGATGCTTTTCCAGCTTGGGACTGAACATTTCACAATATTCATATGTTATTCTAGAGAATGGATCTGTAGTCAGGCATTCTGTTCACTTAAGCATTTGTTTCTCACCACCTCCTTCAAATTTCAGCATGTTGTGCTGTATAAATTCACACACTGATGACTGGTAATCACTAAACAATAAACACTTGTTTGCAGTATTGATTTACAGCTTCCCTTCTTTCTACATTTGAAATGAAAAACAACTGCCTACCTGATACTACTGAAAAGCTGAACTAGACAGCCTGAGCAGCTGCACTCTACCAAACACTTTGACCAACTTGCCAGGAATGCCTATCACTGGGCTTCAACACTTATCCTTAGCAGATAATGATCCTATGGACTCCCACATTCTTCATCAATAAAGAGGCAGTTTTACCCTGTAGACACATGCCCCTTTAAGGCCAAATCACCTCTCTCAAAATTATCACTACTTGCTGGCTCCCCTAAGAACAGGGTCTTTATTCTTTGTTCCCTGTTGCATCTCAATGGGCAGGAGAAAATGCCTAGTAGTGCCATCATTTTCTCATTAACATTTCTTGTACTTAAATCAAAATATGAAATGTCTTAATCTTAAATCAAAATATGAAATGTGACATTCATTGACACAATTCCATAATCATAATGACACACCAGTCCAAAGAAGAACCCACATTTTAAAATACTTAGCTTCCTGAATATTTTCTCTTCCACTCTCCTTCTTTTTTACCCTCACAATGTCTCCTTTCAGAGATGCTCCCCAATAGACAGTAATATAAATACACATAACTATTTCTAGGTAGATAATATTTATATCATTATTTGTTCTTATATTGCTAGATATAAAATCATAACTTGATCAAGGTGGGAAAACTCCTCTGAGATCACCAAGTCCAACCATTGATCCAACATCACCATGCTCACTAAACCATGTTGCCAAGTGTCAAGTCTGGACTTTTAGGAACACTTGCAGGGACAGTGACTCCATCACTTCCTTGGGGAGCCTGCTCCTATGTCTAGCCACTCTTTCAGTGAAGAAATATTTCCTAATACCCAACCTGAACTTCCCCTGGTACACCCTGAGGCCATTTTGTCTTGTCCTATCACTTAGCTGGGAGAAGAGACTGACCCCCACCTTGTTACCACCTTTTATTTCATTTTCAAAACACATTAATTTGCTGTGTCACCTTCTATCTAATACATACAATCACTATATGATGCATTTGTGACACTGATCATCCAAGGCATGATGGCTAATTAATGGGTAAAATATCTGTTGGATTTAGCACCTGTAAACTCTTATTTCTACTGTCTGAGCTTAGGGTGGATAAAATCCTGAGCTAAGCAGGTATTTAAAGAAGTAACAGTCTTTCATTATCATACAAGAAAAAGAATTCAAAATTACCAATAAAATGACTTGAAGCCAAACTCCCTCTCCTTATTTGCAAACATTCTATAGATTAAAACACAAGATACCCTGTGAATAACTGAGTATCCAGAACACAGAACAAAAATGAATGCACAACCAAAACACAAAACTGCTCCACGATAACTGCTGTCCAGTGTCACACATAATATCATTTTCCAGCCTTCAAAGGCAGTACTAATTAGAGTATTAGGATTCAAGACTGAGTTTACAGACAGTCAATAGCATGTTCTCTCTCATTCCACTGAATAACTCTGCATTCAGACCTTTTTCCTGTGAGACACCTGCTACCCATCCCTCTCTAACAATTGTTTCAAGAAATGAAATCAAAATCCTCCTTAAAAATATACCTAGGTAGAATAAAACCCCAACATCTACAAAACCCAAAAACCTTTGGAAAAGACTTGTTCAGAGATTCAAGCTTCACTTAACAAATGATTGCATTTAAGGATGATTTAACATGCTTTTAACTGTCAGTTTATGACTAGTTGTTTCTAGGTAAATCAGAGCTGAATTTCCTTTGCATTTGCCAAAGCTCTGCTCATTCATCACACAAAGCACCCACAGATCTGAATGGCAGATGGATACCTGGGATCCAGGACACAGTGGCCTCTGACTTTCTGACCAAAGCAGGCCCAGGATTATTTAAAGCTTAGATGAGAGTTTCAGGGAAAATTCCTGGCCCATACAGCACTGGGAATTTCTCCCATCTAAAGCAGAGTATCAGGATAATACTAAGGGGCTACAGAGGGGCAATACTGAAAGCTGTTCAGCTGTCAAACTATCCAAATCAAGACTTTACTGACTCTTCTTACAGTTTTCAGTAACTAGTAGTATAGCACAGGGCCCCCTCCTTGAATTTCACATCTAGTAATCCTCTTTCCCTTCTGCTTAACCTTCCTTCTGTGGTTTAAAATATGAATTCTCTGACCTGTTTGTTGTTTAGTATTGGTGTCTGCTGATAAATGACCACTTCCCATATTCTGCAGAGGACAGCATTTTAACAGTGGGTGGAGTTAACCCTGTTCTCTTGTACAGTATTTAGGGACATGAGGAAGGAAAAGCAGGATCTGGCATACTTGTTATTTCCTTTTATATTTGAGGGAAAGTATAACAGCTCTTAATTTGTAAGAAAAATAAATCAAGAGAAAAAGAACAATTTATATGTATAAAATATTTCCAAAACCATTAGATATTTTATATAAGAAAGAATATTAGCTACTGAGGGCAGAAGTCAGTGGGATGATGATCTGTCACTGCAGCATCAATATCCATTAATGACACAGTAAGGTTTTACTATGCATTCAAAACAAGTAAGAACACAGAAAGAGATAATGAATATCTAAATACAAGGAAAAGGCAGCAGGGTAAAGGAAAGGAAAAAAGAAGAATTCCTGCTGGAGAAGTCTCACAGATGACAAAAAGAATGAACTGAGCTGTAGCTTTTCTGTAACTTGGAGCTGTGACAACTTGAAAGATTTTCAAGGTGTCAACTGCTGGCAGAGGCTTCCTCCTCTGCAGTGGTGAGGAGGTCAGCTCTACCTTGTGAAAGGGAAAATGGATTTTTGTGTAATGAAGCAAACATCACATTCATCAACCATTTAAATCAAGTTTTCCATTCAAAACCTATTGATTTTAAAGAGTCTGTTAGCCAAAAGTGCATGGGCTCTTACATGATTTGAGAATCTTAAAGGGCAACATGGAAAGAGGTCGATAAAAAATAATCCCTTTATGTGGTTTGTGTTTTAAAAGCTCCTACAACAAAATTAATAAAGCCTTTTTGCTTGGTTTTTACTTTATATATTGCTTGGATGATTCAGACTCAGTAATATAAGCTAAAGCCTTTGAGAAAAGAAAGGAACATATCACACATAACCTACTAAATTTCAGAGAGAAATTTAAAGAGGAAAAAAACAGAGGAAAACATCATCATCTGCAGAGAAAAGCAGAAGCCTTTCCACACCAAGGCCATCATGCCACAGGAAGCTCCTTGACTAGGAGCTGCCTTCTGAACACAGGCAAGAGAGAAGCTTCAGAACATGCAAAACCTCCTTGAAGTGCCTTTTCCAGTCTGAAGAGATTATGGCCCCCCTGTCACAGACAAGCTTTCATCTGAAAAATATCCAGAGCTTGTTGGGAATCCCAAAGACTGAATCTTGGTATCAGGTTCCTGTCACCTCAGGCTCCCTTGCTTTGTTCTGGCCATTGCTACAGCATGAGATCCCAGCTATCCCAGTCCCTGCCCTGAGCCAGCCCCAGCACTGTCCTGCTACCTCTGAGGATCTCACAACAATCATTGTATTACCAAAGAGTTGAGAGTAAGCAGTGCTTCCCTGGATGTGAGAACAACTCTTCTAACCTCATCAAACATTACATGTAAAATCCCCATGGAGAATTTTGGTTCTCACCCAGCTTTCCTAGTCAGACCAACATTAACTGCTCAGGATCCATCACTTCCTTCACATGCTAGGTAGGAGGAATGGTGTGCTTTCTACAACTGAAATACAGCTCCTCTGTAATAGCTACAGATCATACATATTTGAAGTTACTATTACTTACAAAATGCTCTGCACTTCCACTAAATCCACAGTTTGGGAGGAAAAGTGTTAACATCTGGTGATGTAAGAAAGACACAAAGAAAGGAAAGGCTCTGAAAGGAGAGAGGTTGGTGCTTGTTTCACTTACCATTTTCTCCAGTGGGGACTGTTACAGGATGTGTTGGCACAGTATCAGAATTCACTTTTCCATTCTCAAATGTATCATTTTCAGTTTGCTGCAACTGCCAGTTGAGGCCAAACAGATGCATTGCTGGTGGGTAAAGGATACAGGTTATTTGATGTTCTTAACCACAATGACAAACCACACAAATAATGGCTTTCCATGCTTCAGAGCAGAATAGCAACTCATACATTAACAAATTAAATGACAGGAACAAGCATTGACAGACACACAGTTCAGCTTAGCAATGGCACTAACCAATCACTACCACTGTCCTTCAATGATACAGTGCTTTTGGTGAACACAGCTGACAGAAAGCCCATCAGTCTCATTTGGAGTTTTTTACTGGTCCCAAATCAATGTTCAAAAGGATAGGCAGTAACTATGTCCTTTTCTCTTTTTTGATCCTTCTGAAGAGACAAATCATCTAAGTGAGCTCCCAAATGACCTGCTAATACCAATTCTTTCACTAGCAGATGGATCTGTTCCAGTTATCCAGAGAGCAAAAAGAAACAGAAGAGGAGAAGGATGATGCTGTGGGCATTGCAGGGCTAACCTAAAACAGGAACACTCCTTTGCATGCTGTCATCAGCCCCCTCTGCAACCCCCAAGTACATGCACTTTGTCCATGCTGGCCTACAGAATGAGGCCAAGACCATGACTAGAGCTGGAAACACCAGGGCACTTTGCTCTGATAATGTTATCACAGCTAAAACAGTCTTTCTGTGCTACTGGGGAATAAAAATACACTGGAAAAAAAAAAATCTGTAATAATGTATTTCAACTATAAGTGCAAAATGCAAGGAAGATAATTCACTGCATCTTGGCTCTGCTCCTTCTGGCTCTGAAGCAGATCACTGCTAGAGTAGTCAGTTATTAATTTATTCATTCCTTCTATTCAAAAAACAAAACTTATTTTTCATCCCTTTTGGTTCCATATGATCTTTCAGCCTCTCTGTATTGACCATGGCAGCTCTTACTTAAGATGAACAGGCATCAGTGGAAGTTTAGTCAGGGAGATAGCAAACACTGCAGAATTAAGACCCTCTCTGCCAGGTCTTTGCCTTAAACCCTTTCCCTTAGGCTCAAAAAACCAAAACCAAACATCAACAACAAAACCACCAAAAAAAACCCCAAACCAAAAATCCCAGAATGCAACCAAAGACCTATTCCTGAATGCTTCAAAGGCTGAAATCCTCACTGTAGATGACATATCTCTTTGTTCCAAATCCCTGACTCTACTACTACTCCTACTCTTCTTTCTCAGACCTTAAATTGCCTGTCAAAGGCTGATAATGTAGAATGTTCCTTGACCCTAAACCCTTATTTCATTCCCCACCCCATCTTTTGTTAAACCATAAATCTGACCACCACCATTTTTGGCACATCACTAGAATTAGCCATTATTATTTTGGCCTTACCTCAGCTGAAATGCCTATTTTTGTATTCATCATCTGATGATTGTACCTGCTTTAACAGATTTAATTGAAATCCCTTTGGGTCAGACTCTTCTATCTGTTACACTAGTTCACTGGCAGCAATGAAAGACTGCAAAGAGCTAAATACTTCATGATTCAAACCCAGTTGGGCTTTTGCAATTCTCCCCCCACCCCCTTATGTTTATGCCAAGCAGAACATGCCAAATGGACTGGGATATTCAAGAGTTTCAGAGCTCAGATTCAGAAAGTACATTTATACTTCCAGTAGCATTGATGGTAACACAAAAATGCTATCATTTGTTTCAGACTATCAGGTAACTTTATCATTTGCCACCACCAAGTTTACTGAAGGGTTTCTGAACCATCTTAAACTGCTTTTTCAAGCTTAGCTGATCTTACTTTTCACTCTGTAATTGAGGTCTAGTTATTTTGGTTTGTAATCAGTCTACAAAACCTTCACTTCCACTCAATAATTAAACCAGCAACTAGGAACACATTCTACAGCAAACACTTGAAAAAAAAATATTGTAAGTAGTTTACACTGTGTAAAACATGGTACCAAAATCTCTGCCAGGAAGAAGTTACTGCTATCAGGCCACTTCCAGCCCATTTGTCTTGCATGTTCCTTTCTCAAGCTAATACTGCTGGGCTTTATGCACTCTCCCTTTGCAAGGAACTTGTTCTTGAGCAAACACACTGCATTTTCACTTCAAAACCCTCTTGGAGCTTTCCTCAGCATGCCAAAATGAGATCAGTCCCTTTATTAGCAGAAGATAAGAGAGACAGATAATTTATGTAACTATGTGGCAGAACTAGAACTGTGAGAGCTGACAACTACCTACTGCATTTGACTGGAGAATGCTTTCCCTTTGCTGCCTTGCTCACTAGCTCAAAGCTGTCTTCTGCCTAAGCTATGATAGGCACAAAAAAGAACTGAACCAGGGAACTGATTTATGCAGCTGTTTCTCCATTTAGCAAAAACTGGGCTTGTCTGGAGTTTTCTTTTTTGCTCCTCATACACTAAAATGTTGAGAGGATAGGGCCAGCTAGTTGAGAAAGAAATTAGACAGGTGTTAGCATAGAATTGTCAGAGTTGGAAGGGACCTTAAAGATCAGCTAGTTCCAACCCCCCTGCCTGGCAGGGACACCATCCACTAGATCAGGTTGCCCAGGGCCCCATCAAGCCTTGTCTTAAAAGCTTCCAGGGATGAGGCTTCCACAACCTCTCTGGGCAACCTGTTCCCCTATCTCACCACCCTCATAGTGAAGAACTTCCTCCTAATATCCAACCTAAATCCACCCTCCTCTAGCTTACACCTATTTCCTCTGGTTCTAGCACTGTCTGACCTCCTAGAGCATCTTCCTGTATCCAGGGTGTAGCTCTGAGGAGAAAGCAAAGTTTGAACACAGATGCAAATATAGATATATAGAGCAATCATCAACACCAGCAGTCCATCAGAAAGAAAGAATAGTTTCTTCTTTATAGGAAAGAGTTGCAAGATGCAGTAAAAACCAGAGACAAGGTACTTATTTTCTGGTCAAAATTCAAGGGTATCTCTACTGTAACTCATCAGGATCAACTACACCTTCTCTTAAAGTACTGCAAGTGACAAACAGGCTCAAAAGAAAAACAACCAAGGACATAGCAAACACTTCTATTCTGAATTTGGTAAACTTGTTGTAAAGGTGGCAGAGTGTTTGATGGGAACAGGAATTCACAGACAGGGGGATGCTTTTGAGCAGACAGAAGCATAGACAGAACTGCCTGAATTCAGAACTGGATTTCCAGTGTTCCTTCAGCATTCCTTAGAACCACAACCCATGAAACATTAACACCAGACAGCAGAAAGAAAAAACCAGCAGCAAGCATCTCCACAAGACCTCTGGAGATAAGGCTGCCAGCTTATGCTCTATAACCATAAGAACTCAACACTGGGGAGAGCTGGCAGGAGGAACTGCATGATGCTGGTCACCTCCTTCCTTTCCCCCATGTGCTTTTACAAGGTATGATAATCAAGGCTTATTATTCATGAAGCTGTGCTTGAAGATGAGCTGCTTGCTAAGATATGGAGCTCCAGGACTGGTACTGCTCTGTATTTCAGGCTGCTAGTGCTTTCAAACCAGGATTTAGGAAATTGCTTCTCTAGAATGAATAGAATAATATCTATGCACACTTGCACCTCAGCAAAAGTGAACACCATTTACAGCTACAGCAATGCAAAAATATTCTGATTTAAACTAAGCAAATTGCAATTATTGCTCAATCTTGTTGAAGGATTATCTTCTAGTTCATCTCCCTGTTGGCAAGACATTTTCAAATGAAATATCTGAAGACTGAAGTGGTTTTTAAAATGATCTCCCATATATTTTTCTTGCAGCTATAATTAGAATCTAAACCTATTTTATTCTGAATGACCTGGAGTGGACCAGATGATGTGCAAATCAACTGTCAAGTGATTTGCATGCATTCTGCCTTTTTTTTTTTTTCCTTAGGTAACAGGATGCCTTGGATGTTTCTGCAGATCAAATAGTGACTTAAAAATACTGAATAAAGATTTTAAATAAAGTGAATAAAAAGTTGCAAAGACAAGATCTGTCTTTGTTAGGGCTTCTCTCAGCAAAACATCTGTTATTTCTAAATCTAAAATTACTTTAATGTAGACAACAAAGACATATCAGTTAGCTACTTGTTTTCCTTCACACCACCAGTCAAAGACAACTATATGCCATTGGAAAATATTTCTGGATTTGAACTCTAAAGCAAGCTGTGTGGTAGTCTCAGTGTAACTATTTTTACTACATTCATCCCCAAACTGAACATCTATTCCTCTGAAACTTGCATGACTGGATGTCTCATTTAAGTTGTCAAGCCAGGGATTCTTATAGAACAATGGTCCAATTCTGTCAACTACATTAGGTGAGGCAGAAAGCTTAAGGGAGAATCTACACTCAAAAATAATTATTCAGTAGCCTCTTAGTTAAATAACATTTCTCTGTTATGTCTTGTCTCAGATTTGGCCATTTATTCTGATGAGCAGCCAACATTCCCCATTATGTGATAGTCTTAAGTACTGCCAACATAGTCTTCAGTATTATCCTGGGCTTTTCTCCTCATCAAAGCTTTTGGGGTTTGGGTTTTGGTTTTGTTTGTTGGGTTTTTTTCCCCCCCCAGACAATGTTGTTCACAGTTAATGAGATGGTGAAAAATCATTCCAGGTACAGAATGCTGGGGAAGTGCACATTAGGTTGCTGACTCCTTTCAGACCAGGGTTGTTTCATCTCTTTTAGTTCATACAAAGGCATGAAGAATATAGAATAAATTTTGGGTTTCTATCTAACAAAGTCATAACCAATGATTTTGTTGTCTAGTGTTGTGGGAGAAAAAAAAGAAATTCCCCTGTTTTATGCTTTTCAAGACTGGGTTAAGACTGCAGGATAATTACTTCTCTATATTCCTTCAGGCATTTCTTTACTGTCTTCCTTCTCAGTCTTTACCTCCTTCCCTCTCCTCCCTTCAACTTGCTTTCTGGAAAACAGCTGAGGCTCAGGCTTGTGCTCAGCTATTATACTTTTTTCTCCACCTCTCCCAGCAGAAGTCTTGCTCAGGGCAACATCTTTTAGCCTGCAGGTCTCAGAAGTGTTAAGAAAGGTAATGCCAATGCAATTAATGTCTTAAACTTCATTGGGAATACCTTGCTTAGGCAAGAGCATCAAATCAAGGGATCCAGCCATTTTTATAGTTCCAATGCCTTCTGTATTACAAAAACCCCCTCAAAACCTAAGTCCAACAACCCTCCCCAAATCTCTTAGGGGACAGAATAATAAAGAAATGGCACTACACCATCATGCATAACCTATTTGCATCTTGATGACATAGAGAAGTGCAGTCTGATGAAAAGATTTAAGAACCAAAGGAAAAAGAAATAGGGGCCAATTAACATGATGTTCAAAGGACACACTGAGCTGGGACTTTATAGCATAGAGTGAAATACTTGTGTTGCACATTTCCATCTCATGACTGGCTAAAAAAGATCAAAGCTATTTCATTTGCTATTAAGAATGACAGAATACTACAGCAAACATGCAATAAGGAGAGAAATGCAATAAGCTTTAATAAAAGATGATAATAAGGTTTGATAAGAACTTTTGGAATGTCACCAAAACTGAAATGTAACATGAAAGCATCTGCATGTAGAGATTGTAGTGTTATTTGGAACCCCACAGAGCTAAACTGTGATTAGAACTACATATTTTTCCATAAATTAGCTTTTGTTTTGAATTTCCTGCTGAGATCATATGCAAGTTGATTGAATGTGCAAGTCAACAGATAGGTTTCCTAATCCTTTGCTGTTTGTTAGGCTTTGTGATGGCACAATTACAGCAGTCCACTTGTAGATCAAAGGTATGTGATTAAGGCCAAAGCAAAATAACCTATAACCTCTTGACAAAACTTGTTCCTGGTGATTTAGATCTACCCCTGATAATTACCACTCACCTCCTTCAACAGTGCAATTATGGAAAACCCACTACATGCAGATCAACTTGCAAACCACAGACTTCCCACTGAAATCTCTCTTTGAAACCAGAATGGACACCATGAGTTCACCAGCACAGAGGCCTTTTAATACAGCTCCACCTTACCTCAAACACCTCCAGTATTAAGTCATTAGCCATCTGCATAAGCAATCCATGTGCCAAAAAAACAAGGTTTAAGTCAGCTAAACCAGCAGGGTGGTGGAGAGGTTTCACTAGGGGATTGACTGCAGTCAATCCCCTAGTGAAACCTCTCCACCACCCTGCTGGTTTAGCTCAGTTCCTCACTACACCACTAGGAATCATGACAACCTAAGCAGCTGTGGCTCTAGTCCAGAGACACACAGGAGGCACTGGTGACAAGCTGGAATATCCTTTATTACACAGTCATGAGTGTGTTTTCTGTGCACTGGAATAACACACTGTGTCCCTCCAGAGGCCTCACTAAAGTGAAAAGTGGCTTTTATGAAACTATTCACATCAGCAAAGAGATATTGTAGGTACAGGAAAAATACTGCTAATAAAAAGCAAACAGGAAAAAGAATTCATCATATATGATTTATGAAAGGAACTTATGCCATAAAGACAACCTTCCTGTTAATTGTTTGCCAGGCCAGTGATTTGTTGCTTGCAAGCCAGTTTGCAAGCCACTTTGTGTTCTTTTAAAAGTTATCTAAACCTTGGGAAAAACAAGGGAGGAGAACAGTTTCATACTGATTTTCTCCCCCCTTAAAATAAAGCAGCCACCACACAGGTGGATATCTCAGTATCATTACCTCCACTTGAGATTACTACAAGGAGAGCCAGAAAAGAACCAGCTGTGGACCAAAAACCCAACAAGCAAGTTGAAGACATAAAAACCTACTCCTTGGCAATGTTAAAAGTTTTGTAGGGAGTCAAAGGAAGACCCACTGTCCAATAAAAATGCCTTAACTGCTGTGAAATTTGGCAGATCAAAGGGTAAAAGAGAAGATAAAACCCCAGATGGGTCTGAAGCTTTCACAAGTGAAGATCAAACTGCTGGACCAGTTATTGTGTCACAGGCTGTGAGACTCATGTAAGCCAGTGGTGAGCAGAGGGTGGGCAGCTCCATGCAGCTGGATGTTGTTGGAGAGATTTCAATGAGCACTGTTGAAACAAAAATACTACTCTTCCTATACCACAGTAATGGTAACTCAGAAGTATTTTTCCATACAAACCAGAAGAAACAAACCAGTTTCTTGACTTAAATTTTCCAAATGGCTGATACTTATTCAAAATACCCAACCCTTTCCTGTATTACTCCTTCTATAGACTTGTTAAAATACATTTAATCAAACTATTTAATTTTTAATTATCTATTAAAATATAAAATAACCCCCCCCCAATTATTAAAAAATAAACTATCTATACCTATTTAATCAAACATTGGCAAAAACCACTCTGCTTTTGTTTGACTTGCTTTATTACTAAGGCAAATGAAGCATTTCAAATGCAAACATCTACATACCTAAACAGTTGTAGCACATTTGTTCTTCACACATTAAAAAGCTCCAAATGCTCTTCTAGGGGATGATTCCTAAGAGACAGCATTGGTTTATGGTTTTGTGAATGAAGTTGTCTGAAATGGCATCAGTGTGAAAATGAAGGATCTCCTATTTAAAGATTCCTGTCTTCTTCAGAGGACACCTAACTTAAATCCATAATTAATCACTGCAGTGGGGTAATTACACCTACAGAAACCCAATGTGTTCTTGTGATCTCAGTCATAAATGCAACATCAAAGGCTATTGCTCAAAGCAAGTATGGACACATGTACTTGACCTTTTTATTCTAAAGTGCTTGTGTATGAAGAGATTTACCAAAATCTCATCTAAATCTGACATTTTTAACAGCATGAATTTTTGAATGCATTCAAAGAGAGACCAAGCAGCTCTCTTCATAGGAAAGATTGCAATTTACAGAAAAGATGCAACTTGTGGAAGGGGTATTTATGCACAAACCTACCAGTTTTAATACATGTATTATAATTCTTTCTTCACAGCTATGAGTTAGAAATTAAACTACCAGCAAAGAAGAGAAGATTCTAATCCTGTCCACAACAACTTGAGTAATCACCTGAGCCATTTTATCTTTACTCTCCAAAATCTCTCAAAGATAAGAATACACTTGAGATATTACCTATGTTTACATACTACCAAAATACACTCCCTGCTTACCTGCACTGGTGAGAGGAACTGTAGCTCTACATTACTGTAAGCTTGCTATTTATCCAAAAAAAAAACCAAACCCCAGCTGGTGTAATTTAACTTCATTTCTCATCAGACTGAAGAATTGCTGCTATTTGGGAGCCTTGCCAGAAGGAATGCAGAAGGGCCCACACCTCTACGTAACATGCTTGAAGAGACTGCAGGACTCCTGAAAACACCATCCAGACTTTGAGAAAGCATCAGACTGCATCAGAGTATGATGGGAGAAGTGTCCCATGTGGAACCTCTTGCACTTTATGACTACACCTGCTCTGCTGCCAGGATTACTGAGTTTCAGTATGCTCCACTGGGCAAGAGGGGAAGGATGACAGGACTGCTGCCAAAAACCTTCTGATAAATCTTAATTAGAATACAAGCCCTTTTTGGAGCAGAGGTGGGCATGCTCCTTTACAGATTAACTTTTTTAATCCCTTGAAGTCTTGTCAAGTCTCTTTTAACCTCCTGACTGCCAATTACATGTTCCCACATCCTTCTGTGTGAGGATTATCTTTCTCAATGAGCATTTTACTCTCAGTGCCACGAACAATAATAGCATGTGACATCCACAACACCATTATGCTTTATCCTTAGTCTAAAACACAGTCAACACATCTTTGCTTCAAAACCATGAACCAAAGGCACTGCTCATAATGGTATTCTTGCAAGAGACAAGAAAATGTATTTAATGTTCATGCTTCAAGAGATAGATAGATGTTCAGCCTGTTTAGATTTTGTACTATTTCAAATAAAGATGTTAAAAACACCTTCAACCCAATTCACCCCAGTAAGGTGGTGAAGCATAACACCTTCACTTTCTGACTAGTGGTTCTCTCTCTGACTCCCAGTTTTGAAAGAATGAGTGTGGCAAACAGAAGACATGACATTATTGGTCACAAAATAGTTCCACATTAAGCAAGCACAATGAGCTCACCAGCAATGCTGGATGCATTCTATGAAACTCAGACTTATCTAGAAGTCACAGCTAAGGGATACCAAGACAAATGTCAGACACAGCTGAAAATCTCTGCATTGCTAGCTCTAATAGTAACCTTCATGTTAAAGCATAAAACAGTGTGGATAGTCACATGCCATTTCCAAAGCACATCAGAAATGACTGAAAGGAGTTGCCTGAATTGATGTGAGCAAGGCATGGCCTACAAATATCAATTAACTGGCTTTTATAGTTCTGGTTTTAATTTAAAGAGTATGAAGTACTGAAGTGGAAACAGAACACTGGTACTTTAGACTTAAGAGGACTTTCCTCAGGTACATACATGATGCTAAAATCCTTTAGGATTGCAGGAGGTGGTTTCTACCTGCTAAATCATTGTGCTCTACTGAATTCACCAAGTGAAGGTGCAAGGACACAGAATACACACCCTTTGGTTCTGCTGTATGGTTAGACCACATAGCTGCTCTCCTGTCAGAGTGTGTAAACCAGCAGGTAAGCAGACTTTTGAGAGGTGCATAGGTGAGCCACACAAACTGGGGAGGCAGAAGGCTGAGCCCTACACATGGTGTTGCCTGGCTGCCCATGGCATTTGGAGACAAGCAAGACCTGGAAATGTCCCTTCTGGACAGAAGCAAGACACTACAATGTACCTAATGAACAGCTTCTTCCTTAGAGAGACAGCCAATTCCAACTCTCACCAAGCCTGAACTGATACCAGAAATCTTTCATTTGGGAAAAGAAAGGGTGACAGGGAACACTGCTGCTGCCTCCAAGGCACTAGAGACACTCAGAGCCTTCCCTAAAACGAGAAGTTGCCTACAGCCTTGTGAGGAGTGATGTGCTTTCTACAGTGCTGGAGCCACTGGCTGCCCCCACAGCTCCGGATCCAAGCACACACTGAGGCATCAATGTTGCTCTCCCAACTGCTTGGTACCATCAGGCAATACTAAGAAACCATGCAGAGAGAACTGGGAATGCTTTGTCTAACAAAGTAGCACACAAGTTTCCCTGCTGTAGATTGTTTGGATGGTAGTTTGAGTACACTGTGGTGTGTGTGGAACTGGTAAACTGCAAAATCTCAGAGCACTTTCTTCAAATGATGACAACACAGGAAGAGAAAAGAGAATATTTAAGAGATGTTTCTGGTTTTGGGTTTGTTTTTTTTTCAGAATCAGCTATATAAACACATTAGGGTTGAGAGGATGAACCTGACAGTAAAAAACTGCCCAATATCTGCAGAAAAGGAACATATTTCCAATCATGAAGCTCCAGTCATAGCTAAGGTCCCAATACAACCTAGAGAAGCAAATAACCAAAAGTTTCTTGATGAAACTCTCAGTGACAATAACATCACAATACTCAAAATTAAAAGCAGGTCAGAGAGAAATGCTGTTTCTATAGACACATCAAGAAAGTAAAGGTGATTAATGGCAACTAAACTATATTCTCCCTCATGCCTGTTAATTACAATACCTATGCTGGCTATTGTAATAAAAATTCCATTTAGATGGCATTATTAATTAAGTTGTTTTCCTCATTCCTGGCAGCAATTGAGCTTTACCAACAGCAGAATAATGTTAATTTGGCATTGCAATAAAAGAGAAAGATTCTATTTTTCTTGCTTGATAAACAAGATTCCTTTTGATTGCAGGTGTATTTAGTCATTGCTTTAGTCACAAACATTCAGTTCTATAGTTGTCATGATTTTAAGTCCATTAGTTTTGGGGAGAATACTTCTGCCCTACTATGATTTCTGCCACTTATTCCAAATAGGAAAGGCACCTGCTCCTCCACAATCTGCAACAGATGACTTAAAACTCACCTGCAGGATAGTTAATTGACCCTCAGCTGTAACTTTCACACCCTGCATCCTGCTGTGTCAGCCTCTGCTAATTATGAAACTTGTTTGCTATCTTTTCCTGGCCAACCTCCTCCTTCTCTTTCTTCATTAAAACCTCTTCTCTTAAGTTACTCTGTTTTTACTCTCACTAAGTTTTTAAGATAACCCTGAAAGGAGTTCTCCCTTATTAGAAATCTATTAGCATATACATTTTCAGCTTACTTTGAACATTTTGAGGTGATGATAAAACAGTAACATTCTCAGGTGGACAAAAAGCATGACTGCACAATACAATAACCACAGAATAAGCATAAAGTATCTATTTTTACACAAATGTGGAAAGGATGAATTATCTGTAATTATCAAACATGGCTTTCAAGTCTGGTATCTCTTTTCCTTTCACACTTCATTTGCAATTTGCTTTATGACTGCATGGTCATCTCTGTCTCATATCAGAACAACAATTTTTCTGCTGTTTCTCACAGAATGAAATATCAACTAAAATATGTTTTCCCAGAAGATGTTTCAATGGTTAAGTCTAAATGTTAGCTTTCTTCTCTGTCCAAAATGGATTTCCTGAACTGTTCACAGCAAGCAGTAGTAATAAAAATAGTCCTGTGGTCTTTCAAATTAAAGAAAATTCCTGTTCTCCTTTTTTTTTCCCCCCTCTCTACAAAAGAGATGTCCTTCAGCTACCACTGATATTTAAATAGTTGCTTTATCCCAGAAAACAGTTAGCTGGTGTGCATTCTTCTCCTGACCACTGGCTGCAGAGCTAAGGCTAACAAAATAATTTGTCTCAAGATACACAGAGGATAAAATGCACAACAGACTTGGAAGTATGACAGACTGTTGTGAAGCAGTTGGGACAGCAGAAGCCTGACTAAATAGGTCAGGTCTCACTGTGTATTCAAAGAATGTTTTATGTTCATATAAACCTATTTAGTAGGCATAAGACAACATTCATGACAGATGCATGAAATCTTTCAGTGTACAATGCTTCAAAAGCTCAGCTGACTGAATCTGGTATTGGGTAATTCCAGCACTGACTGAGGAAAGCTGCTTGCATCTTTGGTTCCATCCACAGTGAAAAGGGCACTAACTCCTTGTATTGACTTAAACAATGTCAACACAGTGCCTTTGGCAATGGAGAATCAATTGCCAGAGCAATTCCTGGGGAAGAAAGAGGGGCCCCAGAGTCCCTGAATTCTCATAAATTTCATCCAGTTGCTGAATCCCCACTAAAGAAGAAATTATTAGCATGGTACCAATCAGTCTGTTAATATAGCCAGTCAGAGTCTGTGCTATGCTACAACACACTGGAAACAACTCCTCCTGACTCATGTACTTCTCTATCATTGAACTCTGGATTTTTCTGTTAGGAAAAAAAAATCACACTCAAGAAAAACAAATTTCTCCCCTTAATAAAACCAAGAGTGGACAGAGAAGAACCCAAAAGGCAGAAGTGAAGGATGGAGATTACTGACAAGAGTGGAGGCTGGGCCAACCACCAACCCAATGACAGACACTCCCTCTTACCCCCTCTGCCCCCCTGCCACAGGAAGGCAAAGGGGATAAAAGAGAGACAGAGACTTGTGGATTGGAAAATACAACTCAAAACACTTTTATAATAATAATAATGATAAATGAAATATATACAAATATATGCAAAACCCAATACCAAACCCAACCCCCCCTTGAGGGTAACTACGTCACCACTGACACTGCAGCAAGGCCTCAGCAGCAGATGAGTCAGGCTCAGGGGCTGGAGCCTGGTACTGGATGCAGGAACTTAGGGATCACCAAAGTGCAGAATCATAGACTCATAGAATGGCTCATGTTGGAAGGGACCTTAAAGATCATCTAGTTCCAACCCCCCTGCCATGGCAGGGATGCCACATGCACTAGACCAGGTCATCCAGGGCCACATCCAGCCTGGCCTTAAACACTGCCAGGGATGGGGCCTCCACAACCTCTCTGGGCAACCTGTTCCAGTGCCTCACCACCCTTTGGGTAAAGAATTAGCTCTGTTCTAACCCAAACCAGGACAATGACCTATGAAACTTTGATTTGATGCCCATGTTTGACCTTCAGAACTTCCCCTTCATTCATTCACTGCAAGTGGTAGATATGGAGTAAGGCAGTAAGCCACTGGGAGACAAACAACAACGTTCTGGTTTGCCTTGCACATTATAAAGCTGGACTGTATTTCTGGCTCCCTGAACTGAGTCTGGGTACAACTATCAATGTGTACATCAACAGAGATCAAACTAACACAACTCCTTATTTTTCCCTCTTTCATGGCTTAAATTTAATACTGCTCTTCCTATTCCTCTGAACAGGATAAAAAATATTAATATTAGAAAAAAATTGAGTATTTTCTTCCTTGGTTGCAAATCTGATTATGAATAGCAGTTAAGTAAATGAGCAGGTTGAAGAGATTCCAGTATAATCTTGATCCCATAATGAGATAGTTTATATGCTTTATTCCCCATCTTTTTTAACTCCTTATTTCAAAAAGCTTTTCTTTGAATCCTTTAAACTAAAGCTATTTTTAATTCCACTCCTCTCTATGTTGCTGCACTACCTTTTGGTTCAGCACTAGCATATTTCTGTTGCATAACTTTGTTCTCAACCACTCAGCAGTAGAGGAAGCCTCTAAACAAAGGACCAACATCTTCCACAACTCACTTCTATTTTCTCTCAAAATCAGCGAGTCTCATTAACAGGAATGGCAAATGTGCAAAATGCCTGAAAGAGACCACAAGGGCTAGAAAAGCAAGAATGTGTGAGGAGGCTGGAAGTAAGACTTTCTTCCCTTTAGACTGAAATAACATCCTCCACTCCTTGTGACCCCCAAGACTGCATTAAGTGGCCCTTCCAGTGCAGCGTTTGCTGTGTCTCTACCCACGCTGACATCCTCTGCTCTCATTTCCTCTTTGAAGACTTTGTAAATGCAGGAGTCTTTCCTGTCAGAGTGATGGAAGAAGTGCAAGACAGACCAGAATCTAAATACAGCTCCTTCCTCTGGCTGGGCTAATTGATAGAACAGTAATTGAGCAGTTCTGCAAAGGCAGACATGATGCCTGGCAAACTGTCTCTTCTGCCTTATGTTGCCTGAGCAGAGGCAGCAGGATCTGAAGTCACTTTCTCTACCCCATATCCACTGCAACTAAAATGAGCCTGAGTATGACATGTCCATCTCTCTGCCTTCCTGAGAAGGACCTGGTTCCATCACCATTCACCAGGTAAACTTGGTTCTTCAGCTTGCAGTCACCACAGTCCCAGAGTGGCCATCAGCCACAGGATGCTCCTTACCAAGGGGCACTGGCAGATCTTGCAGTGAGGCTGGTAGCATTTTCATGCTTGTGGCAATGTCTTTCTGTGAAGTTCAAAACATGTCTCAAACTGGCTTTACAAATGTGACATGCTACCTCAGCTGCTTTAAAGCTCAGCAGACAAGCCAGACCACTCTGTCAGAGGCATGCCATGGGATGGGAGAGTTCACACAACACTGTAGTCCTTCCCATCTCTTTACATTATGACCAACTGCCTAATCAGTCATTTCCCCTTCACATCTGTATTATAAAATGGTTAACTAAGAAGAATGACTCTTTCCATCTTACACTAAGGACTGCCACTGATTTATACCTGGATCACCTATTAAATGGAGAGTATTTCTGATATTGCACCTGTAGAGATGGGAAACCCACATAAATGAATGAGTGTAATCCATGCATGGCATTATGGACCCAAAGTTCTTCAGGGAGTGTCCCTGAGTGCTGGATTTTACATTTAGATTGCTGAGTTAGCTGAAATATGTGTAATATCACCAGCAGGCAAAGAGCTCCTAAGGAATCTGGCTCTTTGGGGCTAGCAAAGTGTACAGTTTGTCTCAGAATCAGGCCTTCAATATTTTACTCCTGTATGGTTGTTCTCCCCTGTTCTTGAAAGTGAGACTCCATACTGAATTCCTCCTTTTGTCTTTCTGTGTTGACTCAGCAGCAGATGTTTGCTTCTGATGACTTATGAGGCAACACTATGGACAATGAGCCACCAATTCATGTGTTCTATAAATGGGATTATTTCAATCCCACTTTAAAAATAGATGCAGTGTCACAGTTTAACTCTAAGCTGCACCTTCATAGTCCTGTGCAGATTTACACAAAATAATCACAAATTCAGTGACTGAAAGGGGCTGGGTGGCAGTGGCAAGCCCTATGTTTGCATGGATGCCTTTTGCTCTTGGGGCTGGCAGCTGAGATGGAGAGTTCTCAGGGGTCTTTGCTTTGCCAGGGCAGAGAGAAATTTCTCCACCTCCTCAGCTGTCCAGTTTTTTTGTGTTGTTCATAGGAGCTGCAGCACAGTATGAACTACTTCAAAGGCTTTATACAGCTTACACTGTGCCTTGGATTGAGATGTAGCTAGCCTGTTTCAACAAAGGCAATAAAGATTTAAGCACCATAAGGCCTTCTAGGCTTTATTATTAATTTACCCTGATTTTAAAAGGAGAATGAGAGAAGAAGAGATTGAATCTCCTCTTTCTATTTTCTTTCTTTGAGTTCTTAAGACTCAATCTGAGTGCAACCAGTACCAAAAATCAGATTCTTACACTTGCATTTCCATGACTGTGGTGACTCAAGCTTCTAATTAACACATCAGTTAAAAGAAAGACTTTGAAGACTACTTATAGACTCAAAGGTGAAAAAAAAAATCTGTCATCTGGACAAAGCTGCAGAAAAAGTTACATGCACAAAAAAAAAAGCTACCATTCCCTTACTGAAGTCAATGACAGACTTCTCATAGGCAAGCACTGCCCAAACCTCAAATTTATAGTGAACATTTATGAAATTAAATCAAGAGATGAAGAAATAAAGGAAATCCTCCAAACTGAAGCTGGAAAATGGAATTTAACAAACAAAATGAGCTTCCAGAATAATTAAAAATAAAGACCCCACAAGAGAGGAAGGAGTCTCCATCTTCTCTGCATGTTCTCCTTTTTGGCAATTATTTTTCCTGTAAACTTTTGTCTCTAGCTCTAAACAGAAACATACATGTATCTAGTGATGACATAAGTTGACAGTTGGCATTCCTAAATGCTCTGTGAGCTGTATTTCATGCAAAGTGAGAGGAAAAGAATTCCCTGGATACACTGCAAGTTATATTCTCATTTACAGAGTTGTTAACAGCCTGTATTTTACACATCCCTTTGTAAGAGAAACACCACATAGCTTAATTGCAGTCCAAATACTTCTCTGAGGTTAATCCACCCACTGCCATGCTGCAGAATGCTTGCAAAATAGCCACATTTTCTGTTTCCTCTAAACAATTGGGACTTCCCACTACATCATTGCTTTGGTTTGTACTATTACCAAAATCTTTGCCAGCTAAAGGCTAGTATGTCACAGTCCATATACAATCAGACATCCCTGTTCACGGTGACACTTAGAAAAGACAGGACTCACCTATAAAGTAGGACAGCAGTATTGCCAGCAGCACTGAGACCCCTACAGCACAGAGTGCAGTACATTTCCAGCTACAGTACTTCGAAGACTTCTTGAATTTAAAAGCACTTCTGGATAGAGTATTCCTAGGTAGTGGTCGAGTAGGAGGGGAATAAACAGAGCCAGATGCCATTGTGTACCCTGGTGTTGCAGTACTGAACAGCGGTGTGGTCCCTGTTCCTGTTTTGAATAGGAAATGCCTGTGGAAGAAAGAGTGCATGGTAAAGCATCAAAGTAAATAAAGCTGGAGCACAGGCAGTCAGACCTCTTTTGTTTCATGTCACCCATTTTTCAAAGAGCTACCAACATCCAAGTCTACACAGGGGCACAGAACCAACGCTTGTTGCAACACTCGCACACAGCAAAAGACACTTTCCCTTTAAGAAAAGACAGACCCACCCCCTCCAACATTAGGAATAGACTGGTATCCAGACAGGAAACACAACTACCCAAAATACAGTATGGTAGGCAGGAGGTCTCTCAGAGTTTATCTGACAAGTAGGGACAGGCTTTCTGCTGCTGTTTATTTTTGTTGGCTTCCACTACAGACTGCAGGGAACTCCACTAAAAAAGTCAATAATGAGCAATCTGACTGTAGCCCACACTACTTCTCACAGCTTTCCTGGGTTAAGTAGAAAGAAAACAGCAATCTCTCAGACACAAACTTTTGGCAACTTTGCCAAAATTAGTCAGGGGAAAGATTTATTTATTTATTTTTTTTCTTGGTCCTAAATACTCAGTTCAGGAATCCATATCTCTTCACACATCATCTTACCATAACAAGATCTGCTTATGGATAGAGCAGCTAGCTACAGCTCAGGAAGTGCTCTAGTACTTACTATGTGCTCCAAAAGAATCACAGCCAGCAACAGAAATGAAAAGCAAAGCCAAAGTCAGACATACTCTGTAAGCTACCAGTAAATTTCATTCTTTTTCAGTTAAAACTTCTAAAAGAAATATTACTCCTTGAGCCTATCTACAGCAGAATTCTTTCACTTGAGTTCATGCAAGCATCATTATTTTGGAAGAGCATCTAAGGCTGGCACATATTACCTGGAGTTCTTCTCCTGATGCAGGTAGGGAACTCCCCAAACAACAAAACCTCAGCCAAGCTAAGATCTCTGTACCAGGGGTTTGCCACCAATTGGTTAAGCTGGCAACTCTTTGGTGTAAAGCTTGGGCTTACCTCATTAGGCTTTGCCAAATGAATGCATTAGAGATAAAAATGGTAAGAAAGCACACTGTGGAGAATTTTGAACTTACCAAGTGCACAACCAGCTGAACAAACCTAGAGAGGTGTTTGCATTTTTTAATAGGTAAGAGATACTCATGAATTGCTGATACCCAGGTCCTCCTGAAGCCGAGTGCATGCTTACACACTGTTTGCCTACCGCGTGCCACCTGTACGGTATAGGTCTGAGGATCTAGCATCAAATGAGCTAGCTGTGGAGGGGAAAGCCCTTTAGTTACACCACGTGGCACTGTGGACTGCTTCTCAGCTGATGGGACTTTCATCCTGCAGGACCCACCCTTGAATCCTTACATAGTCATGGCCCAAGCTATACAGGTACAGTGGCTTCGTCAGCAATGCACTGCAGAGACACAAGAACTTAACTTGCCCCACTGCAGCCTGAGAAAAATACCAGCAGTTGATAAACAAGGCTGGTTATTTGCAGGTGATTTTGCTATGGAAGCTTAACAGATGAACTAGAACATCTTGGCATAAGCCCTCTCCCTGAAACCATTTGCATTACAAACATGATCTCATGAAATATGCCACACAGGTTACTTCAGTTTGAACAATACTAAACTTGCTGGCAGCAACAACAGAAGGATCTGCTCTAGATTTACTGATGCAAAACAGCACATCCCAATTTTTCTTGTCTTCTGAGCTCAGAGGATTACCCATGATTTCAAAAGGCAAAGCCCTGATGGTTTAAATCCTCTCTAAGAAGGTAATTCATTAGAAGTTGTGACATTTTCTACATAGCAAACACCAAAATACTAACTAGCCATACCTAAAAAATGTTTTACATCTTGCAACACCATTACTTTGATTTCACAGACTCACAGAAGCATGTAGACTCATTAAGTCCTGATAAAGTGTCTTATTCACCTGATCCTTCCTGCTCCTCCATTTCTAGCTACCTAAGGTAGATGTCCAGGTATATTTCACAATGTCTACAAAGATCTCAAGAAAGAGACTTGAGGAAAACCATAAAGGAGATATAATAATACTCCTCCTAAACATCAGCTTCCATGTTAAAAATAAGAAGCTGCCTGACCAACCTGCAATTTTCACATCCTCTTGCTGTTAGGCTCAACAGAGCAAAAATGGAAACAGGCATTATAAGAACATTTATGGAACTCAATGGAACTCCATTTACTCTAAGCTTTAACAAAATAATGCCACAGTAAGCCTCTGTTTTTTTCCTTTATTTTTTTCCTCTGGGAAAGTGAGAGCTGAGGCACTGCCTTTGGTACAGCACAGCCTGCTAGAGACTGTAATCCATATTCTCAATGCCTTTGAGGAGTTAGTCCCATAGATAAACTTGGGAGATCTGTGTATCTGTGGTGGTGTCACAGCTCTGGCAGTCTCTCTCAGTCAACAAAAGAAAATTCTTTTATATGTGAATCACAGAATTATTTAGATTAGAAAAACTTTTAAGTTTATTGAGTCCAACTGTTAACCTAACACTGCCAGGTTCTGTACTAAACCATGTCCTTAAGTGCCACATTTATGCATCTTTTAAATGCCTCCAGGGATGGTGACTCCACCACTTCCCTAGGCAGCCTGTTCAAGTGCTTAAGAACCCCTTCAGCAAAGACATTTTTCCCACTATCCAATCTAAACCTCCCCTAGTGCAACTAGAGGCTGTTTCCTCTTGTCCTGTCGCTTGTTACCTGAGAGAAGAGACTGACTTCCACCTCACCACAACCTCCTCTCAGGTAGCTGTAGAGAGAGACAAGGCCTCCCTTGAGCCTCTTCCTCTTCAGACTAAACAAGCCCAGATCCCTCAGCTGCTCTTCATAAGACTTGTGCTCTAGACCACTCACCAACTTCACTGTTCTTCCTTGGACATGCTCCAGCACCTCACTGTCTTTCTTGTGGAGAGGGGCCCAAAACTGAAAACCGTATTTGAGGTGCAGCATCATTACTGCTGAGTACAGGGGGACAATCACTCCCCTAGTCCTGCTGGTTACCCCATGCCCCCTTCTGCCTTGCAGCCACTCTTACCCAAGCCTGTAGCACTGCATGGGGCTGTTGTGACCCAAGTGCAGAATCTGGCACTTGGCTTTGCTGAACCTCACACCGCTAGTGTTGGCTCATTCATTCAGCCTGTCCAAAGCCTTCCTACCCTCATGCAGATCAACACTCCTACCCAACTTGGTGTAGTCTGTAAACTTAACTGAGGGTGCACTCAATTGCCCTGTCCAGATCCTTAATAAAGATACTAACCAGAACTGGCCCCAATACTGAGCCCTGGGGAACAGCACTTGTGACAGGCTGCCAACTAGATTTAACTCCGCTCCCCACAACTCTCTGGGCTCAGCCATCCAGCCAAGAAAGAGTACACCCATCCAAGTCATGAGCAGCCAGTCTCTCCAGGAGAATGCTGTGGGAATTCAGCAGTGTGTAGTCCTAGGCAGCACACAGCATGACTCCTCTAAGTTATTCCTCCTTTGCTTCAAATGCCATGCACAGAATGCCAGAGTGGTTGCACTAGCTGGCTGGAGAACGCCGAGGGAAAAAATAATGACGTAACCCCCAGTTTGGCATCTTGCTCTCAGTTAGGCACATTTGTTTGTGTCTCTCTACTCCTAATGAGTGGAGTTACTAACAAAGTTGTCAGAGAGTCTCCTGCTACATTAACTCCCAGTGATAAGTATTTAAAGTGTAACACTATCAGGCTTGCACATCTTGTCTGCCTCACTGAGCCAAGCCGAACAGCGTTCCTATGAGACACTCAGAAGGATATGGTATCTGACAATGAATCCAGGCTGCTTCCACATAGTACTGAAATCCTTATGCTATTGAAATACAATCTATCCACAAATGATTTTAATTACCTATATATCCATCTACCTTGTCTTTTCAAACCATAGAACTCAAACAGGTAATTTCAGAAGCCTGAACTGTTTGTACTACGTGACCAGGCACTGACTTACAGGCAATTTCATTTGTGTTTCATCTCATAGGGAGCTTACAGCAATAAGTGTATCTTCCATTCAAAACTATCATCTAATGAGCATTTGCTAGATCTTCATGTAAGCAGTGCTTTAAATAAGCTTTAGGGTACAAAAATCCAGTGAATTATGTTAATATTTCACAAGACAAGCTAGCTCTGTCTTTATAAAATAATTCAATTAACTTACTAAAGCAAAGAATCTTTACATTTATTCAATATATATTTGTCTGCTTATTCAATGTATGTTTCTACTAAAAAGTGTAGCTCACCTTAGCATTTTAGGGTGGAAGAATCTAGTACCAAACAAATCTGAAGTACAGACCAGTAGTAAAAACAAAGTTATGTCATAAACTAATCCTTGGATGAAAAGACAGATGGGAAAGCCCTTTATTTCACAAATGGTAGGCATTTTACTTAAGCTTCTGCCCTTAAAAGGAAAACATGGAAATAAAGCATCCAAACCCTCAAAGACATTAGCTCAGAAAACAGAAGCATATTGTAAGAGAAAAATCATTGTATTTTTAATTTAACTCCTAAGCACCAAATGCTGTTGTGCACCTACTGGCATGCAGGTGGTTTTCTTCCTCCTGAAGGGGCGGGGCGGGGGGAAGATTCACATCAACTAAGATCTTCTCTGTGCTGCCACTTCCTTTGTGGAAAATAAAATTGAAGCACCCTTTACTAAATTCAGTAGATGGGAAAAAGCAGGAGGGGAAGAAAACAGTGATAAAAACCCCCCAAGAGTTGGGCAGAAAGATTACATTAACTGCAAGTTGTGTCTTTGGAGAAATGGAGATAGATTATCAAAGCATCCAAGGACACTATGGTTCAAACCATAAGCCCAAATAAATCTGATATAAGATAGCCAGGCATCCTGCAACAGAAAGGTGATTTAGGATAGCTTTCAGTACAAAAGGATCTGTGGCAAAAACTTTTGACCTCAGTTTAGAAGGAAATGGATACTAGGCATCAATGAATGCAATATTGTACAAACATGCCTGCAAAGCCCTAAGCTCCAGACTGCCAGAAGCATAGATGCTATACAAATAAACTAGCACCATTGCTTTTAAATAGATTGGCCTCACTTTGGATAGAATTACTGCATAATTTTAACATTCCTAACCTCATTTTTACATTCCAGATATGACTTCTTTTTTTTTTCAGCTTACACTGAGATTGCTCCACCTTGCAAAAGAGTCACTGCACTCTGTAGTTTTGATTTCTCTGGTTTTGGGCATCATACATACCATCTCAAACAACTTCCTTAGCAGCATTTTTGTTCTGTTTTGAAGGATTTCATCCAGTATAACCACATCAACAGAGTGCTGAATCCAATGGCAAATCATCATAGTGTATTAAAAGTCACATGGGACTTCTACAAAATACAGAATTGGGACTAAGACCCAGCCAAATTCTATGAAACTTCTCTAAGTAGGTCAGAACATGCATCATATTTTAGCACCTCACTAGGCAGCTATTGTTATTTTGTGCAATGTTATTTAGATGATGACTGCTTCTACAGAACAAAGGTCAATATTGCTGGGCCTTATGTATGTACAACAACAAAACACTCCTCAATTTAAAAGCTACAATACCACTGATCTAGAATTAAACTGTATTTAGAATATATGTGCTTAAAACCCCTAAATCCCTCCTTCTTGTTATCTTTGAGCCTTTTGTATTGTTGTTTAGCATTAGCACCTGAAGAATCTGGCAGAATACATCTATTAGTTTGGTCATCTTTCTGAATAGAGAGGTTCCACCACAACCAGTAAACAAATGTCACAGTGCCACTGCAGCATAGTTTTTCCTGCAGTACTGTTTCCTCTACTGCCCAAAATGCAGTCTGTTTGGTCAGTTCCATGATGGTGTTAATGCTAAGTGGCTCTTCAGATCCTTACAAACCACTACTGGAAGACCACAGAGGAAGAAGAGCTGTAACATTCAGAAGACTGCACTACAAAAAGCATCCCATAGTAAGGATTATCTCTGACCTAGACTTCTAAAGGTCTCTAGAGGTAGGATTCCCACATGCATAGATGGTACAATGAACAAGTTAGTTCATTCCAAAAACTGTGGAGAAGGAGACTCATCTAATTTGCTAGAGAACATGTGTGGAACTGTAACTCAATAAGCAGAAAGGAGAATTACCACAATAAGGCTGAGCAGCAGGAACAATAGCCTGTCTGAAAGTGGCCAGTACAAAGGGAGGGGATGAATGCCTTCCAGTCTACTTATTCAGTAACACAGATCTTTCTCTAAATAGTTCAGAGCTCATGCTCTCACATCTTGTGGCATTTTGTTCTGCAGGCTAAACACAAGTCATGTCAAAATGTATTTTCTTCTATCAATTTCAATTTACATTCAACTGATTTCCCCTTGTTCTTGTATAATAAGTATGTACTATCTGCCCCACAGTACATAAAGACTTTTTTGGGGGGGTAATATTACTGTTTCATTCACTTTATTTTTAGGGTAAAACATATAAAAGCATGAAAGAGTAATTGCCTAAAGCAAAACCAGCACAATTTAGGCTGTTCATGTCAGGCAAAGGCAACTGTGGAGTTAAGAAAGCTATTTTCAGATACCTGTTGTTTCAGTGCACAATATCACAAAGCTGACATTTGGAAGATGACTAGAAGAATAGGAAGTGACTTGAGGAGAGGTGGAAGCAGGAGGGGAAAAAAAACCAACCCTAACATTTTTTGCATTTGTTTCTTTTAGCCTTAGGTGTCAAAAGACCCCCAAGTGTTTTAAGTATATCCACAACTCTGAAAACTTCTTGTATGGAAGCAGCCAGTCCACTGATCTCTTCTATCTGACTCATTTGTTCTTGCAAATGGAAAAACCCTCTGGACAATTACCAGCACTGAGGAGCACTGCTGCCTCACAAAAGATCCCTGTTGCTTTATTTGACTCTTCCAGCCAAGGCAATACCATTCTGTCTTGTGTAATCACAGGTTAAATACCTAATGAAATGAGCACACCCAGTTTTAGATTGTGCAGCATAGGTTAATCTCACCCCCAAACCAACTCACATCTGCCAATATCTAACTCTATTAAAAGTTATCTATTTGCCTCTAAGGAGTGTTGACTCTTTGGACAATATTATATGAATTCAGACATTTGCAAGCAAGCCCTGGTAAATGGTCTTACCCATTCTGCTAAGGTCCTCAGTCAATAACACCCTGGATTTACTCCAAGGGATGATGTGGTAATATCTGCACTTAAGACAGCCAAAATTAGGAACACATCAATCATATTTTTCCTAACCCTCAAGAGGTGGTGGAGAGCCTTTTGTTTTTCTGATGGTTTCAATTGGCACAGTGAAGTCAGATAGCACAGAGTTCTGCAGTTTGGGAGCTCTCATTCTCTACCTCAAATACATAATTACTGACACATGCAGATACAGTGTGTGCCTTTATTTGCCACTGCCATACAAAGAAATCAGCTAATCTTGAGTAGCTTCAAGAGAGGATGCATATATCCAGATGCAGATATTTTAGTTTGCTCCAACCTCTCTCATTTAAGTTTTTGTATTTATCTCTCCCTGACTTTCCTTGATGCAAACCAGTTGATTATTTTCCCCCTCCTGGGAATGGGTTATCATGCTTTTTGTTTACAAACCCCTTACCAGATCCATTAACTGTCAGAATGAGAAGAAAACCATTAACTGTGGAAAAAACAGTGGTCCAGAGATCACAATCAATCAGTGCTCTGCATCTCCTGACTGGTGTGCTCTCTCCCTCTCAGCTGACAGACCCTGTTCCTGCTGGATTGAACTGGGTTTTCTTAGTGAGATCGTGACCCTCACCTGCCACTTGACATTAGAGAGCTCTGCCTGCTTCCCTAATGGATAGATCACATCAATAAATCTGATTCCTTGCACTGAGTTGAGGAAGCAGATGGAAAGAAATGATTAATCTCTGCTGACTGACATTATAGGGAAGATGTAAAAGATAACACAAATTACTGCCTAGGTCTCATGTGAACTCTGGTTCACTGATGCATGAGATCAGCTTTCCCAGTAGGCTCCAGAAGGAATTGGATTTTTGTTTCTCCATGAGCACATTATGCCTGTCTTCATCTTCTGTTAACATTGTTCTGAGATGAAACCTTGTTGGTGCTGGTGTTTGCCCTCAGCACAAGCTTATGACTGACTTCCACAGAACCATATGGCTGCATTTAACAGAAATCCAAGGCAGCTCAGAAACTACATTATGCTGTGAATTTGTCTCTGTTTATTCTCTGGGCAGAATCACAGTCCAAAAATTGTGTAGGAAGAGAGAAAAGTGAATTTTTTGCTTCCTTAGAGACAAAATTAATACTACCATTACCCTGCAAAGAGCACCAAGATCACATCAGATCAAATTATGATCAATGGTTGGGTGGAAAAGAGAGAAGAGAGCTATTATCCATAGGGAAAAATGGAGGAATCTTCTGTGGGAACTGGAGACAAGCCTCTTCTAACAGCTGGCTCAAATGTTTCAGAAACACACTTCACATATGGCAAGACTTGCTTGAAGTTCAGTGGGTTTACACTAAAGAACTGCTTTCTTTACAAACCCAGGCTGCAAGTACCTTCCTTACTGCATGTGTTCTTTCACATCTGGCCCCTGGCAGATGCTGGGGGTTGCTGAAGAAAGACTAGAGAAGTAAGACACAGTAACTTACAGCTGCAGCTTCAAACAGCAATCCAGACATGATAGTATTCCAGTCTGGAATAGCCACCAGGATGTGGTGACTTGAAGGTCTGGACAAATGCCCTCAGCTTCCTCTCTTCAGGTGTACAAGAGTAAAACTCTTCCTCTGCAATGAACCTAGTGGCTGAGAAAGAACACAGTGCTACAGCATGCTGCAGGCACCTGGAAACATCCTATTAGTTGCTGCTGCAAAGTCAGATCTGGGCTGCTAGCTCTCACCCTTGCAGAAGGAGGAGTTCACTTCTGTGATGTGTAAATACAGATCTAGGAGCAAAAGAACTAGTATAATCAGAGAGCTCTGCTGAGCCAACTCTTTCATGCTCCTCTCTGCTCTGCTGCACTCTGTGAACACGAGCAAGGGAAACAAACAACACCAGAGCATCCTAAAGCAGAAGTGAGCAGGAGAGTTTGATGCAAAGAACAATTCATGGTGCTAGATGAGCAAGCAAAGGAACCTGCCACAATTTCAGTTACTTATACTCTTTGCTGCAGGATTGTCCCATTATTTACTTTCCAGAGCAGAGGGAAACTGGACTGATGTATTGCTGAAAAAATACCAAGTTGCTCTGTTCTCCATACAGGCTGCTTCTGGTTCTCTCAGAGGACTGGTACTGTCTGTACAGTAAGTGACTTGGCTCTCAATATTGTTGGTGATACTCCCTTCTGAAGGAGGCAGCTGTTGGAGTGAACATGATATCCCCTTAAGTACACTTTCTGATACTGGCAGTGTTCATGATAGTCCAGTTCTCCTCTCTCCAAAGGAAGAGAGAGTTGAGGAAAGCATCTGAATTTTGCAGTAAAGACTGGAAATGCTCATGTGAGCAGTAAGAATTTATATTACACTTCCTTAACTTGTTCCCTGGTCTTCTGGAATCATATCCCTACCAAGATAAAAAGAGAGAAAGTTGTCTCCTGAGATGAGGTACTCTAATCTTGGCCAGTTCCAGTTCTGAATATTGAAGAAGGTAAGCATTCCAGAAGGAAAATCAAAGAAAAAAGGTAGGGCACAAGTACTCCTCCAATCTCTTTTACTGCCCTTGCTGTCTTCATAAAGCTGAAAGAGAACAATTGTTCTAAATGCCTCAAAAGGCACATGGAGACAACTTCAAAAAGCAAATGTGGCTGAAGAGAGGCTCAGAGCTGCATTATTTACCCAAAGATTAATTCAGAGGTTGGAACAAAGGTTGAAATTTCATCTGAAACTGTAAGAGCTGACTGAGCTACTGGACAGTTTAAGAGGAAATAAACCCTTTATCCTAAGGGAAGTTAAAGAAGTGAAATATTATTCTGCCAGTGACTGATAGAATCTGATTCTGCCTCAAGCTGCAAGCAGGCTGAAGTTTCCATCATAATGGATCTGTGAACCTTAGCTCATTTATTGCTGTCCATGACAACTGTGGTTCTCTTGCAATTCAGAGCTTCTGATAACCTGTGGTGAACTCTGTGCTGCCACTGTCACACTACCAGCAGTCACAGTGACCACCTCTGAGTTACAGCCACTACCACCAACTTGGCAACTGTGCATGTTGTGATGTGCAACGTGATGCAGTCATCATTCCCGCTTTCCAGTCCTTACTGTTCCTCGGTGAAAACCTGTCTACAACACTTGTATACATGCACATTCTGGTATGGAACATGCCAAGAGTTGGAGACTGGACAGATCCCCATCAGGAATCTAACAAGACAGAGGATTACACCTTGTGCCCAGAAGAGGGCGACACTTTATCTTTAGTCTAGTCCAACCCCCCTGCCACAGCAGGATTCCCTACACCATGTCACACAGATGGGTTTTGAGTATCTCCAGAGAAGGAGACTCCACAACCTCTCTGGGCAGCCTGTTCCAGTGCTCTGGCACCTCCACTGGGAAAACATTTCCTCTTGTATTCACACAGAACCTCCTATGCTTCAGCTTACAGCCATTGCCTCTTGTCCTGCCACTGGGCCTCACTGAGAAGAGCCTGACCCCATCCCGACCACTGAGACACTGCTGGATCTTGCTTGCTTAATTTTCCCCCCTCTTTTTCTCCATCCTCTTTTTCCTACTGCTTCAACTTTCTCTCTCCCTTCTGTCAATCCCTGGTTATTGGCACTCAACCTCATTTGTGTCTGAATTTCACTCCTGAGATTTCCCTTCAATCTCCCCTGGGTCTGTGAATCAGACTGGCCCACAGACAACTGTTGCTTAGGTCTAGGCCTAGGAATCATTAGAACTTCTCTGCAAAATGTCTATTATCATCATTAACACAACAATTGTCAGATTCATTAGATGAATACCTCTCTGTAAGCCATACAAACTAAGAAATAGGATGCTGTAATGCAACACATGCATGACAGGAAAACAGAGTTGTTTTCTGATGAGTTGTTATCTCTGGACAACTTTCACACCAGGAGATGATTCTCCTAGCATGATTTTAAAAATGAAGGGATTACAAACAAGATAAATGTCACTGTATTGTAATTATCAACTAACAGGAATTCCACAGAACATAGTCCATTTGCCAAAATACTAGCATTTGCTGGTCCCATTCCAAAGATAAAAAGCATAAACCAGGCATGGCTCTATTAACTCTACTTCAGCAATTATGCATCTTAATCAGGATTGGGTGGTAACTAGTCTAAAGGGAACAACAGTATTCAGTTTTGTTGGGTTTTTTAATACAGTATTGCTTACAGTTTTACTTTAAAGAAAATATACTGGGGTCTTCCAGTAAGTATCTGCAGTATCTTGGAATTTGCTGATAAGGATTAACTAATTGAATTTAACATACCATTGTCTTCCTGTTGCTGCTTTTAATTTGTGGCTAAGTGAAAGTTAAGAGGTTTTGGAACACAAAGCAGATCAATGTACAGTGTCAATGTATTTTACAGGTTAATTAGTTATTAATGGGCAGATGTAGATCTCCACATTTAATCAAATGGCACCTTATCCCCTTTATAAAGTTAAGAGTTACAATTAGCAAAACAGAACTTGGACATAAAGCTCTGTTTTTTACCACAGTATAAACAAACAAGACAAAAAAGGTAAATTTATTAATAATAAGTCTTTGCTTAAATATAGCATACTGTGTGAACTAGCAGGCTGGAACTCATTAAAAATAGTAGGGTTTTTTAGGTGTGTGTGTGGATCAGAAACCAAGTGTACTGATCTGGCCTAAGAATGCCAAAACACAGTTCAAATGTAAGACAGACAAGGACAAAGTTAAGTAGATAGAGAACAGTTCCATAATATACATTTTATTGAAACAAACTGGAATATTCATTTATATGGAATCCTTTGATTCAGTTCTGATTTCAAACTAGCTGGTAAAAAACCACTACAGATTAGATAGATAATTCTTAACTTCTTTGCCTGGTCGTTCCTTATGCTATATTAACGTAGCATCCTATTTCTAATCAAACATTTGCTAACTAGTGAATACATTAAAAACTAAGGCTCAGATCTGGCAAATTGGTAATCATGCAACTAGTTTGCAACAGCTTGCAGAATCAGGCCACAGAGTATTAATAAAAGCTCAACTGCAGTCTTATTTTCTTCAGTGAAAGCAAACAAAATTTGGCAATCCACGTTTACCAGTTTGTATTTACGGTGAGCTCAATATGAAAAATTATTTAAAGTATAATTAAAAAACAAAACCCAAACCAGATAAGGAAGTCTGTCCCAGATGTTTTTGACTACTGTAATCATATTTTTTCTTCTAAAAAATCATATTTTGGTGTCCTTGTCAACAGTTAGCATCATGCAAACACTTAAGAGTCACATACCCATAACTGCTATCGTGATATGTTGGAGAAAACACATCCATCTCTATAAGGTTGTCATGACCATTTGCAAGGACTGCTTGATTTCCTAATTCTCTACACACAAAGATACAAAAAGATGAAATTAGAGTGGCAATTTCCAATTAAAGAATGGGATGATCCCCCAAAAAAGAAAATGCTAATTCTGATCCTAATCCTCTACTGATGGGCAAAGCTGAGAGTGCATTTCGAGCGTGGGGTTTATCTGTGACCCACGCTGCCCTCTGAACAACATGCTGGATCATAACTTGAAGACATGGTGGTAACAAGGCTGCTGTTGGGTGGTTACTACCCTTTGGCCATCCTTTATTTATGTGCAAGTTCTTGAATCAAACTCTTGGCTGCTGTCTGTGGCAAGACAGGCTTCAGGAATGAACAGTACCTAGTAGGGGATGTTGTTTCCTTGGTGAGCCTGGACCAGAGATGAAGGAATAAAAGTGAACTGAGATTATTAAAAGACAAGTCTCTTGCTGATTATCTGGCACAGCCAGTAAGCCAGAATATATGCAGAGGACTGGGTATCTGTGAGTAGAGATCTCATGTTCAGCAAATGACTGCACTGCAGCAGGGGAGGGAAAGGTTCTCCCAGGGAACGGCAAGAAAACGAACAGGCAGAAACAAAGCTACAAAGTATTGTTTTGTTTAGAACTGCAGACTTCTTTTGTCCTAGCTAAACCAAGAAAAGATTAGGTTGGGGGAGGAAAAAAAAAAAGAAAGAAGAATAGGGCCCATGCTTGCTTCAATAGCTGCATATCTTTGAAGAGGGGAATGATAAAGTCAAGGAATACTGTGCAAATACTGCTGAATTCTGGACTACTAGTGCTTGTCTAAGAACAGGGGACAAAGTAAGCAGTGTGGTCAAATTCCAAGTATTCATGGTGACAGCAAGGGATTTTGGAGCAGGAAGGGTGCCAGAGAGATCAAGCAAAAATCTAAAGTAAGACATTATTGACACCAAGGGGAGCTTAGAAGCATATGGGCCCAGCATGCTAGGATTCAGACACAGATGCTTGGTGAGCATCCGACTGCACGAGAAAGTCAAAAGGAAACAGAACTTTTTTGTTCAACTTTGAAAACAATCCTGGTTGTTTGACTTAATGAATGTGTCTGCTGTGTGTATATACTGACCCCATAACTGTGGCATGTCAATCTTCAAAAACACATTCATGCTCTGAACAATCTAAGTGAAGTCAAGTCCTGCTTCCTTAACTTGCAGACCAGCAATGTGACATACCCAGAGTGATACACGTGGGTCTTCAGAAGAGCAGGACTTGAACTCCATCCCCAGTTTCTGCCTTTATTTTGTGTTATGCCTTCTCAATATAAGTAAGATGCCTGATCATTTACACATATGAAAACCTGGAACACTCAAAGACTAGAACAATTTTGAACTTGACAAAACCATGCACTGTTTTAGTGGGTGGAATGCATAAAATAGCTGCTTTGAGCAGACACTAACCTCCAGCAACACTGCTTTTGCAGACAATCAATCAGCCTCTAGGGAAACTGACTGAAGATATCCCTGGAAACTATCAACACCCTTTCTACACCTCAGTCAATACTGAAGGCACCAGATTCCTTGGCAATCCACCCTATTAGAGACATACGAGTAGGTTCAACACACTTCAGGAGATTCTAAGATGAAGTCTGGATCAAATTTGCAGAGTGGCTTTGGAATAATACATTTTAGGAATTGTTTCCTCTCTGCCACTGCTGAAGTATTCTAGTACTTCAGTTAAATCCTTCAAAACACTGAAATATTTTCCAGCCATCAACTATTTCTTCCACCAGCTCCTCTTCCCTCTTTCCCATCAGTGTAACTAGTAGACAAGTAACTGAACACAGCTATGTTCCTGCCCACTGAATGCAACAGAGGACTAAGCAGTGTAGTCTATGAAAAACAGGTTGGTTTCTGAGTGAGACTGACTCTCTCATACAACAAATCAAGTACCAAAAAGCACACCTCCTCTTTGACTCACTGACACATTAGCACAGATCCCGAATAAAGTTCTAGAATATTCTCAGGAGATTCATTCCTTGACTGGCTCAAGTAAGTCTCCCCTTGCTGACAAATTTATCTTAGACATTAAATGCCTAAAATTAATGAAATATTGCCTGAGAAACACACTAAGAGATGCTACCAGCTTACTTTCATCAACAAACTTAGGAATTACTAGCACACTTTTCCTCTGCAGATCTCTAATATACAAAAATTGTTAAATGTGCAACATTTTTCAAGCAAAGAAAGCATTTGAAGAAGTGCTTTACTATGTATTTTTAAGTATGAGTAATTTAGATCCTACTAGAATGTGAAGCTGTAAGAATGTAACTAATGATCTTAGTGCTCAGGAACTCATTACTCAAACTAGTTGGTGACTAGAAACTTAAAAGATCAATGATTAACAGAAACCCCTAGTATTCAGACACCTGACATGTAGTCATGCATCTGCATGGTCTAGGCTGCCCAACCAGGAATCCAAAGAACAAAATGGAAAGTTATTTAATAGAGTTCTGCTTTTGATTTCTTCAAAAGTTAGCATTGCTCTACAGTGCTGGCTTCTTCAGCAGATCTATTGCTTCTACAGCTGAACAGAATTCACAGCATGTGGAGGAAGAATCAAACAGTAAAGCTTATTAGATGTCTGCTTTGGGTCTGTGCCTGGTGGGGTTCTGGTAGTAGAGCAGGAGCTACTGGTGTGGCTCCTGTAAGAAGCTTTGGAAAGCTCCTCTTGGACTTGCCTCTGGCTGAGGCTAAGCCAATTAGTGCCTCTGTGAGAATATATTTAAAAGGGGAAATGTTGGGTGAGTTCCTTTGTGCTGGGAGTTTCTTTGTTTGGAGGGGTGTAGGACAAGAGAGATGAAACCAAAGGGACACCAGGGTCAGTGAAGGAGGAGTTGGGGAAGCATGCTTGGAGCAGCCATTCCCCAAGCTGTTGCCCTTGCAGCCCTTAGAGATCAATGGTGGGGAAGAATCCTGTCTGTGGCCCATGGAGCAGCCCATGCTGGAGCAGGCCATTGCTCCTGAAGAAGTCTGTGACCCTGAGGCAAAACCCATGGGAGAGAACCACGTGGGTGGGAGAAGCCCACCAACTGTCTCCTGTGGGAGGACAGTCTCCTGGCAGAGGACTGTGAGGAGTTTTCCCCATGAGGTGGAAGCAGCAGCAGGAACAACCTGGAATGTACTGGAACCCCCATTCCCTGCCCTCCCTCCACTGATGAAGAGGAGGAGATAGCAGAACCAGGTCCTGCAAGAAGGGAAGGGTGGAAGGAAGGTGTATTTAAGATTTGGTTGTATTTATCCCTGTCCTACTCTGATTCAATTGATAACCAGTGGTGGTTTTCTTTGTTCAAACTAAATTGATTTTGTTTCCCCAAGTCTGGTCTGCCTTTTGCCCATGACCATAACACTGGTGAGTGAGCCCTCCCTAGTCTTTGTCCTCACCCTCAAATCTTTCTGTTGTATTTTCTCCTCCCCATCCCACTGGATGGGGGTAGGACTGAGTGGTTTTTGTGGTTCCTTTGTTGCTGGTTGGAGAGGCCTAACCCATGACAATGTCCAATGAAAAGGTCCTGTGGTCTGCAGGAAATATTTTCTTACTGTCTTGCTGCTCTTTTAAAGTTTTTTAGATTTTACTGAGCCTCAATGAAGTGAAGACAGTTTCTGTCACTGCTCAGTAACCTCACTGTCATTTAAAGATGGCATCAAAGAAGAAACACATCATCCAAGTTACAGTTTTAGGCCCTCATAAAATTTTAAGCAAATAGTTGTTTTATCTTTAAAAATCATAAATGGGCATTTCTATTAGATGGTATTGATCTGTCACCTCACAGTTCATCCATTTAGCCAGTAACAGCAATGGTTTACAGAAAAGTATTAACTCCACACAGAGCAAATTAAATACAGAACTGAATCCAATCCCATGAACTACAGCTTTTGAAGTCACTTCCATTACTACTGCAAAACAATAAGGACTAAAACCTCCCTCAGGCTTTGCAAATATATCCCTCTCACCTACATGAACATACACAAACCCAGCCTATTTACTACCCAGCTATACATGACAGCAAGTGGTATGTCATTTTTATGCCACACCATCACCAATATGACTCTACAGAGATGGAAAGATAGCTATGTATATATGCTGACATTCACATTTTGTACCTCTAAATGGCCATCATCCAAGTCAGATAAAAAAAAAACACCCTCAAAAACAAGAGCAGAAGGGAAAAAAACCCCAGCTGACTATGAGCATAAGCTAAAATACTGCCAAAGAGGAAATAAACTTTCTTTCAGGCTGAGAAAAGGACTAAGGAAGAGACTTATCACAAAGTTGTTAATATAGTTGAAAGTCAGCTTAAGAATCACACTCAGTAGGGAACCTTAACCAAAAAGGGAAAAATCAATGACAAATAAGAAGGGTTCTTCACCTCCAGAGTTCCAACCAAGTGAGACCATTAGAGAAACTACAGTAGGGCTCTTGTCAGTTCTTATGTGAAATTTTCACATTTCAGCTCATTCACAAGTGTTCAAACCTTTAACACTCAAAATACCCTCAGCTTTTGATCAGGAACATTTAAAAGATGACTAGTTGGCAAAAACATATTGTCTCCAGGTTGGAAGTGGTATTTTCACTTCAGTCCTACATAGTTTTCTTTATCAACCAAATGTTTTTACATGTATGGCAATAGGAGCAAACATGAAAGACCTTACCCCTCCCTATTGAAGATTAACCAGTGTCTGGAAAATGTCAAACATCTCATTCCCTCTAAAACTCCTACCTGCTCTGTAAGAAAACTCTTTCTTACCATGTAGTAAATTGTCTGAGCATGAAAACCCTTCAGCTGAATCCTATTCCACAGGATCTATGTCTCAGAAGCAATGCAGGAGGGTCCAAGAAAACTAAGAAAAGAAACAGCCCTTCCCAACAGCCTGACAGAAGAGTTGCCTGGAGCATCTATGGGGACAAATAGAGACTCTTAAAGTCATCTTATGCTTTAAATTAGTCAAAAACAACTGGGCCATCTCTACTACACTACAAAACATAATTTAAAGAGATCCAAAGACAGAACTGAAGGGTTTTTTCATTAACATTTTTCAGAATTACTGTCAACTTCAATCTAGTTATAAATGCCCAGTTTGATGACTAAATTGGAATATTATGGCTTTGGTGAATAAAAAATTAGTGCTGATTCAGTGATACATGAGAATTAATTAATCAATCACTGGAGGTAAATTCAGCTCTGTGCCAGTAAGCCCTACAAACATTTTTTTAATAGATCATTCTGTGTCATACATCATTCTGCATCTAAAGAAGCTAGAGTCACCCTTTATATTAGCTGCTGCTTTCCTAGAGCCAGTTATCAATTCTAAAAGACAAAAAAGAATGAGGACAAATTTATCATTAGACCAGAACTGAGTGAGTTCCTTCAGCTCACCAAATCCTAGGCAACTTTAACAAACCCCTAGCCTCACATGGGTATTTCTTTAAAGGGACCAAGCACACGAGTTAAAAAGTAGTACTGAAAGTTCCTTGACATTCCATCTGTATGGCAGGGTATACTTCATACACAATGTATCTGGCAAGGGAGGACAAGAAATTTCTTCCACTGTCAAAAGTCACAGACTAGGAACAGGAAGGAAAATGCATGTCTGGAAAAATTAATACCTATTCTCTGAGTCCAATTAGTCTGCAATAGGCATTGTAAGGGCAAAGAGTGTTATTGTGGATTTTAGAGGCTGTGGTTTGGTTTTTTGTTGATTTTTTCCCCCTTAGTAGTAGTAGCTGAGTAATTACCTGCTTTCCAGTGGTGCATTACTGCCAAGGACCCAGCTGTCCTGCAGCTGGACTGACTCAGGTGTGGTTTGCAGCTCGGCGGGCAAAGCAGCCGGCGGGGCCGGACTCTGGTTCCTCCTGTTTGTCAGGGAGTTTCTGTTCAGTGAGGTGATGGATGGGTGATGCTGTGCTGAATGTTGCTTCTGAGAAGGTGGCAAAGGCTGCAGGGTCGATTGGCCTTGGTTATTTGGAGGTTGTTCTAAGAGGAAAGAAAAGGAAAGTTGGTTATAGACTGTCTTAGCATTTGCTACAACCAAAGCAGAACCAGAAATTCAATAGAAACCTGTCATCCATTCTATCTGCACATTATTCTATTAGCAGACTCTCAGTGACATTCTCTAAGAGCATATTTACCCTTGATACACCAAGTTCTAATTAATATACAACAGATGGTAAAATTGCTTTTGGTTTAAATTTGTTTCAGGTTTCTTTTTTTTTTTTTTAATCTGGTTTTATTAACACCTACAGAAAATAGCATCTGACAGATCCCCTAATGTGCCTTTAGATTTCAGCTTTTTTTAACAAACCAACCCTGAAATTAAATGGGTAATTTAAGGAGAACACAAAAGGTTTTCCAAATGCATATAATCCCTATAATTATTTAATGGGAGTTTTTTTAAGCTTTATTTAACTGCAATAAATTATTACAAGCTAGCTGCTAAACAGCAGTAGACTACTCTAGTTTAGTGCATTTCAAATAAGGCAGATCTGCACTGTGATCTGCTAATAGATGCTAAGTATTCTTTAGCAGAAGGTCACTCTGTGAAGCAGATGTTGCTTCATGGATATTTAACAGACTGAATCACATCTGATTACCACCTCACATATACCAGACTCATATGCTTAATGACCATCACATCCATTAGAACACACACACACACACCAGATTGCCCAATTTCACACTAAGCAATATAACTAGGGTTTGGAGTAGGGCATAGGTGATGAGAAAATCAGGCCAGCAAAACAAAAGGAAGTATTATTTGACTGAACCAAAGCACACAATAGGCATGAAGCTTAAACCCAGAATCTCAAACCAGCAAAGCCCACAATCAAATACCTCCATCAATGTTAGGTTTTAACAATCTGCTCTGTCAAAGCAGAAATAGAATACAAACCTTGCCATATCACCCTGTGAAGGCAAAATTAAAAACAACTCAAGAGACTTCATTTAGCATCATTTAGCAATGACTGATGACAGCTGAAAATGTAACACTTAATATGTAATTCGAGTTGCAATCTATTTCCTAAACTAATGAAGCAGAACACACTTAATAACATAAAGTCAAGGCTTAAGCAGAGCAGAAGATCCAGGGCCTGCACTTTGCTCACAGTGTAAATGCTTTCACATAGTTTATTTCAATTAGTTGTCTGATCTTTGTAAGCAATCCCCTGTTTGGATCTGGTTATAACTGCAAATCTTTACAAACCCAGTATTTGTATCCCAGTACAGAAAACACAAGAAAAGTATTTCTGTTGAAACAGATGTTTCCAACAACTTCCAGGTGACTGCTATAAAAATACCTTAACAGTGACTCATTTCTCATGTCATGAACATGAGAAAATTTGAGAAGGTTTAGGAATAGATGTGCTAAGAGGAAAAAACCAGCCTTTGGAATACTTTCAGAGAACTCCACTCTCCTTTCCAGTTATCTTGTGTAGTCAGTAAGACTTTTGTGACAAACAGCAGCAATGATGAAGCTGTCATCAAAATAATGACAGCATTTACATTGCCAATAACTTTTTCAACACCAAATCCTTAATACATTAATGAAAAATCACCTTCCAGGAAGGATGCAACTGATCAGCTTTGCCTTTACCAACACCAACACAAAAGGATGTCATGGCACGTGACACTATTCAAGGGCTCCAAGCCACATTTCAAGAAACCAGCTGAAGAAAAGTTAACAGAGTAACACTGGAAAGGGCTTTATTCCCCATGTCCACTTAAAATTTGATCTGATTTGGATTACAAGCTATTTACTGGCTGGCACATAATTAACTGTGGCTCTCTATTTTATGATATATAAGTGAATATATATATATGTACAACTGATTAATTATACAACAGAAAAAATAATAGTTATTAATTTTTGGTCAGACAAATCACTTGATCAAAATTATCCTAAGGACCTGACTTTTGTCTTGGTTATTGCCTTTTTTGACTCTCCTGCCTGCCTAGCCTTGAACACTGTTGCCATGATCAATGCAACCTCCTCCTCCTCTGCAGCTTCTACTGGCTGAAGAGTTATTCTGACAGTCTTCTTCTTCTTCATTACTTTCTCATTTAAGATCTGAGCTGAAAATGACTCTTTTAATCTAATTTTTAGTACTAAAGATTTTGCACCATGCTCTGCTAAAGACAAAGCAGATAATAAGATAACATTGTTCCCTTGCCCAAAGAAGGGTGTTAAGGGGACTGTGCCAGGGCTGCAGGCTTGTCTTAGGTAGACATCAGATATTCCCACACTACCAGCAAGGAAGAGGGGCAGTAAAGGCTCTCTAAAGGATATTTATGCACTCCCCACACAAATGCATAGATCTAGTAACTACATCCATAACATGCTGGAGGAGTGAAACTGCATTCCTCAGCCCACAGACCAGCTACTCAGGTCCCTATTTGGGTTTTAGATTATTCCCCAAAAATTTAGGATGAACCTCCAAAGCCCTTTTGCTATCTAACATCTAAACATTACTGATGCTGAAACTACAGAGTAACGTGTAAAATAAATCAAGAGTTGCAGAGTGAGCTTGGAACCATAAGGTGCAGACTAGAAGGGAGCAAGAAGAGCACAGCAAGTGCAACTTCACATAGATCACACATCCTCAAAGCCCACTTGTCTCTCTCCATAGGATGCTGCCAGGTGATATTTTCTAGTATCCAAGGGGAACTTCAATTGGCAGGGAATCTTACAGCCTCCACAGAATCAGAAAGGTCTGAAAAGTCTGGAATGATTTATTCCTCTTCTAATTGTGCAAGGGCTACAGGTAGAATTGAGCCTAACAAGATTAGCTTTTCCATAAATCAATAGAGCTGAAAATCTATATTTCTCTAAATTTCCTCAGTCCTAGATTGTCATTCTGAATGAGAGATCCCTGAGAACTGCTCTTTTGATCTCTCCTTCAACCTGGCAGATTTCCTGCAGCCACAGTCACCTCTGATTGCCTCACAGTTTCCAACAGAAACTTCGGTCTCGCACCCCTGATTTGCAAGCAAGACATAATCATCATGTAACAGTCATGTTTTGAAGGTTCTTAAGGCACAGCCAGATTCTCTTATACTTTTTTTTACTCCTCTTTTAAGGAGTTAATAGCTAACCAACAGATTTCAGTATTACTGCAGCTTTCACACAAAGCTGTCAGTCTTACGTAGTAACGAAGCTTCCTGACGTCCCTGTGACACACTGTACGCGCAGGGAAAGCGAGGCACATATGTGAAGTGATTCACACAGGGCTCCTGACAAATCAGTATCACAGCCAAAATAGTACTGTGGGGTTTCTTTTTTTGCTTTTCATAAGCAAGGAATTGTTGCAAGACAGTGGGAGTTTCATGACACAGGTTCATACTTCATGAGCTCTGCAACACTGGAGACTACTCCTGGTGAGAATACTCGTGCGCATGCCACAGTGGCCACTATCGAGACCATGTAACTTCTCCTTCCTCTGTATCATCAGTCAAGACTGCTGGAAAATGGGCATCCTGGAGGGAAACAGCTCTTCCCTTGGTTAGTGAAAAGATCAGCAGTCCTGAGACCTGGCCAGGGTGCTCACAACAAGCCACTTACTAAAAGTTTCCTTCTTACAGACTACTAGGAAGAAGAAAGAGAATTCGAATCTGGAAAAGTCCAGTTGTGTTGAAATACTCAAACACTACTGCAGAAAGCTACAGTTGCTTTGCCTTAAGTTGGATTTTAAATGCTGTCCTAACTGATTTAATCTAAATGTGAAAGTCTGGTTCACACTAAAAATAAGCAGGTATGGGTACAGGTGGGCTTATGTCTAAAAACTCGAAGTTTTAATTAAAACTTTCCTGATTCATCTAGACCTCGATGACTGCACAGCAATTCCAGTCATCCTAGAGAAGATTTCTGCAGCAAGAAGCAAAGGTAAATTGGCTCAGCAACCAGCCTGTACATTCAAGTTGTAACCAAAAAAAAAAAAAGCCCTGTATTTTTGAGGCATTTGCTGGGTAAGTCAGCATCAGATAATTAAGCATGCAAAAATATGTACAGAACTTGGAAAAGTCACATGAAATTGGGTGGAAAGCTGTATTACTACAGTTACATGAATTTTTCAAAACATATTTAAAATGTTATTTACTCTAGGGAACCACACTGAGGTAAAGCAGCCATTTCAATTGCAAAGGTAAATTAGATGCACTCTCTAGCCTTTCACAAAACCTTTTTTTTCCTCTTTAAAAAAAAGTAATTTACATTTAATTAATTTTATCATTTAATTGTTATAGAATTTGAACAGCATGTATAAGAAAGCAGAATAATGCATATGTGAAAGGAAAAAGTAAGGAGAGACATTTACAATAACTGCTGCCATTTAGGGGAAGGGGGCTAATTCAGAAGGAGAAAAGATGACCAAGCATCCATGAAAGAAAGTAATTTGTTGCACATTTTGTGTGATAGCCTTTTTATAACAGGCAGATCACCAAGTCCTGTCAGCTAGCTACTTATCTAGGAAAGAGAGGTGATTTCCATTTGATAAGGATTAGGCTTTCTAGTAGCATATAATTAACGTTAACTTTGAGTTTCCATGACAAACATAAAAGCAGAGGCTTCCATTATGATATAAACATTGCAAATGTGAACATAATGGAGTTCAAAATCTATGTCTGTGAGGTTCTTAACTCTTTCTAGTCAGGTTGCTCCATTTTTCCTCTCTCTTTAGCTTTGCCATAGTAAAACAAATATCTACAACATATACCAGAAGTAAGAAGCAGAAGCAGACAGAATGCTTTAGAATACTAGTAACAAAACATATCAATAACCTCTCACTTCCAGGTCAGTGCTCCCTGGTCTACTAGCCCTTGATGCTAGCAGTCATAACTAATTCCCCAAAGAATTGGTTTCACTTCCTCAACAAAACACTCTGATGGACTTGAAATTTTACCTTATTGATGGACAGACCTAGCTTCAAAAGTCCAGTAACAAGAAGTGCCATTTACCTTGGACACTGAAGAGAGTGGTTGAGTTATTCCTAGAGCTCTTGAAGGAGGTTTTGTTGTAGTTGTTTTTGTGTGTGGGTGGTTTGTTTGTTGGTTTGTTTGTTTTGCTTTTTGTTAAGTTCCTGCTTACAGTCAGGTAAGCCAGGTTACCTGTGCCACTACAGCCAGGCCTTCAGGGATTCTGCAGCCAAGGAAAAACTACTTACTCCAGAAATCTCTGGTCTAGGAGCACCTTTCATGAGAATTTGTATTTATTTAATGAAAACATAAGGAAGATGATGGGTTAAGAGAAAAACTGAGTATTTTAAGTGTTTAAATTTGTAATTAGGCAGATTTGTCTTTTGAATGAACCACTGCTTCAGTGTACTTCTTTCTGCCAGCATGTGCAAGGCTCAAAGTTTCACTTCTGTCACTTACTCCAAGCTGTAGTAAAAATCCAGGATAATCTGCTACATGTGCTCGTTTTGTGGTTAATCCCAAATGTTTGTTTAATCTTCTCCATGTCCAAATTAGCTCTGCCCTGCCAACTGCTATCAGGATTCCAAATCACACACTCAACCCAAGGAATGAGATGACACAATGCCAATCACCCCAGAGATCCCTTCCACTCCCGATTTCTTGTCAGCCTGCACTATCCCTTCCTGCTTGCTTTACCATGAATGGACATACAGATAGAAACAGAATTAACTTGCAGCCACTGCTGCTGGCTTCCTCTTCAAGTACTTGGTGTTTCTGGGCTACCTACATGGTGAAAAGAAGGTGGAGAAATGACAAGGACACTTTGATCATGATATGCATCTTGTGTGTGTGTGTGTTTACTATTATAAGATAAAATGGGAAAAAGTCATACAAGCAGCTTGATCAAAGTGGGCCAGTGTTTGCCTCCTCATCAGTACACTGCCTGTAGGGTCTGTCAACCTGTCAAGCTACCTGGGAGTGAGAAACTAGCAGTAAATATGACTGCAGGATATGCTCTGAAAGATTGCACTGCCTTGCTTATGCATCCTAAGTTCAGACAAAAAAGGATAAAGAAAACCTCAATTTTGCTATTCACACGACACATTTTGATTTGCATCTCAACATTACTTCAGTTTTTAAAGAGAAATAGAGACTTCTGCTGTGAAAGGGAAGAAAGACTTACTTGGTTGTGGAGAAACTCAAACCAGTCTTACAGTACACACATGCTAATAACTGTCTGAGATTTACCAGACAATAAGAGAAGTAGCTGGAGCTCCCTGAGGGGCAATAGGACAGACCCTAACATGTAACATTGGTATTTTAAACCACAAAGTACATGTTGATAATTTCCTAGACCCTGTTAACATAAGGAAGCTGTTCTTTACCAGTAAAACACACACTGAAGACACAAAAAAATCCCTGACTCATGCTCAAAAATGCAACCTTTAGGAACTGAAGAAAAAGGAGTTTTATCAATGTCTTTCAGTTGTGACTTTCAGGTGTGCTACCCACAGGAGTGGTGCTTCAGGTTAAAGGTACACTTGTAACTTTGTTTTTCCACTTCACAACCATTTAGCAAAGTATTTTCCCTTAACAACTTCATCCTGATCATACCTGTGCATGTTCAGCTCTTTTGTAATTCAGTTCTCCATAATGTTTTAGATATTTTACTGCAGCAAATGGAAACAGTCAGCTGGTGACAGTCTATTCTCAAAAACTTTGGAAAGTATAACAACTGAACTTCAAACTTACTTGAAAGGCAGAATGTTTTGTCCCTTGTATTTTTAGAATAAACAAGCTGAAAAGCCATATACCCTAAATGATATGTGACCCTGTGAAGATAGATAAAATAACTTTCTATTTTATGGCATTTACTTTGAAAATCTGATTAAGATAGATGTCTCCAGTTCATAATTCTTCAATGTCATGTTGTCACAGTTCCCATCAGCAAGATGCTTTAAAGGCTTTCCATTAATATTGCATGCCAGAACTGAAATTACATCCTTTGTCGTTTAGCCCTTAATGGTGCAACTGATATCTATCAAGTAATGTTTTATGAAGCATGTGTGGTTTTTATTACAGGCTGTTTTCACAAATCTTCTTCAGGTTTCATAAAGAGTGCCCATGGTTCCCAACATGCCCTGCATTTAAAATCATGCCAATTCTCAAATGCAAACCAAAACTTTGATTTTTCACTGAAGTTTATCAATATAACACAACCATTTCCCTTATTTGTACCTACATATAATAATCACAGAATGGCCCAGGTTGGAAGGGACCTCAAAGATCATCTAGTTCCAACCCCCCTGCCATGGGCAGGGACACCACCCACTAGACCAGGTTGCCCAGGGCCACATCCAGCCTGGCCTTGAACGCTACCAGGGATGGGGCAGTCACAACCTCCCTGGGCAACCTGTTCCAGTGCCTCACCACCCTCTGGGTAAAGAACCTCCTTCTAATCTCTAGTCTAAATTTCCCCTCCTTCAGCTTGCAATCATTCCCCTGTGTCCTGTTGCAAGCTGACCAGCTGAAAAGTCTCTCCCCTTCTATCTTGTAATCCCCCTTTAGGTATTGAAAGGCTGCTATAAGGTCCCCTCGAAGCCTTCTCTCTTCCAGGCTGAACAACCCCCAAGTCCTTCAGCCTATCCTCATAGGGGAGGTACTACAGTCCTCTCCTCTGATCATCTTTGTGGCCCTCCTCTGGCCCTGCTCTTAATAATCTTAATTAGTAATGCAAAAATATTACTGTAAACCCCTTAACTCAACAACAAATGTACTAATGTATTATTTTCACAAGGAGCAGGTTATTTTGCCAAATGGAGGTGAAACACACGAATCAGAAGATGCAACATGTCCCAAAATCCAAGCACAGCAGAGATTTTCATTTGCAGCATCCATCTTTGTAATTCTTCAGTTTACTGGAAATGAGATAGCTAGGGGCAGGTCCAAAGGAATCTTAAAGTGGGTTGGTTATTTCTGGTTAATCTCCTGATTAAACAAAAACATGGAAAGCCAATAAAACCAGAAGTCTTAGAAGACAGAGGAACAGAATGGTGTTGGGGTTTGTTTTCCCTTTTGTTTTTGTGGCCAAGGACATAAAGAGATTTCTCTTGATACCAGACAGAGTAAGGCAAATACACTGTGGGAAGAAACACTGCCCATTGAGAGGAAAGTGGGCATTTCTTCCACAGATGTTGCCACAAGGAAAAATTGGAGGATTTACTTCCAAAAGGTTTATTAAGCACTGTTTTCACTCTCTGTTGTTCACTGTGGGAACTGAACCAGCTTACTTTAAAAACATGTCTTGCCTTAGCTGGAATCGATGCTCTAAGCATTCCAACACATCTGCCTCCAGCCTACAACCACTCCATTAACCCCTTCAATACACAAGTAACCCATGGTCAGTACTGTGGCAGGCAAAATCCATTGAATTTAAATACCATATGGTGACCCAGGGTACCCCAGGACACACTGGCTAATGGAAGCTAGTGTATATCAGGTGAAAGAGCTCATGTTGCAAGAACAAATGCACCTGGATGAAGGAAAACCACTGATGATGCTGTCAGCCACAAGGCAGATAGGTTAAGTAACAAAGTAAACTGAAACTATGTAGGTTTCTGACTGAGTTGAGAATGGCTTAATCATCTTATGAAAGCTGAAACAGTGGAAAAAAAACAAGAGTGGAAATAGTTCAGCAAGCTGCCTTCCTAGAAGGGGCCTCTACCCTGAGAGGGATTTAAGAAAGGTGAAAAAAGGAAAAGCATAGTGTCCTGGTTTGGGCTGGAGCAGAACTGATTCTGGTGGGTGGCCTTGCTTTCCAGCCCAGGCTCCTTTGGGTGACTGCAGTTCTGAAACCCTGCTAAAGCCAACTGAAATTTCATCTGCTGGGGTAACATGATCTTGCTTTACAAGAAAAAGAACTAAAAAAGATAACATAAACCACATGATGGCAACTACCAACACCAGAGTGAACTGGAAGCAGCAGTGGAGTTGCTTCATATTACATTGCCATATGTCATGCTGTCATACTGCACAAACACCATCTCCTTCCACCCCAGGCTAACCCACACAGTAGTTAGCAGGAATACTAACAGACATGATTTCTAGTCTCTTTTTGGGACCTGAGGTCTGAGAAGCCAAACAAAACCCTTCAATGGCAAAAAAATGTCATTGACTTACTTCCAACAATTTACCTGGAGATCAAAGTGGGAAAAGATGCTACCATACAGTGACAAAAGCCTGCTTGCTTGAGAGACACAAATGACATTCTGTTTACATTATTCAGAGACTCCAAATATAATAATGCAACCTTTATGGTGTGCTCCAGGCCTGGCTTCCCTGCAGTGGAATTGAGATGTTTTGCAGAATTGTGGGCTCAGGCTGTTGTTTTTTTTTTTGCCTGGGGGATTGCAGTCTCCCAGAGCAATACTTCCTGGGGCTGGGGATCACCAAGCCTTAAATTCACACTTGATTCTATTCAGAATAGACTTCTTTTCACCTTCACAGAATCAGATCATCCTTTTTCCTTGTTTAGAGTCAGAATTGAGAAAGTTATGCAATTATTGCTAGCTCCAGATAATCTTCTTTACTGATTAACTCATGAAAATCAGTGGAGAAATAACTTTTTGAGTTCACAAACTGAAGGCTAGCTTTTTAACCAGAGAACTCAAGTTTACATGAAAAAACCCCAAAAACATGAAACAAAAATGGAGAATTCTGGCTTCAAGACTTTGTAGGGGGAAGAAAAATTCCACTGTACCAAAGGCTAACAGTGGATTGGACTTAACCTGAAAAATGTTTTAAGTACAGAGCCAAAAACCTGCCTGTAAAACACAGGTCAAATGATATGAAGTATCCCACTCCTTGCTTTGCTCATACAGCACCTTACTGCAAAATCTGTGATTGATAAACAAATGCTGTGATACAGAAGTACCATGCTTCAGATGCAAGAGGAGTTAAGTTCTGTAATCCTGACTTGGAGCAAAGAGGAGTGTGTTAATCTAGGTGCAGGTTTCTAGAACATGCCTAACTGGAGCACAGTATGGATTGTGAAATCTCATGGTTGGCTTCTTAATAGATCTCCTAGCACTTTTTATGATTAATTTTGGGTCCTATCCAAAAACATAAATTCAAAGTAAGCTCACACTGTATGTTTTCCTTTGTCTTCTTAACACTTCAAATGAAAAAACATTTCCAATGCACTTTAGAAGCACAGTTACTACTGCCCAGCTTAAAAACCTCCAAACTTCCAAAACCTTTCACCTGAAAAAACAGACTTAGAAGTCATGATTACATTATGTTGACAGCTCACACAGCCAGCACTGCAAAAAACCTGCCTTTCTTCCCAGTAAATAGCATCTAAAGGCTCTTTTACTGCTTGCTAAACCTGACTTGAACTGACATACTGCAGAAGAACCAAACCATTAGATCTCCCCAATACCAAGAACCAGGGGGAAAATTCTTCACTAATTAAGTCAATTGAATTTTTGTCATGGACTTGTTAATGTTAATGGCATCTCTCAAACATTTGGGAAATTTACCAATCCAAAAGCAGTTTAAAAAGCCCCCAAATTAGCTGATTATAAATGATGAAACTCTCAACCCATTTCTGCATGCTCAGCCTTGCCTGAGAACACAAGGGCACCCTAATAAACACTGTGAAAGATAAGCTAGGAATGGGAAAACACAATATAAAACTTCTAACCACAAACAGGTGAGTTTGTTTCATCAGATTTGAAAGAACTCAGATAAGAGGGATTCATGTTTGGCTTTGGAGGAAATGAAAAAGGAACAGGGGCAGTGAGATGAAAAGAAGGGGAGGGGGAAATGGTAGAGTTGCACAGAAAAGAAGCTGAGTGAATAATACACAGAGGAGATGCAAAAGTGCACAGCTAAGAGGAGAACTCTAAGAGAAAATGAGAAAGAATATACAATCTCATTAGAAAATCATAATAACTAAACATTTCTGGAAAACACAGAAGTGAGATGCTTACTCTACAGCCTTGACTTTTTAACAAGAGTTTAATATTGGCCAGAGGTAAAGGTAGCAATTATGCAGACTGCAACTTGGGCCTTAGAGTAAGTGTGAAATAAAGCAGGAGCTCAGCAGATGAATGTTTGTCTCCAGATCAATTAATTGATCTGTTACCAAGTATAAGAAATATGCAGATGATGAAAGACAGGGAAAAAACAGAGAACCAAGCTTCCTAAATAGCTTTTAAATACTTTTTTCTCCTAGCTGTGTCAGGAAAGACAAATGCATTAAGAGGAGGAGGCCTCCACAAGAGGAAACTGAGGAACTGCTGTTCACTAATGACTTTAAATAAGCTTTTTCAGGCTTACATCTGAATTAGAATTTCAAAAAGGAAAAGAAAAAACATCACAGCCACAAACTCTTGATTTTAGTAAGATATTCTTCTACTCTAATGAAAATAAAGTCTGATTAGGTATCAATAAAAAGAACCAATTAATTGCAAAAGATTTCTTACAAGATGTTCTGGGTTTCCAGTACAGCTCTTTCCCTTTTCAGAAGGAAGGTAAAGAGTCATTAACCCTCAAAACAAAGTTTGAATTGCTAAGAGTTGAAACAAAAACTGCCTTTCAGTCTGACTGAATCAGGAGACTGATTTAATTAGATATTTGTATGTGTTTATTAATTATTCTGAAAATGTTGTGAAGGGCAGCAGTCAGCTGAGCAGCTTAGAATGATACTGAATGATAATAAATGATCAGGCCCAAGAACCAACAAAAAGTTAGGAGGGAAATTTCAGAAACATACTTTTAAAAGTATAAACCACAGCAAATTGTGAAAAGCAGTCTTTCTTACATTGAAATTCCACATGTATATATCCACATATAAATGACTACAGGCTTTGCCTTTTCCTCTACACAGTTTCATTATGTCCTAGCTGTGTTGCAGCTCCAAAGCTGTTTCCAGCAGGTGATCTTTCACATCAATTCCCAGCTAAACTTCACAGACTCCTGCCTGAACCAAGCTCATAAACTCTTGCTTTTAATAACACTGCTAAAGTTCCAAGACAGACACTGACAGAACAGATAAAAGGTAGAGAAATCACAGCCCACAACTACACCCTTTGATTTAAGTAGCCAACTAGATAGAATACACATAAAGACCCCAAAAGAGCAGAGATAAATGCTTTGGAAACAATGGCAAAAATCCACAAATAAGTATTAAGTAAATCACCACCAAGGTGCAGTAAAAAGTGATGGCATCTCCTAGATACTGTTAACAAGTGCAAGTCGATGCTCCTGCCTTCCAGGCAGTTGCAGCAGCAAAAGAAACACTGCTGCTTCTGTGGTAAGCAAAGGCTAAAGAAAAGAACCCATTACAATTCCACCTCCTCCTGGCAGTCTTACAAATGCTGTATATTATTTATTTGTTTTAAAGAAAGGTTTGATCTGAAACCTCCTAACAGTAATCTCATTTCTACTTCAAGAGAATTTGAGTTTCAAATGATTTAAGGTGCAGAAAGCATGCAAGCTCTCTTTCTCCCTAATAGCTGTCATCTCACCAGTAACAAATTTGGCAAAGGTGTTTCTTGGTATGCTGGAGGAGCACTTACAAAGATGGCTGATTGACCACATACCACCACTGATTCAGAAAGCAAGCTATGCCCCAATGTTTTTATAACCACTACCAGGGACTAATGCCAAACATTTCAGGAAGGAGAATTATCTCATGGTAAGACCATGGTCAGAAAATCTCTTTATTTTTCATATTCCTGGCACAGCCAGTGGCTTATAGTGTCATCACAAGCAAGCAAGCATCTTTCTAAGGCCAGCAGGTTCACTGCCAAAGCTGTTTAATGATACCTGCCAAGGCACAGGAGAGGCTGTAGGAATCAATTCCGTGCTCAAATGAAAGATGTTCTGGGGGTGAAACTTGAATAGATATGGCAGAGGTAAGCAAAGGTCCTCAGCTCTCAGACTGAATTTATGATGAAGAGCACACAGGCCAATGTGTTTGTGGGGAGAAGGAGGAAAGGTACACTTTGTGTGCCACTGAGGAACCACCCCACACCACTGCCAAAGCAGGGAATGGGAAGGGATATTCACAATATCAGATTTTTTTCTCATATGGGTCAAGTGTCCATCGTTTTTCCACAGAGAGAGCCTGTGGATAGGGAAGCACATGCAACCCATCCCACCTGCTCTCTGCAGAACTCCCTGCAGCCCAATTTCCCTGGCTGCATGCAAGTGTAAGTGTGACAATTTCACACACACATCCTTGCTCAAGGTGTGAGGTTTCACAGGCGACAGGCAGTGCTACAGGAGAGCGTTTTGTCTCCACAAAGATTAACCAACATCACAAAGAAGGTAACATTTTCAGCAACAGCTACTGGGTCACTTTATATTCTCAGGTGAATTAAATCCATTAGAGATTCACACACTTGAGAAACACACATCAAGAGAAAATAAATACAAACAGTGAAGACGCTGGCTGCAAAAATTACCCCAGAAGCAAACGCTTTTAGAAGCTGCAAACACAGACAATTAGTAGCATTTCCAAAACCTGAAAGTCTTAAGCAGCTGTCAGCAGCTCCACCTGCAAGTGTAAGCTATGAATAAGAGCAAGCAGACAGATTATCAAAGAGAAGCACTGATTGTGTAGCCTAAACCAGCAGTAACAAGAGTGAAAAGCTTCCATGCACACGAGTATTTTCTCTATACAGGTACACTTTGGGTTTCAGTTTTCCTCTTTTGGCTGTTACCATTTCATAATCATCACTGAATCAAACTGGTCTTTTAAAAAGTAAAAACCTCACTTTGTAGACAGCTTCAAATAGACTTTGAAAATTTCTTAATTCCAGTGAGATATTTAACAGGGACTAAGAGCCCTATTAGAGTTTGCTGCAGCAATTACAAGGTAAGATGTTTGCACTGCAATATTCTTCCACAAGAGCAGGAACTTCTGACTGAGCTGTTTTACAGCCCTCAGTCAAAGTCTGGGTGAAGATCTTCTACTAAATGAAGTACAAACTTCTTCATGGCATGTTACATTTATTACATGCTCTTCTTTAAAAGACAACTGAAAAAAATGAAGCAGTTTTATAATTAAGTGATTTATTCTCAGAACCTTTTCCAAATGCACAGAAGTTCTCAAAAAGGCAAGGAACAATGTATCTTGGGAATCTATACCCAGCTACCAGCCAGACCTCTATATGCTGTGAAGTGTGGACACAATAAGAAAGACAACAGATAACACTTGTTCTGGAGCTGACTTGACTTGAGCTTAACCATATCCACATCCATCATTCTTCTACTGTATTTACTTATTTTTTGGTGGGGACAGGAGAACACACACACACAGAAATCATTACTAAGCAAATAAAAACTTATTTGAAAAGCAAACCTCAAGAAAGAATACTGAAGAAAGCTATTGGGTTCAGTCTCCCTGCTCCAACAGTAAGAAGGTCCCCCTTGACCCATGATTTCTTTTGCCTTTCTGGAGGAACACACTGAGGAGCATGCAGCTCCAGGAAAGGAATCTACTCCTACAGAATAAAAAGAGTAATTCATGTTGTCTTTGATATTTGTGGCACTGTTAAAGCTCCTGGAATCTGAACACTGTGTACTATAGGTATCTGTATATATGCATACAAAATCACTGTTAATAAAAATATCCATGTGTCAGAAGCAGTACATTTGAATATTTCTTCATGAATATCTATTTTACTTGTGACATGTCCTTGCTGTTTACCAGAAATCAAGTGAGAAGTTACTGTGTCTGCTGTTGCCTGTGATAATTTACATCTCACTAGGGGTAAGGGTGCTAAGCTTTCTTTAAACTACTTCTTTAGCACCAAAACTGAGCAATTACTGTTATGTCTCCCACTTCATCTTTTAAAGATGTGGCATGTTTATTACTTGTGAGAGGAAAATGACTCCTGTAGTGATCTTTTAAAATCACTGGGTTCAAACAATCCCAGTGTGCTGGCTATAAATGAGAAAGCTGAGTTTTTAAATAGCTCCTTTCTCCATTGCATGCAAGTACAAAAGCCCCAAGCAGAAAAGTGTTCCTTTCCTGGTCTCTCTCTTAGCAGGACAGAGGTACTACAGAAATTTCAATCAATGAACTGATTGATCAATGAATCACAAATATTATTCTCCTCTACTAACTGGATATTGACCTAGAAGTTATTATTTAAAATTCAATTGCAAATATAAGGTGCAACAGCAAGTTGCAATCTTCAGAGCTACAAGAGTAGCTAATGAGTAGCTTGTTTTAGACTTGTAGCTTGTAAATGGATAGACTGAGTCCTTCATTGCATGTGCCTAAGAGGCAAATGAAAAGTCCACAGCAGCCTGGAAAAAAGGCCTCAAAACACTTAAGAACAAAACCAAAACGTCAACAGCCAACTATGTGTATAAGCATAATTAGGAAATTGGTCTTGGGCTGCATAATGAAACACTGAATACATAAAGCTGTCCAGTAAAATATATTCATTGCTTCAAATGAAGGATATGATAATTACAAGTACTTTCCATAAATCTCTAAAGTAATGTAATAGAAAATAAACAGCCAATAAAATATGAACAACTTGGAAAAAACATAACTTGAGCTATTACTTCTGAAATACAGAATTATATTGGTCTCATTAATCAGTTCCAAGTGTTCTTTTAGTGACTAGAAATTATTCCTTGTAAGGTGTTTCTTTTACAAGGCAGTTTCTTCTCCAGAGTCAGTGTCTCCTCTCTACATACTGAATAAGAAAACAACCAAAGAAAACAGATGTAATTGAAAAATTAAAGGGATATAGAGATGTGAAGGATTATAATACTGAATGTGAAAGTCATTTTTTTTCTCCCTTTTGCTTTAATTTCTTTATGTGATTGATAGCAAACCTTAACACTCCTTGGGTAATTGGCATTGTTCTCTTACATGGCATCTTACTGCATCATACATGTAATAATGACATGCTGAACACGTGGTTGAGAAATACAATTGGGCAACTCCTAGCCTAACCAACTGATCTTATGATAACTAACAAAATTCTCTAGAGCTTGTAAAATAAGAGAGATGAAAAAAAAGGTTATTTTCCTTGTGCTTTAAGAAAAGAAACTTAAATACTTCCCTCCTTTTCTATAACAGTAATAGTCTCTGCCATGAAATTCCTTAAAAATGCAAACATCTGGGAGAGGAAAACCCAAGCAGAATGGTGCAGGTGTAGAGACAGCCACTCAGACACGTCAAAGATGTTTTCATTAACATATAAGAGAAGTAAAAAACCCAACCAACCAAAACCCAAAAAGAATGGTGAGGGGTGTTCAGGAAAAAAAGATAAAGACTGACAAAGGAAGGATGAAAGCACCCAGGAGGCTGTCCTAGGACACAGAAGCAGCAGCTATTCTGTTCTTCCTATTTGCTTCAAAGAACAATTCTTTTTTATTTTGTTCTTCTTTCTGATCACATTCCAGGCTACCTCAGAACTATATTGCACATATTTTCTCCTTCTTCTCAAGCAGACTGGTCCCAACCACACTACTAAAGCACTGGAAGAGATCCTGGGATTGGTTATCTGTGCTGCAGACGAGGTATCTGCTCTGTGTTAGGATGCCAGCTAATTCCCTCTGACCACCAGCCCCCTGAAAGCCACCAGCACAAGCAGAGGGCTCCTGTGCAGGGCTGCCACACTCGTGCTTGGATGGGATGTGGCAGAGGGCACTGCAAGCCCCAGAGCAGATGGGAAAGCACACCACGAGGCCCACTCAGACAATGCTGGGTGCTGGGAGCATAACTACTCCACTCATTGCTGGGCAAAATGAACTAGTGAGCTTTCTCTGAGGGGATCCATAGCTCCTCCTCTTCAGAGGGACTCCCCTGTGTGATCTCACTTGCATGCAAGGTGGGAATCACCAAGGTGTCTCTCTACACGTGGCAACTGTTTGTAAAAGCTTCCATGCCCTCTGTAAAATGCTGACTGTTTCTCCCAGCACACCTAAACTCTTTTTACCCTTCATCATTAATCATTCATCTCACATGGAGGCACAAACATGTCACCACCACTGCAATCATATCCTGATACCACTCGAACAGTATGATCCTTCCTCTTACACAAAAACCAGTCTTTGACATCCAGCGATGCTGCTGAAGTCCTACTTGCTGACTGCCTCTCACCTCTTGAACAAAAATCCTCTCTAGTGGGACTACCTGAGCATGAAACACTACAGAGAACACAGTTCCTAAAACTGCTTTCAATAATTCATTTACATCATTCATCTCTTCAGGAAAAAATCTGCACTGCCAAAACTTGACTTTTATCCGTAGAAAGCTGACTTTTTAAAGGAACATCTAATACCATTAACAAAACTCTTGAGGGGAAAACACAAACATCCTTATTTCTAAAACATTAATTCCTATACCAATTGTTACCTTCAGCTACTTAAAATCCAGCCATTTGCACAACACCCTGCATTCTGAGAAGGAATATGGAACTGTATGAAGTGGAAATAAAAGCGACAGAGAAACTGGTTGGGGAAAAGCACAAATGTAGATGTTAACTTTCACACAGTGAGTGTAAAGAGCCACTTGATATCAAACACACATTAAAGACTGTGGCATTTCAGGTTAAGTGGGTGCATCTCCCTGAGAAGTCTGCAATCAGCTCCCCTCTGTAGCAAAAGTGGTCACATTTCAGGAAATGAGCACCATTACCAGTCCCAACATCTCCTTCAGTTCTGCTTTTAATCTTCTTACAAGGATATTAAGGCACCCAGGATTAGCTGAGTTCCCTGGGGCAGGACACAGAGCCCAGCACCCAAAAAAGTTAAAACCACCTGAAACTGATACTTTTCAGTATCTTTATCTTCCATTGTCTCCTCTGCACCAGCAAATTCCCCCAATAGCCACAGCAGCCATCAACAGAAATGTCTGTCAGGTTTTTTGACCAATTCTCATCCCTTCCAACAGCTTTCCTGCTGCAAGAGTGTATAAAAGGGATCAGAAGCAGGCAGGATGTTAGTCTTCATCCCCAACTAGAAAGAAACTAGACTTTTTTTAAGTGTTCATGTTTGTATTTTTGCTGACCCTTCTACAGATGGCTAGAATATTCTCAGCACAGACAAGAAGGGTTAAAGAAAATTCTGGATAAGGAAGGCTGTAATGTGGATTAGAAGAATAATTTCTATTTTTTGTTTCAAAAACACATAGATGCTGCATAGTATTCCACTCCTTTCATGTGAAGACACTAGCATTAAAAAAAGAAATATGACATGGTTATTTTAATTAGGTAAAACTGTAATTGGCATTTATTGCCTAGTGCTTCAGAGGGATAGGAATATGGGATGAAAAGCTGATTTTTTCAATTAAATAGCTGCCCCAAGGCAGATACATTCTGAACAAAGCACCTTTTCAAGAGATACACCTGTCCCATGGAGAGAACAACAAAGGGAATGAGGAAGGGGAGGTAGGAAGCCTGAACAAGGAAAGAGTGATATGAAGGGAGTCCATTAGGAAAGAGAAAAAAGGATAGAAGTAGGAAGTGGGATGGAGTGGCAAGGTATGGCCTAATAAAGGTTAAATGACTTAGTAAGAAAAAAAAGGGCAAAAAGAGGGAAAGGAGGAAAATAGAAGAGCACACTGACAGGATGAGAAATATTAAAACTAAGATTAAATAACTGAATAAGAATAATTAACCCAAAATCAATACAACCAAAAAATAACCCCACCCCAACCAAATCCTCTCCAAAGAATGAGAAGTAAAAGGGAAAAAAAACCCTCCAGGTCCATGCATACAGATCACTTCAGGGAGCAAAAGGCTCCTGCCTGTTTGCATCTGTTGTGTCATAATTTGAATATATGGCATCCCTCAGCACTTCCAACTGCTTAAGGAGCATTAAAAAGATGAGTGAGAGATGGAGGTAAGGGCAGAGTCCAGGACAATCTCTACTTTCTATCTACATTTACATCCTCCCTGCTTTGCCTGAAGGTGGCTAGCAGCAATTAGGCTCAGAAAGAGCCCAGGAAGAACATCTCCCTGCTTGCAGTTCCAAGATGAGGGAGGGTATCAGAAAAGACTGGCCCCTACTCAGTTGCATATGCTCCTAGTGGAACAGGGGATTCACACCTGTCTCTCCAGAAGGGATCTGAGCCTTTGACAACACCAGCAACTGGCAGGGGGTGGTGAAGCAGCTCTCTCCATTATTCATTCATTTACATTTCCACATGGGAGAACTCTGCTTCTGATGCCTGCTAACCCTCCACAGCAGGAATATGTTCATACCATGGTAAACAATGAACACACCAAGAAAAAGCCATCGAATTTTCTAGTGCTTTCTGTGGATTTAAATTTACAGGCTTTGATGCATCACCCCTTGGCTTCACTATCTCATAGTCACTAACAGACAGATAAGGCAAGGGGCAACTTCCTTCCCTCCAGAGATGGCAGATAGTGCAATGGAAACAGCACACCACTGTAGGATTATTTACCTACAAAGCAGCAGCAGAGCTTTGCTCTTCAAGGCAGAAATCACAGCAAATCTGATAAGATCACATAAATCTGATGCTTATGCCAGTAGAGAGCATGTTTTTGAGGGGTGGAAATACTGGATCTACTACTGTTTTTTTTCCCCTTGCTACTCAACATCTCCCAAGGAACCAAACAGAACTAGAGCAGCACTGATGAGGCAGTGAAAGAAGTTCTCATACTTCATAACTCTTAAGAGCTTTTCCCAAAGGCCTTCTGCAGATGCCACTGAATTGTTCAAGCCTTTGTAACCATGGGAGCACACTTCTCATATTTCTTTAAGTGCATTTTAAGTTCTGCTGTAATCATGGGAGTACAGTAACAGGAACCAGAAACACGAGAGCATGCAGTAACCACCACAGAAATCTGGCAGGCTTAAGCCTTTATTTGCACTTGTGTATACTGAGAGCCACTGACTGTTGTCAGTAACTGATTAACAGTTACTGCATTGATTACAGAATGTTTTAATATTCACCTTTTATTATTTCTGGATGGCTGTAGAAGAAAAATTCTATACTACTAAAGATATAAAAAAGCACTAAAAATCTTTCAACCAATTCTCTTGATTTTCTTTCTGCTCTCCAATTTCTTGAACTTTTAGTGGAAGCAGTAGCCTATCCATCACTCCAAAATACACAGATAAACACCTGCTAGTTTCAAATTCCAGGTGTGAAATTCATAGTCACTGCCTGCTCCTGTAAGATATGACAGAACAGATCAAATCTGGGGCAGAACACAACACAAGAACATCAACATTACTAAAGCATGCATGAAGGATATTGAAGCTTCCCTAGCACAGGACTAGTACTACAGGGTACTTACTTCTAGAGAAGTGTGGTTAAAATGCTTAAGTATTTTATTTTTCACTAGCTTGCATTTTAACTCTCTCAAGGAATTTTCCACTAATAAAGGGGGAAAAAAAAAAATCTGGTCTGTTGTGGCCATGACCATAAAAAAAAAAATATTATATGGTAGCAAAGCAAATCTGGATCCAAACTTCCAAGACTGAAGCAAGAGAACTTCCAGATAAATTTATTTAACTGAAATGTTGATCTGAGTATTATTAATGATAAAGCAACTGGATAAACCTGGGCAAGCTGTACTGTTTAACTCAGCTGTTATATTGCTGCTCTTTTTCTACCATGCTAGCCATTTAAATGTCTAACTAACAGTAAAAATAACTGTAATAGGTGAGGGAAGAATTTTGCTTTCAGGCTCAAAACAATGCAAATACACCAGCCGACTTCCTCCACCCTGCCTAGGAATGTCCCTCAGGGCCTCCTGTCCCAGAAGGCTTGCAAAGCAGTTGATTCTAGAGGGCTTTTTGGAAGCTAGAAAGGAGTTTTAAAAATATCTAACCCATCCTCCCTCTCTGCCTTCGGGTTTACTGGCTTACACAATCACAGAGCAGCCAGAATTCACCACAATTAGGGAAGACAACAAAGACGGGAGACTAGACTGAAATAAATAATCCAACTTGAGGGAGGAAGAGATCCATAAATGATGCTGCAGAGCAGTCTGATGCCAATTATTTTGAGTTATTCATACAAAACTATAAACAAAGGGAAAAATACTCCATATTACAAGCCACTGATTAAAGGCCTTGTGGAAATAGATCAGTAAGGGCATCTAAAGGAAAATACTGCAGTGAATTTTGAGAACTACACATCACAAGGCACGAGTAACAAATGACAGAGTCTCCTGAAAAATGCATTACAAAGGCTTGAGAAAGAAGTAGTATCTTTGGAATTAGGCAGGTAAATATGCCAAAGATGTGGCATAAAGATTAATCTGAGCATTACTTTATCTTCTGATGTCCAGAAGATTCAAATGAAATGTTTCTTCTTAAGTTTTCAGTACCAGTAAAAATTAATTTCCAGTTAATTCAAGAAAAACAGATCACTGGACACTTAGCAGGGGTTCAGCATCACAACCAACTTCCATGGCTTTTAGAAAACCTATCTTTCAGCTTCTCCATTTTTATCATCTCCATCTAGAGCACCTGCTGGCAAACCTGCAGCATGTCAGAAATGGGGAAGAATATGAAGATATACAAGTGTGAATTTCATGAAGTCTGTTGATCTCACTATGCTCTATACTTCGGGCCAGTAAAACAATAGAAGTACTCAGCTCTAAAACCCCATGTTGCACATCTCATTCCAGTAGCAATTACAGCAAGAGTCCAGCTGTAAAAAGCTGATGGAGATGCTGTGCAGATTCCAAGAATCAGAAGTGCAATTCATTAGCAGTGCTTCACTTGCTTTCCGAGGCATTTTCACTGCCGGTACACAGAGAGAGGGGTGTAAGGTCACCCCTAGCCTTGCCTTTTCCTTGCTCAGCAGAGGACAAGCTACCACAAAGTAACTCAGAGACACAAGAAATACCACAGACAGTATTTTTAAACCTTTCCCCAAACATACTGTAGGACACCAGGAAGAAGGAGGAAGCATGCAACAAAACCCCCTCGAGGCCTTTGGATTTCAGAAGGAGCAGAAGAACAAGCCCCCTTGCACAACCTACTAGCCACGACATCGAGGGCAAGCTTTATCCTTCTTTGAATCCTTCTAAATGAACTAAAAGATTCCAACAGCAGCAGCTGATCTTTTGTACTCAGTGACAGCCAAGTCAGCCTTCTGTGTAATCAGCTACTGTAACATATGTTTTTGTACAAATAAATTCCATCAGATGTTGTTTGAATAGGTACTGCAACTGCAGTGTTCAATTAAAGCTTTTAAGAAATGCACAGAAAATGATATTTAAGAGAATATTTCCCGTGGAGTCTCCAGGTTATGAAAATGATAAGTTTACTGCTGATTACTGCAAAACAGAGTATGTGTCAACACAAAGATGATCTGGGCTGATGGCAGAGTTTACAGTAACTGACTTCCCTTTAATTTGCAAGTATCCTGCACTGACAGCATTTCCAAGCTGAGGGTTCTTTTAATAATAACAAAGTATTCTGTTACATACGCAGAACTGTTCTTTCACGCTGTAACTTGCTGCTAACTGTTATGGGATTTATCTTCAAGAGAAGAATAGCAATGAAGAGGCAAATTAATTCAGTTTTCTGTAACTGTAGCAGGGATTCTAGTGTAAACACACAGAATTCCCATGGAGAGAGTATTTTTAGTCCTCTGTAATAAACGATCAGCAACTTAGCAGACAGAAACATTCTTACATATACTTTTTTCTCCCTTCCTGGCTCAGGGAACATATCTCATACCTATGAATTCTAACAATTAAAATAATTCCACCAATTACTTTGCTCCATTCCAGTATGCATAGTCAACTATGTAATGCAATAAACTATGCCTGAATGGTCTGTTTACCCCATAGCAAGTTAGAAGGAAAACTCTTTTCCCCTTAAAGGACTTGTCTCTTTGGAGCATGCAGGCTGGCAAAAAGCCAAAGGAAGCTGGTGCTTAAGCAACCAAGACTGAGCAGTGCCTGTGTGCATTGCAATCTCAGCCAACCGCAGTAAATATTATTGGAGTTTTTGTGCTGTAAAATTGCTGCTTTCATGCCCACTGCATCTGACAATAGGAATCCTTGGCCTTGCATGAAAGAGGAAGGTTGATGTGCCTTCTAGTCAGATCTCTGCATCCTTAAAAAGTAGGGTTACTGCTCCTATGCACTCTTAATGGGCTAGCGACAAAGAAATTCATGTCAACGCTACGTCAGACAGAGAGACGCTAAATGGAGAAACCTTTTGTGTATGAGGCAGAAGAGCAGAGAAATTATCTTTTAAGCATAGTTCTCAAGCTTTTAAAATCACTGATAATATTGAAAAAAATACAGGATGATAAAGGTGCTAATGTTTAACCTTCTACTCCTTTTCAAAGCAACTTTGAGATAAGCACTGTTTTCACAATCATCCAATGCACAGCTATTTATTTGTTGCTTAGGACAAGTGCAAAATGCTCAGTATGTCTCCCCTGGATGACTTCAACAAACATCTGCCAGCAAAATTTGTGAGAGTCCTGTTTACTCCCAGCAACTAGCATATTTAAAGCACTAATACATCATCCTCCAACTCACAGCTAGCCAGAACAGGGGAGATTTAGGTTAGATATCAGGAAAAGGTTTTTCACCCAGAGGGTGGCTGGGCTCTGGAACAACCTCCCCAGGGACAGCAAGCCTAAGGGAGTTCAAGAGGCTCTTGGACAAGGATCTCAGGCACATGGTGTGATTCTTGGGGCTTCCTGCACAGGGTTAAGAGCTGGACTAAATGATCCTTGTGAGTCCCTTCCAGCTCAGGATATTCTATGATTCTAACTTCTACCATAAATTTTAAGAGCATATTTTTCCTCACAAGAGCAGTCCATCCTTGTTCCTGATGGTGACTTCAGGATTCTTCTGTTAACAAACTGCAACAGAATTCAAGTTCAAGCTCCTTACCTCATCATTAGGAATGTCTGTTCTGTAACCATGCAAGCCAAAGGAAAGAAATGTGTGTGCAAGCACTGGAAAGCAAAGAAGGGATGAGTTTTGGACTCTCGTGTTCACCTATACTGCCAGGTATATGTTTGCCGAGTTGAAGCGATTTGACATTTGGATGCAGCTTGCTTTTTTCACTAGAACTATACTTTGCTTTGAAATTTCACTGTATTTCAGAATCATAGATTTTCTTGACTTGGATGATTTTTTGTAGTATGATTTTTGATGAGGATGGGAGGAGGGGAGGAAACGTCTCTCCATCAGATCATACCCACAGTACAAGATACACTTGGCACGCTGTCCCATCTGGCACGCATTCGACTACAAGACAGCTAATGTGTCACTCCGAATCCTTTGATTCGTGAAGAGGCCCAAATCATCCTTGGAAAGATATTCTGCAGCTAATGACACAGGAGGTGTGGGGGAGACTGTTCTTTCAAGGCTGCAAAGGCCACAATCTGAGGAGAAATAATTGGTCTTGGCTCTTCTGTTAAGTAACAGAGATCGAAAACTACAAAAATCTTGAAGAGCAAACCATGACATACAACAATCAGACATGAGAACTAATTGCCCACTACTCTGCAAAATTTTGGTTTGGAGGGGTGAGGGTGAGATTGGGGAACCATGATTTGCTCTTGGCAAACAGACTGAATGCTTAATTAAACTGAACAAATGTACATTTTTGTACGTTCAGGGAATAACGCTGACAGAAATCTGGCTTAAAAAGCAGAGAGAAAGGATGAAGAGATGGATTCATCAAATGGAAATCAAATATCAAAAAGGGATCAAAAATAAACTGGCTAGCACTCAAGATTCAATTTTTAAGTTTTAAAAGCATCTATATTTGCCCCAAGCACGTGGAACAGATAAATTTGTCCATCTGTACCTTAGGGATATTGGCTTTCCTGCACCATCTGATTTTTCCACTGAGAGAGATTAAGTGCTGCTGTAGCTACCAAGGAAGCCTGCACACACTGCTAGGTAGTGCCTGAAACATAACAGTTGTCTCTGGCCTCAGAAAAAAGTCTGCATGGATTTCTATAGCATGAGCTTACTCCATATATAAAGCAAGCTTGTCAAATACCTCTAGTCAGCATCACTGGCATTCTGAATTTATGGGTATCCTCCATTTATGCTTACAAACTATTGACATGAGTATCTACATGCCCAGAAGACACTGGCAGTTTTCATTCAGAAGGGACAACCTTTACTTGATCATTTTGCAGGATATAAAATGGTTCAGCAAGAGGGAAGGGAAAGCAGCAGTTTTGCAAGGGATTTATTTTGGAAGATGTGGGTAATTTCAGAGTGGTCTAGGCTACAGAATAATTTTTCTGCTACATTTAAACAGACACTGCATTGCAATGTGCACACTGCTAATGAACTTCCCAGAGCTTAGTATGATAATCTCTGTTATAAACTACAAACTCATGTATACCCGATTGGAAATGCACACAGGTATTAGTAGGAAAGTTCCAGAAGGTTACCTCAGTCTGCTCTATCCTAATTGCATGTAGGTTTGTTCTCAGAAGTTTGACTGACATTTTTATTTGTTTTAATTTCATGTTACAAAGTGGCAGAGCTCCTGTCACTTCCCTTAGGACAGACTTGATACAGTGCACTGTTAGATAGCTTTTCTTGATAATGTGCCTCATCTTTCCTTATGTTCATCTTATTGCTTTTTCTTTTATCTCTACATGCTATACACAACCTGCTCTGCTTCATCTTGGTTTGTTGGTTTCCCTTCATCAGTGCTATTGACTATGTACTCAGTACAAGTTTTCTCCTCTCACCTATTCCCATATATTAGAAGCATGCTGGTTGGAAAATACCTTTCAGATCACCAAGTCCAGTCATTAATCTAGCACTATCAAGTCACCATTAAACCATGTCCCTCAGCAGCACATCTACACATCTTTCAAACACCTCCAGGGATGGTGACTTCACCACTTCCCTGGGTAACCTGTTCCAGTGTCTTACAAAAGCCTTTCAGTGAAGAAGTTTTACCTACCAGTCAATCTAAACCTCTCCTGGCACAACTTGAGGCCATTTCCTCTTGTCCTGTTGCTCATAATACATCTAACCTCCTGATAATTCTCATCCAAATCTATCTGAACACTAGAATAAATAGCAATAATTCTAGAAGTAGTAAGAGAATTTGACAGGAACTTTGAAAAAATGGTTCCTCCTCAAATTTTACCTGAATATTCATCTCAGACCAGCTTATATTTTTCGGTTCTAATTAGTTTCTAGCCATACAACTAATGATCTTTCCTTGTCATTTTCTATTAACATTTTGTCCCCAGTTGGCACTCAGAACTCTCACTACTTAGTATCATTAGGAAATTTTATTAGTGCCATTTTTACTCCTTCATCCATATAACTAATGATGATATTAAATAAAATGAAGATTACTGCATATCCCCATGATGTTCTTCAACACAAATCCTCCTAGTTTGACCTATTATTATCACAGACCATTTCAAACCAAACAGGTCTGAAATCATTTTTGCCAAGCAGCATGTCTTAGACTAGTGTCAGACCTGAAGACAAATTGTATGTCCTGATAAAAACAATGACAAAACTCCATTTATCATGAATTATGAGAGATTAGACAATGTGTCAGATGAGAATGAAAATAAGGTGTGTGGTTATCCTCAATGGAATCTGGATGAGCTGCCAGTTTTCACAATGATGGAGACAAGAAGAAATTTATACCTCACCAAAAAAAAAAAAGCCCAAACAGCTTTCAAGCACTCAATCCCACACCATCATGTTTGTGTTTCCTTCTCCCTTAGCACTTCCCTCCTGCCCTCTCTCCCTCTTTTGTTCCCCAATAATCAGAACTAAACTGCTGCTGATGGTACTTTTGTACAGCACTTTTGGATAACCTATTGCATCAAATTGTAATGAGTCATCATGAACTAAAGTCCTCAAATTATGTTTTTTAGGAGAATTATGCCACAGAATATTTGGTGTCTGCAACATCCTATAAGAAGACCTCAGAACACGAAGACTTCTTGTATGTCATCATTCAACCAGCTTTGTTAGTTTTTCTCTTTCCCAAATTGAAATTCAGAGTTGTGCTCTAGATTTCCAATTTTTCCCTCCTTGCAGGAAAGCTTAGCCATTTTGAACTGAAAAGCCCATCAATCTGCAACTCCCAAGTGGCTGGAGCAAAAACCTTGTTTTATTGTGCATCACCTGGCACACCCTTGACCAAGGACAACTACAAAACATTTTATATTAGATGGAAACTTTTTTCCAGACCTTCCTATCAGATCAAACATTAAAAATGAAAACTTTGTGTAATTTAAATGTTCAAATACACTGTACAAATGCTGCTGTAAACTACATCTCTCTCTACTTTGCATTTAATGGTTATGCCACAATATTTCCAATTTAGGGAGTAAAAAATCCTCAAATCTGAATTTCTTATTTAGACTCTTCATCTCCATTGTCAGTAATAAGCATTAACACTTAACTCTCTTTTCATCAGAGTCTCTGCTTAAGCTAAGAATTTAGCACTGTATTCCTCATTACAATACATGTCTGTGTTGAAAGATAATAAGCTATACTGATTTCAATAAATTCCCCTCCAAATTCTGAGTAATTGATAATTTTTGGTGCAGGAAAATGGAGCAACTTCTCAAGATGCCTAAATACAGTCTTTACATGACTTCTAGTGTTTATAAACAGACAATATTACATAAAGAAGCCCTCTTCACTTTAGTCACAGTCAAGAATCCTCTCCTCTGAGCACCTAAGTTCACTCTCCCTCTTGATCAAACAACTCTTCCTCTTCCCTGCAGATATTCAGATGTCCCTTTTTTTTTTTTAAGGAAGCCCAAACAGAACAGTTCACTCTTCTTTCCAAAACAGTAAAACTAGTAAATTGTTCTGAAATCATCAGCCAAATAGGCTGACTGTTGGAACAGAGCCAGCATATTCAGCTGTGCTGTGGAGAACAAGTAGAACAAATTTGAGGCACTATGAAAAGGAACACTGTTATGACTGAAGGTCCTAAAATTTATCTCCTCCTGAATTTTACAACCTGTTAAGGCACTGCTTTTAAAGAAATAAAATGATTCCTAGCAAACTGTCCACAACAGTCCTCACTTGCTCACAATTTTTAAAGCTACTAGCAGTATCTCCAAGAAGATCTTTTCTTCTTATGTAGTAGGAATGTGCTAACTGCTGGTAATAATTCTTATTTCTCTTTTAGCTGATTCCTCAATTGAAAGCTAATTCTCACTGGTTAACAGCACCAAACTAATCAAATCCAAAGGCTTACATTAATACAGTTCTAAATATGTAGTCAGATGCTTTAAATTTGGAGGGAGTTGATTAAATAAACTACATTGATCAAATGAACTCAGACTAAAAGAAAACAAACAGATGTTTGCATAGAGTAGAGAGGGTAATTTAACTTACTATTCACATAAAGTCAATATAACTGTAAACAGTTCAACAATATAATTGTTTTTCCTCAGTACCTTTACCTTAAATGCTTCAAAACTGATCTCCCACCCAATATAAACATTGGACAAAACCAGCCAGAATATGGCACTGGAGTTATTTTGTGCCCATTAACATGAAAGCTTCATTCATCCAGATGCAAAAGAAACAAAAGAGAACTGGTGAAAAAACATCCAGCTTCCTTCTGTGAAAGTGCTACACATGCTGTACTGCTGCCCATTTGAGCCAAGTAAAACAATACTCAAATAACACTGCACCAAAACCCACAATTAAATGATATTTACTTTCTAGGGTAGATTTGGAGAGATCCACATACTGGTAAAAACATTACACAACAATGCATAGCTAATTAGATTAATTATTAAATTCTGCTCTTGCAAAACATACTTTTTCCCCATCAACAGTCCAACAGCATAAGGCAGGAGAAACTAACTATAAGCAAATAAAGTACATTTCCAAGCAATATTCATCTTTGTGTTGGACAAAAGCATCCTTGTCTTCAAGTAATGCAAACCCTAACTCTGCAGCTGAGTGCAGGGATGGAAGCCCACCAGCTGAAGACCTGTGGTCTTCTCATTGTCCAGCAGAAAAGCAAACAAACATGACTTAAATGATGGCAATCACTGATCCAGTGTCAGTGGTTAGGAAGCTGAAGCACTTCTAGAAAGTGTAATCTTGTGAAGAAAGATCATTAGCTGCATTATATGGCTGCCAGTGCTACTAGATTAGGAGTGTGTATAGATCAGTGATTTAACTCTTTGAGGGTGGGAAGCAGAAACTGCAAGCACTTCTACTGCACATATACACTGAAAGGGCAAATCTCAGACATCTGCAGCTAAGAGGAGACAGGGGAGAACAGGGGATGGAAAAATGAACATATACTTCCAGCATATGCTGAGATTGCCTCTGCTTAATAAGCCTTACCAAGAACAACCCTCACAACATACACCAGAGTCTTCACTTCTGTCCTGCTAAAAGGCCAAGACTCAAAGCTGCTGTTTGCCCTCTGCAAAATCATTCTGTCCGTCCAACCGATGTGGAAGCTGTAGGAAACCCAAACTCCCTCTAGTGGTTCAGCTGCAGCAGAGTTCTTCACTAGCGAAGGGAATGGTTCTTAGAAAATGAAGGGGCTTGTTTCAAGCATTGCTGATCTATTGGGAAGGGCTGTGAATGAACATATTACTCTTCCAGTCAGCCTAACCCAAGAAGATCTGTTCAGTCATAGAACAAACATGGGACTCTGTGGTTATTGTTTTTTATAGATATTAAAAGCCCCTGTTGTTTCTTAGGGCACGATGTGTAAGTGTTTCAGGTATGTGTCATTCCTTCTGGTTACTCATCCTGGTTGGGAGGATGAGAAACATGGAAACATACATCTCAGGAGACATCACTGCCTTCTCTCACCACACAGCTCTCTTCTCCTCAATTTAGAGTACCAGACATATCCTGTTCTCCTGCCCCAGGGAAACTGAAGGAATGGCTGGGACCTGCTGAACTCAATGAGGTAGTAAAAGGTAACTTTTGCCTTATTTTGAAGGTAAACATCATGACAGTTTAACCAACTTCAGGCTATCCTTTAAAAAAAACAACTAAAGGCTAGTCACTTGCTACAAATTACATAATAAATCATGAATGGCTATTGCTTCATATAAGTATTGCATGTAAAAATAACTTCAGCTTTTATATATTAGAAGTTACTGTCTCCACTCTTGCTTATCCTATAGTAAAGCAGAAACACCATTTGTGACACTGAAAGGACAATCAGTTTAAAATACAAAGTCACTTTGATATCTTTATTTTTTATTAGGCAATTTAGTAAGAGGATGGAAAATAAAAGGGTATTCAAACTATGGACAAAGTGCCCTCTTCTTACCATGACCTGGGACAGACACTGAGACAGTACCAGTCTGTATTAGATATGAGCTGGCAGTCTAGAGCTCATCTGTATCAGAGTCCTGAACTGGCTGGCTGGCATTATTGCTTAATAACCACCTCTGGTTGTCATGGAGATTGGGTGATGGAGGAGAGGAGTGTAAGTGTTCAGTAAGTGATGAGGAGGATGGCATGGAATGACCTATGGGGGGGTCAAGGGATCACAGGAACAACTCATTGACTTTTTACACAACCAAAAGGCAAACAGTCTACTTCAAAACATAAAAAGGGAGAGATAAAGAACAACAATATGACAGTTGCCTGTAATAAACTAGTTTAAGTGCTTTAGAGGATGTAAAACAATGACTTGCTACGTCAATGGACAGTGTCTATCACTGCTTGGAATTTTACAGTCTCTGCAACACAGAATGACAGAGGAACAGGTGCCAACTGAAATGAAGTATTTCTTGTACTACCATTTGGAACATAAAGTATTTTCTATCTTTCAAGCCTTTAAGGAGAACAAAAGTACTGAAATATATGGCCAAACACAGGCCTGCTTCTTTCAGCATTGACACCTGTCTGTTAACTACTTATGGAAGAAAATAATCCAAATAAGCATAGGAACAACCAGTTTTCTGAGCTCATACATACAGGGAAACTCACAGCCCTAAGTTTCTAGCATAAGAGTTATTCTGAGGTGAATTTTAAGTTTTTAGCAGTGTTTCTCAGACACCTACACTATTTAAAACCTAATAAAATGTTTCACCTTTCAAACTTGAGTCCATCTGCACGAGTGGTTTTAAACCATGCATGCACTATGACTACTTCCCATTTCTCCATCTTTAAAATGTCACAAAGGCATCATAGGGGAAGACAGATTTAAATAAAGTTTTAGAATATCATCATGAGTTTAGTCTTTCAGTTAAACAATAATTAAACCCAGTAAGCAGCAGAGAGTTAGCTAATTTACCCTATGAATATATTGATTCTTTATAGTACACAGTCAGCATAGATCTCACTTCCTGAGAGTAAGACTGCTGGACTGCTTGTGAATACAGTATTATGCTGCCTGTATGAGGGGAATTGTACCAGTAAATTAAGTAGCTTTATTACATACTTGATGTAAAAAAACCCCTAGATTAACCTGCATGGATACCATTCATAACTATGAAGCTAGATTTAAATTAAGGGAAAAGAGGGGTTTTTTTCATCAGGTAATGATTTGTATTTGTGGTACTTAGTAGCACAGTTATGCTGGAGAAGTGTAGCACCTCTCAATGTCATATTCAACTTTAATGTAATAAATCATATTGGCATCAATAGCTTGAATTACCTTCTCTGTCTGTCTTCCCTGTATGTTGCTAGATTCATGATGATATTTTTCCCCTTTCTTGTTCAGTTTAACCCCACCAGATAGTATCTTAAAGATCTCTAAACAGCATTGCTAACTCCTAACCAATTGGAAAGAAACCCATGACAGACTCACCACAAATTGCTTAGCTCTTGAGAACAGCACAATATATATTATTACCAATTTAAGACTCAGGTTTGGTTCTGGAAGGAAAGTGAGCACTTACTCCTGAGTGAAACCCAAGGTTTACAGCCAGGGAATTAACAAGGATGTGGGAATTACATTTCACAGGGCTCAACTTGAGAAGCTGGAAGTAGAGGGTGGGCATATTTTCAAGTTCAAGATAAAATGCCAACAGATTTTTTTCTCTACACCTTTATTTTTTACATTGTTTGCTTCAGGAACCTGGATTTGTGGCTTTTTCTTGGTGGAGTGTATAATGCATTCCTTATGATGTACTCAAACTAATTCTTATAGCCACTGGATTCCTTTGTTTTTTAAATTTTAATAACTCTAACAATGGCCAACAGTGTTTTTTTTGGTTATGTTGTTGGGTTGTTTTGTTGGTGGGTTGGGATTTTTGTTTGGTTGGTTGGGGTTTTTTTTAAAGCTTGGAACAAATCTCTTTTGCTTGCTTTGGACTTCTCTGCCTAGAGAGGAAAGCTGCAGTAATATGTTCCAGATGTATTCTGTCTGAAGCAAATCAGCATCTCAGTAATACCTATGGAGCTTATGGACAGCATTGTACTTGCTATGCTTCCTCTCTCCTTCTCAATTTACACTCATTAACTTTCATACACAACAGAGCTGGATAACAAACTGTAATCATACAAAATATCCTGCTGTCTGAAAATGGGTTATGTCCTAAGTCCCTTAATTATTCTGTAAATTCCCTCATTCACCCAAAGTTCTTAATTGTCTGAGTACCACTTGGCTAGGGGACACGTGGCTAGCACTGCTCTGGTGAGCGGCCATGGGAAGGTCACCACTTGGGTGCTCTGGCTTACTGAGTTCCTCTGTTCATAAAGCAGTGTGTGTCAGGTGTGGGGCTATCAGCAAAGGCCCCACTACTCCACTCAGTGGGGACAGATCTCTGCTATTGCAAAAATCAGGTGATTAGAGCTCTAACATCACCATGAATTAGGCAACTTGGGTGATTTGATTTGTATAAATACATTTAATTTTGGCAGGCAGGTATCTCCCGGCACAAAGCTACGTGATCTGCAGAGAAAAGGGAGTTGGTTTAATAGGAGCCAATTCTTCACACAAACCCTGGACCAGCCAGCTGGGGCACACAGTCCTGGACAACTTCAGCCAACAAACACTGCAGGTAGTGCTACTTTGAATCCAACTGAAAAGACAGACAGCTATCTACAGTGCCAGCTATAGAATAAGCTACATGTTAAGAAGAAAAATACTTAACACAGTAGAAAGAGATTGCAAATGATTTGCATTTTCCTCTCCAATTTTTTTGATGTGGCATGAAAGGTATTTAAAAATATTTGGTAATATTTCTTACTGAAGTCCTAAAACCCACATTTCTAAATCACAGAAATCATTAAGTATGAAAAAAGCCAATTATATTGATTGTGACATACATACATACATTTTCCCATACATCTTGGAGGCACAGGATGACACAAAGAAGATTTCATTCTAAGGAAAACCACAAAAATACAAGCATTGGGGGGTTTTTTTTGCCCTGTTCTGTTTCTTTTGATATACATCCAGCAAAAATCTCTGTTCTTCTGCTTTAACTTTCTTGCCCATACTTTGAAAAAGCAAATGTTCTTGCTCTTTCTGTGTGACTTTGATATAAGATAGTAAGTTATTTTTCACAAGAAAGTATACTGGGCTTAAGAGTACTTAAATCTCATCTTTTAGGTTAGTGATGAGGATAAAACCACTTTAACTTGTCAGCATTTTCATAATTGAAAATACATGACTTTCAATTCTCTTCACATACTTCCACAAAACTATCTCACTAAAATGCCAAGGAAGATTTGTGACAAATACAGCAGGAAGAGACTCAATATTGCAATATGTGAAGATGGGAATAAATTTGCTAAGGAAATAGTACCAGTTCCCCCAAAAATAATACCTGAAGAAAATTGGTTGTAAGAACATTAACAAAGAAATACATCTGAGCTAATAATGGATATATTAAATACACATGTACAAAGTAACTGTTAAAAAATAATTAGTGTTCTGTAGAAAGATCAGCACTGACTTAGAAGATGGGATAAAATAAAAGCTGGAAGCAGAGCTGGTGTCACATATGGGAAAGATCCAAGTATGAGAAGCACAACCCATTAAAACATAGCAAATACACAAAGGGGAAGACTGCCAGCAATGGACTGGCAAGAACGGGAGGCATAGGGATGTGTGGGGGACTTGCTACAGTAGGTATGTTAAGGTTTAAGTCAGTCTAAGGCTGAGCCTCTGGCTATGGCTGCCGCCTAACGCCATGGGTAGGAGAGCAGGGAAGCGAGGCGGGCTGCCACAGAGCGCGGGAAGGGCCGGGGGCGGTGCCAGAGCCTCAGGGACACCTCCACCCAGCCCCAACCCACAGCTACAGTCAGGTACAGGTCATCTACCACCATACCCTTAAAAACAACCCCAAAAAGCACATTAGCAACACTTAACCTTATTTATATTGTATGACGAAGAACAAATCCAACAACTGCTCAGCTTTCATCTTTTAACCGTCATCACATGCTAAAGAAGCACTCTGCTTCAACACCAATGGGTGCAAAGATGAATTACACGCTGCCGTCTTCACTAGAGGCAAAGAAAATAGCACTGGACACTTTTGGAACATGGCATTGAGCAGTAAAGCAGGATGGAAGAGAAGCAGCAGGAATGATCTCCTGCTGCTGCAGGGTGGGCAGGGCAGAACAGATGACCCAGAAAGTCCCTGCAGAGCCCTAAAATACATGCACTAATGAAGCCTTCCCAACAGATTCAAACTCTTAAACCAGAGACATTTTGCTGGCAGTAGGATACCAAGAGGAAAGGAAAAGCCTTGTTTACTTTGGGTTGTAATTATAAATCTACACATTTTTGAGATCAAGTTTTAGTTCAGGGAAGTCTAACTCTGAAGTTTGGTACTCAAAAGCTGACAGAATCAATTCCCAGTGTAAGATGTATTGCAAATTACCAACTTTGCAAAAGGAACTTCACTACATAAAAATGTGAAGGATCATTATTTTCATCTCAGTCAGGATGCATAAACCCTATACCTAACTCTTCCATACAACTTCTGATGGATGCTTAAGGGAACAGAAGAGCAGGCAGCTCTGTTTAGGCTGTTCTGCTATGTCAGAACAGTGCATTTTCCTTTCACAGTCCTGGCAGCCCTTGTCACTGAAACTGAAGAAAAAAAAATTCTCTGTATCTGAAAGACAGAGGGGAAGAGTCTTATTTTGAAATTAGTGGTAAAGAGTACTTACTGACTTCAGTGTCAGTAAGAAAATGCTATTAAATTACAAATTGCAAGGTAGCTCTCTCTTTTCTTTACTTAAATTAATGGGATTTTTGCTGGTAACTTCATGGAAATGAATATTTCATGTTATTTGAAATGGCACTATTATGTCATGTAAACCCCAAAACATACCACATACTGTGGAAAAATATATTATACATATAATGGCTCACTTACAGTAACTCTCTGTATATCCATTTTGTACTTTGCTCCTCACAACAGGAAAAGTCAGTTTGCTTTTGAAAAAAAATAATGGAAGAGTAAATGTTATCTTTTAAAACTGGGATCAGACAGAGAGTGGCTTATGAAGGTCAAAAATAATGTGTCTTCTGGCTAAATTAATTAGAAACCAGGCAGAAGGATACTTACAGCCCTTCTGAATCAAGCTGAGCTGAATCTCTGCAATCTGTTCTAGGACTTCCCAGCAAACTTCAAGCTGTAACACACTCTTGTTAAATAGGGCACCTATACTCTCCTAACAAGTTTACTGTGCAGATCCCCAATTTCCAATTTACCACATGTAGATTGACCAAAAAACCCCAAACCAAACAAACCCCAAACCTCACATCTGCTATGTGTAATCCCAAGTGACTGGGTTTTTGACCTCTTCATCTCTGTGCATAACACAGTAAGTTAGTAATAAGCCAGTTTTAATTGTAAACTCATTTTTTTATGATGGACTCCCTGTATGCTCTCCAACCTGGATGACTTGGCATTGGCATTTATCTCTCTGCTGGATACTGCAGCCTTCTGCAGCTAACCTGCAGTGACAGTTCTCTCTTAATTAAAACTCTACATGCAAATAGAACCACTGAAAAGTATTGTGGCATAGCACACAGCACAACTATTACTTATAGCTAACATAGTTCATAGTGGATAAAACTACTTATACCAGAGTGGAGCACTGTAGCTACTGGGAAGATTTCCCAAGAAAATACATGCATAGATGGTCTTTCAAATATATACATATGCACAAATATACCTACATAAATAAGACCATATAAATCCATCTACAGTGAAAATCACTCCAGTGCATGCTAAGAATTCTTCTAAACATAATTTTCTTCAGACACAAAAGAATGATGCTTGCAATCTACTATGGGTTCTCCATTAAATTGGTTTTGTTTTGCTTTGTACACAAAACAGATAAATGACCCTCTTGTGCCTGAATTGGGAAGTGTATTTTCCAAATTTCCAATTCTCCTGAGTGCTCATAAACTGTGACTCCATCTTAGATGCAAATCTTAACTACAAATGACATCTTTCTTAAGATTTCCTTGAAAAGTTGTTACTTCTAAACAGCACAGGTGTATTATCTCGACATGTATTTTAACTCCCAAAGTTACAACTGCTTCTGTAGGCTGTGAAAGCTAAAACTTCACAAGACTATAATCAGAGGACATTGATTTGAAAACAAAGATAATCCATTAGAAAGCAAGAGAAATGCTGGCCTGAAATACTGTATTTTTTTTTTCTTCTTGCAAGTGTAGTAGCATAATTGCAGTCTGTAATATAAAGCTTGTAATTGTCTTCCAAAAAAGAAAGATTTCTAAAGAAAAATGGTTATGCATTAGAACTGACATTCATTTCTGAAGCAAACACCGTGTTTTAAGGCATTTTGGTGGGTTTGGAAATTTAACAGCTGCTGCTCAGCAGATTGCTAAATGAAGAGTGCCCTGTTCTTAGAGGGGTCAGACTGCATGATCACAGTGGCTCCTTCTTCCAACCTGAGTTCAGGCAGTGCTCATCTTTGCTTTAAATGGGAGCTTTGTCTCTAAAGAAATTGCAGAATCTGAGCCTTAACTGGCAGGTTATCCTAACCAGAGGGCACCATTCTACCTTTTTTATTATTGTTTTCAAAATGAATTACCTTTTAACATAAGAGACAGGTGCAGAGCAAGGCAAGCTGATGCAATCAACATGAGATTGCAAAATGCTTTGATTAACTCATGTCTCCACTTGAGACTTAAAAGTTCTCACATAAAAATGTCATCTCTCCATCTGCTAGGATTCAAGGCTCTCTGCCATGTGATGAGAACCTCATCCAGCACAGCCAGGACAGGGAGAGATCAGTTCATCCATCAACTCAGCTGTGTAAGTCACATGCTCACAGTTTTGGCCATGCCACTACCACTTGCAACCAACCCACAAGCCCAGGCAGCAAGTACATGATACCTGGAGCATCAGAGCCGGGAGGGTCTTAAAGGCAGGCAGCACTCAGAATGTGCAGGCAGGGAGCTCCTGGGGTCATCACATGGACCCCGGGTGGCTTGGCCACAGACATGGCCCCTTCCTACCACAGCCACCTAGCTGGCACCTGCTCAACTCCCGCTGAATTAGAGCCGTACAATCTCTCCACATTCAGCCCTGCACGGGTGGCTGCATAACAATACAAACACAAAGCGTCCCTGTTTGTGGCTACTTGACTTCAGACTCAGTCAGCCCCGCACTACTGTGCTCATCTACCTGGGCTTACTGCTTCACTGACCACTACACGGGGGCAGCAGAGGGCAGGAGAGGTCTCTTGAGTGGAGGGGATGTGCAGTCAAATGTGTACCCCTATTCACCAACTCACGTGCAAAACAACTAAGTCAGCAACACACCAGGCTGTAGACAGAGCTCAGCCCTTCTTGAAACATCTGCCAGTATTTTCGTATTAGAAACCCCAAACTATAAACCCACTACAGACACAAACACCAGGAAAAACCCCCCAGCCAGTGGGTTTTTCTGCATTTCCAGAAATGAAACTGAGCATCAAGAATGGGGCTACTGGCATATCCTGTAAGTAGTGTACAGATGACAGCTGCTCTCAGTCTGTGTGTGTCATATATTCACTCACAGATGAGGCTAAGGAGTTTACCAAGTTTCCACTCTCAGCCCTGACCTCTGTAAAAGACTCCTATTTTTTTCTGGACACTGATATTATTTTGATGGCAGTTCATAAAGAATAATCATCTAAGAATGGAACTTCTGAAGACATACTTCTTCATTCTTCCTGTCCATGACTTTTTGCTACGAGAGGTGAAATGGATGGAGCCATGTCACATCTGGTACATGGTTCTTCCAGTATGACTCTGTGGTAGCCCATGTACTTCCTATTTTCAGTGTTGCTATGAGAGAAGAGACTTGTTAAAGACAAAATAAATCTTCTGAAATGACTCATAAATCATTCAGTTTTCAGCATCAGGTAATTTCTCACCCTCATTCCTCCCACCTCAGTAAGATGTAGTCTAAACAGGAATCAAAATAAATACTAATTGACTAAATTTGGTTTTCTTAATACTATCTGGTCCTACATGAGTAAAACAGTCAAAGCAATAGCAGGGATGCCATGTTTTGCCTACTTTTGCTACCAGCATGGCTGCTGCCTTGCAGTCCATTAAAAAGGGAAATACACCTTTGAAGCAAAGCATCCAGAGAAGCTCTTAATGACATCGGATTGCCTATGCTTGCAGACCACAGAATATGACTTGTTTTCTTCAAAGGAAACAAGGCAATTCAAAGAGATTTTGACAGACACTAACAAAATTCAACAAACTGCTGAAAAACTCACCTATAAAAATATTTCTCAGCATGCAAATTCGTTCTTTTAGTGTGGTTATTTACATCCCTTTTTTAGGCCACTAGTCATTTCAAAAACATCAGGGCTGTGGCATGGCAAAGGAGGAGGGGGATAAGGAATAATGTGATGACTGCTGCCGTCTTGACCAGCTCCTGGTGGAAAGCTGTCCCACGGACTGGCACACCCCTCAACATGATGCCATGCACCTCCCAACACAGCCCTGCAAGGACCAGCATCAGAACGAGCAGTGCTACTGCCAGAGCCTTCCATATGAAATAAAACATTGTGCTGCTACACCCTGCATTTCCCCAATAAAATAATGCAATAACATCTCCCATAAAACTAAAGAACCATGTGATGCTTACAAAAGCATAAACTGAGCAGCAAGACAAGAGAAAGCAGTCCTGCTAACATAACATCAAACTTGTCTAAACAGAGAAGAAGTCTCAAACTTCACTGGGTTCACAGGCCTGAAGGTAACACAACTGAGGAGATATTTTTGGTAGCTCTTTGCTGCTCCATTTTCAAAAGCCTTTCCCTTCCTGCTGCATTTTCAAGTTCCAGTCACTGCTGGGTTTGAGTTTTTCAGTGGATCGTGTGTATTTTGTTTCCCCCTTCCTCCCCCTGCTACATCAAATCTAACTCCTTAACAAAGGAATTTTAGGGAGAAGAAGAATTAGAGAATTACCAGAAAATTATTGACTGTTGTCTCACGCAGTAACACTCTTGCAAGCAACAGGACATTTACTGGACATTGATGTCTCATTACATCTAGCATGTAATTTATTTCTCTGCTGGAACAGAATTTATCAGCTTTGCCCATGTGGAGAAAATGTTTCTACCTTAGAAACAAATAGACCAGCACAGGCAGGAAGCTAGAAAGCTTAAATGAAAACCCTCTGCATGAGCACCAAAGTTAGCTTGCTATCAAAGCTGCTAAGGCAGCGATGTTGAAACGGGCCGGAGGTGGCATTTTAGGGACAGATTTTGAACAAGGCCAGTCTTGTTGAGGGATGATTTAAAAAACTGAGGACAATAAAAACTGTTGGGTACTGAGAACCTCAAGAAACCTGGAGTCTTTGTCGAAGTATCTCTAGAAATTTAGCATTAAGCAAAAACCTCACATTAACAGAGTCCCTTATTTTTCACAGGATATATACATTTCATTACCAGTTAAAACACTGAGTATTTGTAAAACACTAGAAAGTTGCACAGTTTTAGTCACTCTCTTCCACCAGGAGAAGTTATTCTGCTCCAAAATAGATTTTGACTAGTTACATAAACCCCCTATTTGATAGCTTTTCATCTTGTAACATTTTATCGGTGTTTATACTTGGCAGGACTGCACTCTGCTCTAGCTATATGAACAATTCAAACCCATAAATTCCAAACATGGTTAGTTCTCCAGACAAGTTCAGAAGATCACAGACTCAAAATTTCTTTAAAGAAAATACACAACCCCCTCACATTAGCTTAGGTAGGTCAGAAAATGCTGAATGGAGGTAAAAAAATCCTTTTGGCCTCAGACTAAACATGGGAAATTTCAGGCCAAAAGTCCTTTTCATAACATTATGAGCTAATGAACAAAAAGGAGTTCTAATAAATTCTCATGAAATGTTGACTATAAAATCCAGCAGTAATAACATAATCTTTATTTCTTGGCCAATCTGACCACTTCAGAATAGTAAAAAGGTAAAGTAAACCACACCAGTTATTTTTTAAGAGGTTTTATCTCAATCCTAATAGAAAAGGTCCAAAAGACTGGGCCAAAATGCATAGAAGAAAAACTCTGCAACAGAGAAAATACTTGTTTACGCCTGAACAAAGCCAAGGGTAACAAACCCTTTTTACCAAGCTGCTTCCAGAATCCCTGGGCCTTTGTCCAAGGACAAGGGAAATGCCAACTGGGCCATCCAAATCTGCCAGCAGGCAGAGGTTATCCATCTCTTTGAAAAGAGACGAAAGGAAATTCTCGTCTGAGTGCTTCGTAAACTCTGCAACGACTGTTCTTCATCTAAGTGGTAGGACTGTGAGCAGAAGCTGTAGAAGCCCTCTGAGTTCCTGAAAAATTATTCATGTTGAAGCATTATAGTTTCAAGATGCACCTCTCAGTACCTGTAAAACTTGCCAGACAAAAGCCAATTACTAGACAGAAAGCATTTAAAGGCATCGGTCTGGAAGCCCTACCCTGTAAAACTAGAATTCCCCATATACTTTACTGCACGTGCTTTCCAACATTATCCTCTCCCTCACATCAACCTTCATAAATCTCTACTGCCAAAACATCTACCAAAGCACTTACTGATAAGAAGACACATGAAAAGTTTTCTTGATTCATTTTTTTCCCCTCTGCAAAAAGAAACATCTTTAAGAGGTTTTTGGCCAAGATTACATTGGTATTCACACAAGGCTCCTTTTGCACAAAGGAGTAATGCAACCAATTATGAGAGCAGCCCCTGAAAAAGCCAACTAATAGCTTTACTTTGTCCACACTCATATCAGCACAAAGTAACTAATTTTATATGATGCTTGATAATGTAAAAAGAAGATTAGACAGGACCACTTACAAGCTAAACGTACTCATTCTGAAAGGATCAGACCATATACAATGCAGAGAGAAAGGGAAACAGACTTGAAACCAAGTTTACCCACGTTTCATTCCTTTGTATTTTGGCATGTTTCTGCCTAATATGCATGCAGTTTTCTGATGCAGTTGCTGTTTCATGCTACATGTTACATTTACTACTTGATTTAGCCTCCTACACTCGAAATGCCATGGTATCTACAGGAAGAGATAAAGACAGAGGAACAGCCTTAGCTCTCTTGCTCAGTTACCTGAGATACCTTCTTTTCTTTGTGTCATTTGTTATTTATCTTTGAGATATCCTAGGAGTCCAAATAATTATTCATTACATGTTTTCTCCAGCAGTTACAGCATGCAAAGTCAATTCTTGGTCAGAATTTTTACATCCACAAGTAGAAAACAAATCAGAGAATACTTCAGTCAGATCCTGTCAAATAGAGGAGGATGTTAATCAGTGCAGTTGAATCCAAAGCCCTCTGTCACACTGCTGTTAAGATTACATGTGCTGAGGTGAGCAGGCAGTGATATTAAGAACTGTACACAAATTTCCTTCCAATAAAGATGATACATCACCCCATAAACATTCCTCAGCCCATACAAACTCTCCAGAATTCAACTTTCCCTGCAAGTGTCTTTTTGGATCTGTTATTTCAGAAGATGTGGTATGAATGATGGTATAATAAGCATTCCTGTGTTTTAGGCAGAAATGACTCACACATCATTCTGTTTGAAAGGAGAAGTCCTACCACACAGAAACGGTGTGTTACTGCAGCTGCTCCATGGGAACAACTACATATCCATTGGGAAGAAAAATACCTTTAGGAAAATACCTGATGAGCAGAAAAAGTAGAAAACAATTCATTATAAACAATAATATACTAGAACTTGGCAATTTTTTTAATTTTTTTTTTTTTACACTGTGTTTCCTTGTGTTGGTGAAGAATTATTGAGGGCACTTTAGTTTCCTAGACTGTCCATGGTAACTGGAAAAACCCAAACAACAGGAATGAAATCACTATCACCCCCCTCATATAAGCAGCGCTCAGCACTATAGGTAAATTTCCATTTAATCTTCGCCTGCCAAACTGTTTTAACCTAGGTGTACATCATGTTATTTCTGTGTATGAACTGTAACTCATCCTACCTCATTACCTGATAATATTTACCCTGTTTTCCTCTCTCTTCATCCTTCCTATCTCCATCTTGACCAACTGAAAACTCATCAATACAGAAACTGTTTCTTTCTGTAGCTGGCCAAGTCCTTAAGCGTAACTGGAAAGAATCCCGGTGCCGGTGCTTTGCCTTTCCCGTGCCTGCGATGTGAGCACGATGGAGTATCAGGCTGAGTGGCGTGTCTGCCATGAATCATACCTCGTGCCCCTCAACATCCACGGCAGAAGAAAAAGAGAATCAGTCATTTCTCCCATTGAGAGCTGACAGGACATGAAATCCAGAGCAAAGTGAAGTTAGAGGATCAGAGCTGCCAGTTTTAGATCACGTGGGACTCTGCAAAGGATTACAAAGCCCATTTCCTTAAGAGAAAACAGAAGAACAGACAATTGTTTTGCTCTGCCTCCACCTGAGTGTGAGGGTGCTTTCTTCAGCTGAGCTCTGCAGTCAAATTGTGGCTATGCTTCTGCAAATACCTGAGGATCCTTATTGCTTTTTGCTTTCAAGCAGCAAAAAAGGACCTGCTGTCAAGCATTTCACCTGCAATCTTCTTCTGCCTTGTGGGCTGGAAACCCCACTTCAGGGAGTTAGAAGAGCTCAAAAACATGATAGATTCAAAATTTAAGCCCACTGTGACTAAAAACCAGTTCTGAATCCCTAATATCTGAATATGTAATACAAACAGTGACCCAGCTTTATCCAAAGGAATGGTAGATTGTGACCCCAAATTTCTCCTTCAGTCATTTCTTTTATCCAACTTGTAAGTTCCCTCAGTTTTGAAGGACAGCTGTGTAGTGAAGAATGCCAAAGCAATATTCCCCAACACTGAAATACCACAAAAGCTTCACTCAGAAACTCAGCATGGTGCTGGTGCACATTTATTATCCCTGAGTTAAAATGCGACTAATGTAATTTAAGATTGATAATTCCTGATGAAGGCCATATGTGTTTTTATTAAAAGGAAACTGACAAATTAAAAATACTGCTTCCATCTGACTTTATTTCTAGAGTGCCCTGGTTCTGAATAACATCTCAGATTTCTATAACCAAAATAACCAGTCTATAGAATTTGCAGGATTTTTAAAGTCTCATTCTCTGCAAATGAAATCTTGCCTTTTCTCCAGCCATTTGCATTACTTCTTCAAACACCAGTAAGGGAAATGAAAATACACAAAAGCCAACAAAACACAAACTAGCATATTACTAAAGCTTGCAAATAATAGTAGAAGCAAGAGTCACATGTTGTATGACCCAGTTTTTAAACAACAGATCTGATTATAGTTTATGTTTATTATTACGCTAGTGGGTACAAGGTGTTGTGCTGGGTGTTACAGCAGTCTGCAACAAAAAAAAATCCCCAGTCCTTTCTCTGTATGAGGTAACAAATGGCTGGCACCAGACAGCATTCATCCAAGAGTGCAAACTCAAAGGCAGACTAGCTGAATTACTAATGACTATGTGTCATCTCTCTCCTTAGTGCCTTGCTACTTGAGGTCTCAAATGTGGCTAATGTGCTGCCAACTTCTAATACAGGTTCCAGAAAAGCTCCAGGGAACAGCAATCTGCAAGTCTGATGGCTACATGCTAGTTAAGTTAACAGAAACTGTAACACAAATAAACTAAGTAGGCACGTGTCTGCAAACAGCCAAATTTCAGCTTTCAAGAAGTGAGGTCTGCCTTACAAAATTAACACAATTCTTTGTATAGCTCAAACATGTGAAATTAGTGATCCAGTCAATGCAGCGTCCATGGATTTCCGTAAGGCTTGTTACAAGTACTTCGACTAGTTAAGGGATCAGGGGCCCAAGTACTGTTCTCTATCCTTTCACTTGCATGGAACAATGAGGCAAGAAAGAGGAAAAAGAGCTAGCAGATCTATACCTGGCTCCAAGTCTGGTGTCACCAGGAGAATTTTGGGGGGTTTTGATCATGGGTCAGTTTACATGACACCAGGCCTGCTGGTGACAGGTGAGGTTCCCCTGTCTCACAAGGGGAAAAGGATCTCTGCACAGGAGCTGGCAGGGCTCATTGAAACAGCTTGAAATAACTAGATTTGAAGGGGGAAAAGGATAAAACCAGGCTCACTACAGAGAAGCTTGGGGGCAGCACACCAGTGTTTGAGGGATGGTGTGTTAGTGAGGTCCTCTGGTCTGCTGTCTCAGTGGAGGCAGAAGATGGAGATCCATGTAGCAGCAAAGACACAAGGGTTATTGAATTGTCAGAAGCCACAGAGCTGCCTGAGAAGGGTCACAAAGGAATTAGGGCTTTTCTCCCCAAAAGGTGGTGTGGATCAGTAGCCCAGCTGAAGTGTATATACACTAATGCATGCAGCATGGGCAATAAACAGGAGGAGTTGGAAGCCACCATGCAGGCAGAAAACTATGACATAGCTACTGGAAGACAGAGACAGGGTGCAGACTGAGGCCCCCGTAGTCCAAGAGGAAATGGTTAGTGACCTACTAGACCACTTAACACACACACAAGTCTATGGGGCCAGAAGGGATCCACCCATGGGTACTGAAGGAGCTAGCAGAAGTGTTCATCAAGCCACTTTCCATCATTTATCAGCAGTACCAGCTAACTAGAGAGGTCCAAGTTGACTGGAGGTCAGGGATATCATCACAGGGCGAAGCTATCTTCTTCAATGGCTATCATCCAAGGAGGACTCTGGCTACAAGATCCATGAGTTCCAGAATCCAGCTCCAGAACTTGGTTCCCATCTGCCAGTCCCATCAGTCCAGCCGGGGACTTTCCCAAGTGCCTGTCCACAGCAACAGTGGGTATGAGGTTGAAGGACAAGTGCTGGGTCCTGCACTTGGGTCACAATCACCCCATGCAATAATACAGGCTTGGGAAGATTGGCTGGAAAGCTGCTGAGGGGAGACCTTATTGCTCTCTACAAATACCTGAAAGATTGTAGTGAGGTGGGTATCAGTCTCCTCTCCCAAATAACAAGCAATAGGACAAGAGGAAGTGGCCTCAAGTTGTGCCAGGGGAGGTTTAGATTGGGCATCAGGAAAAATTTCTTCACTGAAAGGGTTATCAAGCACTGGAAAAGGCTGCCCAGGGAAGTGGAGTCACCATTCCTGCAAGTCTCTAAAATAGACATGTAGATGTGGTGCTGAAGAACATAGTTCAGTGGTGAACTTGGCAGTGTTAGATTAATGGTTGGAGTCAATGATATTAAAGGCCTTTTCCAGTCTAAATCATTCTGTTATTTAAAAGAAACTAAGCACCTATGGCAAATCAGAGGTCTCTGCATAATAACATAACTGATTAAAAGACATAACCAGAAATTAGTGGTAAATGGTCAAGTCTGCATAGCAGAGGAAGCCTAGCAGTGGAGTAACACAGCTATCTGAGACCCCCTCCTCCTTCTATACCTGCAGTTGATCTGGAAAGGCAGCTGAGCACTGAAGCAATCAAGTCTGCAGATGATGCAAACTTACTCAGGGCAACAAGGAAGAGGGCAAGTGGTGAAGAATCATGGGACCTTACAAAACTGAGTGACTAGACAATGATATGGTAAATTAAATTGAGTGTGGATAAGTGTAGAGTAATGCACATGGGGAAACATAACCTTAACTTCACATGCACAGTGATGGGCTCTGAATTGAACATTACCACTCAGGAGGGAGACCTTAGGGTTACAATAAACAGTGCCATCAAAATGTCAGCTCAGTGCTGAGCTGCCAAAAAAAGTTGACTCAATATTGTTAGGAACTGAACAGGAAGCCAAAGAGAGAACACAATTATGCCACTTAGTAATACCACCCAGTTCCTATACTGTCCCTGCTTCCAGCAGGGAGAAGTTTAGGGAACCTGCCTCATCACTGACTACTTCATGTTTACTTTTACAAAGGGAGGAGCAAACCAGAAAGAAGCTTAATGCAGAAGAGTAACCTGTAAGTAGGGGGACAAAGGCAGCTGTTTTAACACTGTCTGCATCTCAGTTTCATAAGAGTTCTCTTTGACTCCATCCAGAATTCAAGGAGACAGTGCCTTTAGATACTCACTGATAAACCATTAAAACAGAGGTTGACAAATTACACACATACAATCAATGACATCTATAGAAAAGCATTACTGTGTTTCAAAGTTTAGCTATTACTAAATGCACAAGCTTCACTAGTATTTGAAATAGCTAGGAAAAGGCTTTGAAGATTTGCTTTCACTCTAGCAGTATACAGCCAGCTAAAAATCATTTTGCTGTGCCATTTTGAAGTGAATAAAGATTTTAAGCCTTAAAGGTAAGCACAAGTGCCTGCAAAAGTGTAAGGAGAGACAAATGAATCTAAAAAATATCTTTACTCTTGCCTTTCTCATTGCTCTCTTTTCCTCATTTTCTTTCTCATCAGCTAGCCTGCTCAAGGTGCCACTGGAATTAGACTCTTTGGTGCTTGAACTATACACAAATGTTTTTACCCACTGAGGTTCTGTAACTGGGAACAACTAAATTAAGTTTAGGCCTCCAAATTTCTAGCTAATCTCTACACATCTCTACTAAAACATCTATTTCTTGGTTTTATGAGAAAGGATTTGTCTGTCTGCTAATGGACTCATACTACTCATCTCTAATTGCATAAGCCTGAGTCTCTTCTGGTTTTCATTTGGACTGTCAAATACCAGACAATAAAGGCTATGAACAGTGTACTCTTAACTCACTTCCACAGAATACCGTCTCTTCATTTCACATATGCACACACATGTGTAAAAGAAACACACTATCACCACAGTCTAGAAACAATCTGCACAGTAGCATTCCCTGCTGTGCAACAGATAAAGACAGAAAGGTAGAAAATACATTGGAAGAAAAACCAGAGTTGTGATGAATATTATTCTGTAATTTTAAACTCATGAATGTATTAAATATGAACATCAGTATTTTCCAACAAGAAATAAAACTAGCTTTACATTTTATTAAAAAAACACTTAGGAGTTATTTCAACTCAAATGTCATAGTATTCCATTATGCAATAAGGATTTTTTTTCCCCCCCCCATGCTTCCCCTGTAGCTGTAATTCTCTACCACTGAACTGTAATTGAAGTTTCTTTCTTTTCCAAAGACATGCTTTTCAATTTGTCCTGTTCAAGCACGTTTTTATGACAGGTCATGAAGGACACTCAACAGGAAGCACTCTGGGAAAATAAGTAGTCCACACTAATAAAAAATCTTCTACAGAGAATAAATGGCATAATTTTAATTAAAATAGAAAGAGGAAAGCAAAGTAAGTACTAGCTGGCAGCAGTGCACTAAAAATTTCAGTGACCGCAAGCAAGTGGAGTCAAAGTTCCCAGAAAAATGCCTTCAGTGTTCTTAAAGCAAAGCACAGAATTGGTGAAGCTTTGACAGGCAGCAGACTGAACCCAAGGCAGGGACATCAGCTCATTAACTAAAGCTCTGTGTCCTTTGATCACACAAGACCACTTACATTTCAGCATGACTACAGTTACTTCTCTTAACTGGAGAAAGCCAAACAAAAATCAAGCGACCACCTCTTCCCTCTCTTTATTCTCCTGTTCACTACAAATTAAGTCATTATCTGTCTCCTGAAGTGAGAGGAGAAACATTAATTAATCACAGAAACCCTTGGGCCGCTAGATAAATAATTCCCACAACCCCGTGTTGTTTTCAAAGGGCAGGACTAAGTTGCTACAGCAGCTGCCTTTGAGCACTGGCTGGAGCACCAGGCAGCTGCGAATCGCTGGTGCAGAGCAGGTGAAGTGTGAAATGGCAGCCAGCCCCTTTAAAAGTCCTGACGCACTCTGAAACTTTAATTCAGCCAGTTAGAAAACGCTGAATAAATGAAGTTTTTCAGAAAGCCATTCTAACTGAGCTCCTCATTACAGGCCTAATTACAAGCTATCTTTATAATGTACACCTGACAATATCGTGTAAAGCACTTCCCTTCAAAAGGTCAGCAGAACTATAAGACCAATTTTGCTATTTATAGAAAAGGGTGAACTCTTCTTATTTGGCTGTTTATGCAAGCAACCCTTGAGTTTAATGTAATTAGGGAGGGGATATTCAATTTACAGTATCCACAAGTAATGATAATTACACCGGTTCCAAAAAAGCTGTTGGTAAGCACAAGAAACCTTTGTAATTACATCCCGTTTCCAAAATTACTTGAGCGCTGTGAACTCGAAGCATTTCAGCAAATGAAGGCCAAGGCACATAAAAGGAAACTACAGTGCTGCACTGTTTAACATAATGAGCCGCCCGACCAGAGGGATATCGCAAAACACGCTCCATAACTCACCCCGACAGCCCATGCCATCTCCTTCCTGCTCACAAACATCCATTAAGAAAAACATAAGCCGACTCCCTCATCGCCTCCTTCCCATCCTTCAGCAGCATCACCCAGCTCCCCTCACAGAGCGGACCCGGGAGCCAGCCCGCGTAACTCCAGCGGGCTCCGCCGGTCCGTCTTAGGCTCTGGCTGCCGATCCTGTCATGTTCAGGAGAGCGCCGGTGCTGCGAGAAGGGAAATGTTGTCGTGTTCACCCCCCCGCCGCCCGCCGCTGCCAGCCCTGCGCAGGCAGCAGATTAGCTAGATCAGCAATCCGCCAGGATCAAGGTGAAAAATAAACAAATAACCACGTTCACAGCAGCTGCAGCGATCGCTCTCCGGAAAATTATTCAGGCATTATGAGGTAGATGGTATTAAACGCTGCCACTTGCAGCTTCACGGCTCTCTGCGTATTTGCATCAGCCTGGGATGAGCACTTAAGGAGTATCATCAGAGAGCTTGCCCAGCTGAGCATCTTCCATTAAGTTTTTGTCTTAAAAGGAGATAGCAGGAACCGCTCTGCCTGATAGGCAAAAGGCTTGTCATAATTCATTATTAACACAGCCTTGCTCAGGTTTCCTTCAATGAAATCAGGCAGGCAGCCTATGAAGAAAACGCTGAGTGAACAACAGCTTCTCCAGAGACAATGCAATAAACTTGCCACTACTTAGCATCATTTGGTGTCTGAGACAAGGATGACCAACGCTGTTCGACAAGACCTGTCAGAATCCCTTAAGGGTCCTAGCAAAGAAGCCCACAAAACAAACAGCAACTCCTCAGCAGGATGCGATTCACTGCTAGGAAGTGAAAACTTCACCTCTTAGCTGCAGAGATAAATGTACCAGTCTGCTTTTGCTACGCCCAGGGCAAAAGCTGACAATTTACTCTGATAAACTGTTTGTGTCCAAAGGGAAAAAAAGCTAGAAGAGGCGAGGTAAAAAGCAACAACCACAGCATCAGATTACTACAAAAAATTAACAGGAATATCATAACTCTTCCATCAGATTTTAAACTCAACTGAAGCCTCATTTCTTCCCAAGTGGGAAAAATAAGAACCTGTTAGGTAAGAACTGTCAAGATAAAGTCACTAGGATGGCATCAAAGTAGGAAGGGCTGAACGTGACTTTATTTTTTGTCTAGCTGACATTAATTCATACAGAGCTAAAATGCACCTAATCATGTTTAATTCTTATGTACTTCCTCCTGCAGCATCTGTTCATCATGAAGAGATGAAGAAGAAGGGCACTCTTGTTGGCATTTGATCCACTAGCGTTTCATATACACAACACTGCTTCTAATGACAAAATAATCTACTAATACAGTAAGGACCCATCAGTTTCATGTATACTATTTGTTGTGATCCAAGGTTTAAATAGTCTTCAGCATAAAAACTAGTACTACAAATCTTATATTTACTGTGACAGTTTCCAGGTTTGCATTCCATTTTTAAAAGATGCTTTATCACGTAACAGAAGCACTCCAAACATATAAATTAATTTTGTACAATTAGAAAAAGCAACAAATGTACTGAAGATGGCTAATTATTGATTTTAGAACATCAGTGTTACAAAATCATCTTTGGCAATCAAATAGATTCAGGTGATTTGCAAGTAGCACAATATTATTGCTTCCCTAAGCTCCTTTGTGTTTCACGTAGCCACGATAATTTAGTTTGAATGTAATATCTGTCTTTAAAACTACGGTCTATAAACATTATTAGAAACAGCACTATTAGCATGTCTAGAGTTTGCTCTATTCCAGCAGAATGCAACTGACTGAACAGAAATCAATAAAGATATTTAATGACTTCATGAGAAAAGTAACTGACCCTCACACCTTTAATGGATTAATGTCACTTATGTGCAACACATTGCATAATGCTGACACAGAGCCACTCAAAGCAGTGTCACTTTTCATATGACTGCCTTAAAACCTTATCAAAGGGAAATTGTGTTTTAATGCTATTTCAGATGTCATTTTTGAGAGGATTTTTACAATCCCATTTCATAAAGCAGAAAGCATGATCTGAATTCTTACAAGTGGCTTTTGTCATTGGCGTATGTATTAGGTCACTCTCTGAAGCTAGCTACTGAAATGAAATCCTCAACACAGGAGGGTAACACTTTGAAACATTACTCAAACAACTTCTTTCCTGTTGGCTTTCATCTCTGAATACACCTTTACCTATACTTCTGGATCTTTAATTAATTACCAACAGCATGCTACGCTAGGGGAAGGGAAACTACTCCTCCAGCATGAGACAATCAGGATGTGCAGTTGCCCAATACACTACCTGAGAATCAAGATGGGGAGTGAGGGAGAATCTAAATGACCGAGTACGGTCATTAAATGAATGCTTGCCCCTCAGCCACCAAGACTATGTCCAGATCTCTTAAGAACATAGGTATCTGTCTGTTCATCTTCAACACACTGCTTCTGTATCTCATTTTCATTAAAAAGCAACTGTGGGTCACAACAAATTGTTCCACGCTCCCCACTCCTTGATTTTCACTTTAATAGACTAAATCCAGAAATACACATTATCTACTAGCTATCTCTTCAGTGACATGGAGGCTCTTTTCTGGGGAAGAAGTCACTCAAATTCACAATGTCTACTTGCATTGTCTAAACAGGCTTTGCCATCACCAGGCTGCATTTACAGTTCCATTGGAGTAAACACAAACATAACTGAAAGGAGCTACTGCTGGAGTTTCTTCTTGTGTTTGCCATATTATCTACCATAATTTTACACTCAACATGAAGAAAAATGAAGGAACTAAACAAAAAACATTAAAAACCAGTAATTTCCTAAAGATAATTTGCTCCCAGCTTTCACGTGCTGTTTTCACCTGAAGAAACAGGGAAAAGTTGCATTTGGATAAAACAAGGAAGCAAATGTAAAAGCTGCTTCTGACTTGAACATTTCCTTATTCCTCCCCAAAGGATATGAAAACTCCTCCAAGTAAAAGTAGCATCATAATTGGCTATAATTGACTCCATTCTTCAATTTTTAAGGCAATCTATAAAATATGGATTGTTTTGTCAACTGGGAGACAATTTTGTGATGCCACACTGTTTATCTTGTTACAGTGATCTCTGCTGCACTCAGTATCATTTGTAACCCCTCAGACTACTTTATTTATGCTGTAATCCTGGGCCTCTCCACACTTAATGCACTGCAGACTAGCTAGCTATAATACCAAACATTTTGAGTGCTACCAAAAGGAATTACTTGCTGAAGATCATTGTAACAGGAGATAACAATAGCAATGACACAGTAGCAGGTGAAACACAACCACTGTATTTGGGCAAGCAAGCTCTGTTCCAATGCATCAGTGTGCTTCATGCTATACTGTCATTAGTCCATCTCACTTACTGCATGTAAATTAGAAGGGATAGGGGACAAAGAAAAAAACCAACCCAAGCCAAACCAAAACCAAAACACCCCCCCCCCAAACAAACAAAGAAAAATAGGTTTAACCACTTTGCTGATGTTTTTCTATTACACCTGCTGTTCTGTGACATTTACAGAATTTTAACACAAACTGGTAACACTCTGCCTGTACAAATTGTTAACCACTTCATGCTAGTTTTGCAACGAAGTCTTGGGTCACGACAATATGACGACCATTGAATGGGAACAACTGCATCTGGCCATTTCCGTTAATGGAATATAAATGCACACATCTCACAAGGACACTGGCTTCAAAGATGAGAGTCAAAGTGACAGAATTAGCTTCTCTTCCCCCCCATGTCTTCCAATAATTAACTTTATTTATAAATCTCTCTCTAGATGATGCAATGCTTCCATTGAAAACTAAGGTAGAGTAGGAAGATAAAAACTAAAACCTAAAAAAATCCAAGTACCGATAGCCACAAAACTGCAGCAAATGATTGATAGAAACATTGATGTAATGCTGTCCATAGCAACAGTTTAATTATGAGCATCTTGGCAGCGAGCCTGCTCTATGTGTTGATTTTCCCCAGCAGAGAATGCCATACAATCCATCTTTGTGTTATGCACTACATGACTACAGAGGCCAATCAAAGGGGAACAAGGAACAGAGAAGTTGTAGTAAATTACTGGGGTGATACAGGAATACATTTGCCATGAATAATTTCATTCCTGAGGATAAGCAAGCTTGAGAAAAAGGAGAGGTAGGAAAAAAATACTAGAAAGGTGCTACCTACAACAAAATAGTCCTTAATTACATGGATTACAGCATACAACATAAATACTCCTCTCTCATGAATGGCATGAATTCCTGCTACCCCTCTTAAAGCGTTCCCTCTCAAATTCTTGTTCCCAGGATCACAACTACATTGTCACCAGCACTGATGGGATCAGAGAAGGACTCTGCAATCCTGGGCAGGCAGGTTCCCCACCAGGGACTCAGGGCTCACGCGGCTACATTAGACAGTGGAAAGCCAAGCGTGCCAAGAGGAGTGGATCTGCTGTGTGGAGCAGCTGCTGCTGAGAACCTGATAGCCATGTGACTTGTATTTTAAAGGCTTCTCTTCAATCTAGTTCCAGCATGGTCCTGTGGACAGGAGCTCATGTGCGGCTGAGGACAGGAAGAGGATTTCCAGAGCGTGTCCTCCAGCTTAGCATCACCCAGCAGGCATCAGCACATGTGTGCTGGTACCATCCCATAAGACAAATCCAAAGTATGACAAGCCAGGAGATTTGCTAAAAGGCCACACTCCTGACCCACACTACAACACAAACACAGGAGGCACATGGTAGGTGAGGTATATCATCGTCAGTAAGGTGCAGAGTGCAGTCCAGTCAACTACAGGGCAAGGAAGCAACAGTGGCAACTGGGCAGTAAGGGTGCAAAAGGGGCAGGGACCCTAAGAGGAAAAGGCAGCAGTGTAGGCTTAAGAGGTTTTTAGTAAATGGTGGAATCTGCCTGCAACTGTTTCTCAAGATATTTACTGGTAATTTCCAGACAGAAACACAGACACATGAAAAAAAAATCATATTTTATAAGTAACCTCACTTCCAATTTCTATGTTGGAAAGTGTTTCTTTAAAAAAACCAAGCCAAAAAAAAAAACCCCAACCCAAAGAGCCAAGTTCCAATGCAATGAATGAACTCTATTCAAACAAATGAATACAGTAACATATCTCAGTCTATATACAACAGCAATCTACAGTCTTTATTTACAGGAAAAAAAAAAAGTTCTCTTAAATTCCAGGCCTATATTTTGAAGCAACATTTAGTAAAATCTCTCTGAACTACTGAAGCAGCAGTTTAAGATTGTACTATCTTGCTCTTTACTTTAAGGAAATGTTCTGGTAATTTTAAGTGTGTGAACAAAGGTTTTGTGAAATTCTGTTAGGCTATTACATGTGGTAAGAAAACCATCCATCATTTCTGCAGCCTGGTGCTCACATTCACAACTTAACTCAATAAAGACTGGTTTTAGTTTCTATTAAGGTATGAATATTTTATATATGTAACCACATAAATCAATGAGACTACTCATATGTATATACAGGAATCTTATCATGTATATGCTTCTTTGAAGAATGCACTGAAAACAATGAAGAAATCTGAAATAATGACGTTGTATAAATGAACTTCCTAAAGTTTACAGAAATGACAAAAGAGACAAACAAATCAAACACATAATTTTGAACTTTTAAGAGTTAAATTTATGCCACACATCTACTTTTTTTTATTTGCAGATGTGTGACTGTTTCCAACTCTCTCACACTGTGGCTGCACCACACTATGTAAACTTCTAAATTTTTTTTTAATTACCAAATGTATGGGCATGCTCTGTTTATTGTGCATTACCTGTTTGATAAATTGCTTTTAAAATTGAAGTGTTAGAATCTAGAAAATTCTGTTTTATCTTCAGCTGCTCTTCCTTATTAAAATTTACTTAAGAACACTGAAGAAAGGAATTTTTATTTTTTTTTTTGGGGGGGGAGGGTTTTGTTCAAGCTAATGTTCAGTTCATAGAAAAAGCTATTGAATTAGAGAACTAAAATTGGATTAGTTATTTAAGCTTTGAAAACCTAACATATTAATCTGTGTTCTTCCAGATATGGTCATTTTTAGCTCCAAATTCAGGTCTCGTATTTCAGCTCAGAGCACTCAAGAGGTACTCCGGTTTTCTAAACAACAATGCACTAAGAAATATCTGGACTTGGTAAGAAGATAATACTTTGTGCATCATCTCTTTTTTTTTCCCCCAGCACCAAACATTTTAGTTTGCCCACAACAAAAAAACCTGTTTGATCACCTCCTTGCTGTAGAGATTCTCTCCTAATAAACACACCACCTTCTAACAGACCTACGTGACAGAACCACCTAAGAATGGGCTTCACTCATTTCACCCTGCCACCATAGGTGACACCTTCCTAGGCAACTTTTGGTTTACAAGATTAATCCTTTAGAAAATAAATCCACATAAGTGCATTTTGCCATAGAGCACAGCTAAGATTCTCAATAAAATACAAAAAAAGCCAAACAGTTCTTTTGGACCACAACAGTAAAGAGAAAGCTTTTCACAATTACTTACATATACTTGAGTTAAATATTAAAATGGAGGGGAATGTTCTCAATAGGCTATGGTTGTCTGAACTGACTGATCATTTCTACAGTACAGAAGACTGCAACACAAACAATAACAACAACAAAATGTTATTTGAGGGAGCCAGTGTATTTTTACAGCACAATGCCAAATGTGCAAAACAGTAGCTTGCACCTTGGGATCAGTTTGACTACATCACTGCAGTACTGAGTACAGGCTCTGAAGCCTTGCTTCTGATTATCTCAGGCATTGTAGTGAGCTCACATGGATGCCTTACTTTTGATTTGGACAGCAGCTTGGGTACCTCTACATTCTTTGTGGATTAAACAAACACATATTTGGATCTACTCAGAGTGGCAGGACCTGGGAAAGAAGCACCAAAACACAGGTGTTTCAAGATTTATAAATGAAACTAGCTAAATTAAGGTAACAATCCTACAATCAAACAGAAAAATTAATAAAACTAACCTTAAAATATCACCACCATCACAAACACCCCCTCTCCCCCAGAATAATGATATTATTTTGTTTACTGCAATGCTTAACAACAGATAAGCAAGTAATTTCTTTTAAAAACTGATATTAGAGACTTAGACCTTGTTTAGGCACTAGCCCCTCAATGAGAGGGTAAAGCTCTGTGTGAACTGCATTGTATTCCAGCTAAGTAGTGAACAGGAAAGGATCAGCTCATCTCCATTCTAAAACAAGTACTTAGATTTAGAGTCTCATGCCAATTATGGAAGCATGCTGAAGATACATCTGATAAGATAAAAAGCTTTTCTTTCTCCCCTTCACAATCAGATATGGCTAAAAGAAGCCATTCCTGCTCTCTACAAGACATTCCATCTTACTACATTTAAATTAAAATATAAATGTGAAACATAAACCTCCTGTTTGAAAAATAGATGTCTGGGATGTGTTGGGCAGAAAAGACATAACTATAACTATATAACTAGTCTATAACTACAAATATTATACTAGGACTGTGCTCAGAAAAAAAAACCCCTAACTCTGGCTCTGCACATTCCTGCACTACTTGACCATATCATCCAATGGAGAAAATGCTAAAGAATATATATCTATCCATTTAAAACACTAAACAAACCAGTATAGTATTTAAGCAGTATGCTTGTTGCTATTTCTGAATTTTAATTATCTTCTGCAAGTTGGTGTATTTGACAAGATAAACCATTGATTTTTTTTTAATGTCTCCATTAATATCAATGAAGCATTGGGTTATTTAAACCACAGTTTTTGCCAGATGCCTATCCACTTGAGAAAGCAAAAGGAAGCACAAGCTTTTCAGCAAGCCTGGTTTACCATATGACCAGACAAGAAGGCAAAGCTTAAAAAAACAGATTACTTTCTTTTTATTCATCAGGCTATGAAGTCTGCTTGCTTCTGCTCATTCATTTCCCTTAGTCCAGCAAGCCAGAACACGATAGTTTACTTTTGAGGCCTTGTTAGTTTGGACTGACAGTCTTTGGCAGAGCATAGTCTAAAAATACTTTTGTGCTTTATACATTTACAGTCCATTCAACAGAAGCCACTGTAAGTTCTTCAAAGGTTTAGCAAATTATTCTTTAAAAAAGTCCAACTGAAAAAATAAGAGTCTTTTCAAACTGCAGAAGCCAAGCATAAAACTAGGAAGACTGGAAAGAAAAAGCCTCAAAACTGTGCTGCCTCAGTCACGAGCAAAACAGTTCTTCCTCTGTTCTGCAGACAGCCTCGAGATCCCATTTCATATTTAAACACATCCCATGTTCCAGTCAGCATTTCAGTTTTCAACAAAATTTCTTAACATAATAAGAAGGATAAAAACATTAGATAATCAAAGAAAAAACTATATTGCTCTCAGAAATCATGAGTTTGATTTCTGTTTTCACATGTAAGCCTGCCTGCTTCACCCTAGCTTACACACTCAAAAATCTCATTTGTGCTCTCATTGATTATCTTCTGCTAAGCAGGTAATTGTGACTTTGTTCACAAGAATTGGTAACAGTTTTTTCCAACTTAAAAAAGGAAAAAGGAGTCCTGAGGGATGTGGGTGTGAAGCACAAAGAAAATGAAAAAAACCACAGTTAACAAAAGTGTAAAAGAGAAAAAAATTTTAACAACATAATGTTAACTTGGTTTGATTCTGTGTTGATTTTCGTTAATCTAACTAATATTCTAAGTCTTCTAACTGTGGCTCAGTGCCACAGTTTCTTCCATGTGGACAGATCTGTGTGCCTGCAGGGAATTCCATTTAATTCAGTGGGTTACACAAAGCTGTAGCCATTCCTCAATGCGCCGCCTGTATTTTTTTTTCCCCCTCTTTGTCAATGCATTTAGAAAAAGAATACAAATTGCAACAATATTTTGAAAGCAGTGGTGATTATTCCAGATTTAAATCCATACTCTTGGCCTGGAACCCTTCGCTCTGAGAGGAACCGCTTTGCTGTGAAGCTCATCGCTTGCTTTGCTTGCTTTTTGACTCAGGAATTAAGAAGAATACTGGCAGACAGAACCATTTCATTGTGATTGAAGTCCCAGAAGCAATAAGCCATATAGACAGGGGCTCCATTCAATTAGAGAGGCACAGACACAGGTCCAGATAGACCTGCTTTATCTCCACCCCCTATTCTACAAGGCCTACAGCCTTGAGTGGAAAAGGCAGAGATGTGTCTTGTTAAAACGAAAACCAACTTCCTCTTTAACACAGCTGACAAAAAAAACAGGTACTACAACAAAGCATGGAGCCTGAAATCTTAGAAAAATAACATACTTTACATTTTTCTACCTGGAAATAATTATTTGCAGTATTGAACAATATGGTGCAAGGAGCAAACCAAGTGAGTCAGTCTAGACCGCTTTCAGCCACGGCTCAGTCTGAGGGCTGTTAGCCAGGCCCCGTTCAGAGGCTCAGGTGCACGGCAGCTCAGGATCACGCTGCTACACTAAGACCATTCCCTGAAGTCACAAGCCAGTGGCCTGCACCACAGCATAACCCTGTCAGACAATGCCAATATTGGATAAAATAAGGTGACTGTTAGTGCAGCCTCAGTAGATAGTAACAAACACTAATGTGCTCTCCTAAAGGGCTGAATATGAAATTGCAGTCTTTGGGGGAAGAGGAGCTTTGGTAGGAAAAAACCCCCTTTTCCTCTTTTCTTCTTTAGGTAAACCTGAATTTAAATAAGTAGTCTGATGTGTTTCATCTGAAAGTATGGAACATACTTTTGTTTTCTGGTACACAAAAGGAAATTACACAACAGTTTGTCCCAAAATAACAAAATGATTCCCCACATGGGGGAACATATGCCAACAGAAATTTTGCTTCAACCCTTGATACTCAGTCTAATGTGACCTCTCTAAGCACAGATTGAAATATTACAAAGGGAGACACTCTTAACTGACAAGTATCAGAAAGGAATGGATCAGAATCCTTTTCTCCAGCTCAGCATTTAGCGATGGTTGCTGAAGGAAATGTGGAAGTGTACACCTCTCACATAGCACCACCTTGTTAAAGGTGATCTGCAACAGCCAGGTGAGAAGGGATTGCCTTTTACCCTGATAAAGTCCAAAGGAAAGATGAGAACAGTGATGCTAAAACTACTTCACATGCTTTAAGAATAGACATTTTATTTTAGCTCCTTTACTGTAATTCTGTGGCACTGCATTTAGAGCACTTAGATATCAAGGTTAAAAAAAAATGGGGAGCAAAGTGGGGAGGGAGAAACCTCAATTATCAAATTTCAGTTATGCAACAATATTAAACATGTTTTGAGTTGGGGGGGGTTGTTATTTTTGTTTTGTTTTGTGGGGGTTTTTTTTGTTCTCATCAAACTCCTCTTTCCAAAAGGGATCTGAAAGTCCTGAATGCTATACTTTAAGGCTCCTTAATTTTGGAGAAGACACTTCACTTCTAAAGCTTTCTGGAGAAACTACAAAGATGTGCACTCCAAAGCATTTCCTCTGTGATAAGTCTGAAACATCTCAGATATCTTCCTATTTGCCCATTTAAAATACTGAGTCCAAAGGTAATCTAACTAGCAATAAAAGCTATTTTATATAGTTTAAATCAAACCAAAGCATTTCAAAATTAGCTTTGAGAAATGTTTGCAATGAATTACAGTGAAATTAGCGGCTTTTTTGTACTACCAATCATGAAAATTTTAAGGACTTCTATTTTGTCCTGATTTGGAATGCAAATATTCCTCCTGAAACATTAAAGCTGTTTTTTCTTTAGTTCTATTCAGAATATTTATGCAGATTACTTCTATTGCCTGATAAGCACGCACCATTCCTCAAACTGTAATGCAGAAAGGGAAAATGAACCAAGGCACAGTCTGCTTAGATGTATATACCTCAGGTACACAGTTACGTCACAGCTCAGTCATCCACCTATACACCTGGTAGGACTGGGACTCAGGCCAGAGCTATAAAAAAACTCATATAAGCTTACAATGGGAATTCCTGCACCTCAGTGTTGAAATGGTACCAAAAAAACCCTACCTGAAGTGCCTGAGAACTTGCAGGGGTCCAAGTTTTCACCAGCAAAGCCGCAAGAGCTTCTTGAATGCTGTTACTGAATATCTTAGCATTACCTTACCTTACTCTTACTGAATCCATTGCATCTCCAGGCCATCCACTACCCACAAATGACACCGGCCAAAATCCCCTGAGGCTCTCCAGTGGTAAGAAAGCTCTAACTGCCTAAGGCCATCGTCAGATGCATTGCCCTGGATGCATTTGAGTGGGGTGAAGAGGTTATTGCTCCCAGCTGCTCGTCACCGGAGGGGGAAACATCACCCCCATCATCACATCAGCATCACAACCACACACTTGTTTCCTAAACGCCTAAAGTCAAAGCGACAGGCTAAAAAGGCTTTGTTATCAGCAACGGGTGATGGAATGGGGACAGGCCAGGTCAAAGCACCGCTACCTGGGCAGCAAGCTGGCACGCACGGCGGGAAGGCGACAGGAAGAGCAGCTGGCAGCAGAAACCCCTACGCGGCTTAACCGCTGCCAGTGGGGCTCGGCTGATTGCAACCCTCACTCGCCAATGACACAGAGTTCAGCACAATTCCCTGCTCATTCAAATCAGCACCAGGAGAGGAAACATGACCCTTTTTAATTATTAAAAGAAATCCTTTCCCTCCTAATAGCAGCTGTGGCACTTAGTGCTGAATGCAAAATCCGCCGGACCTTAAAGTGACAGTAAGTCAGAGCATGTCCCTGCCACCGACTACGGAGAGCACTGACAATAACAGGAGAGAAATTAAGGGTTTGGGCTGCTTTTGGGAGGATGGAAGGCTAAACAGAACACCTAAAGTCAGAAGTCACCTGCAAAAGAGCCAGGAAAGTAACCTAGGTCTGTATTCTGCCTCATTCTCAAAATAACAATTGAACTCTCTTCTATTTTTCCACTTTTGCAAGAATGCAGAAATTATTATATAGTTAATCATCAGAATTGGAAAATATTTATGAACTGCTATGCATCAAAGTTGATTTTGACAGCATTATAACACAGAAAACAGGCAGACTGTCAAGCCAGGGTCTTTGCCTGTTAGCTGACACATGCACAGACTATTATGTGACAATTCTGTATTTTATTTCTTAAATAGGAGATACAAAATCTTTACAGACAGGCTACAATTATGACCAAGTATCTTGTCAAGATCAGAGGCATATGGCAGTGCTACTGTTTAATGCCTGTAGTATTTCTTCATGCAACACTTCCCTAAAAACACCATGACTTTTTGGTACTCTGTTTACAGTATTATGCACAACATAGAGTAGACACACTACAAAATACCATACATTCTGTTTCTATAATGACTGAACACACAAAAGAGGGGGGAAAAAAAGTGGAAAGGAAGGGGAAGGAAATAAAGACAATTGTCAAAACTCAATGATCTAACCCAACAAAATAAAAGCTCCCAAACTTTATCACAAATTGATGAGGGAGATGACATAATGTCTCAAAGACTGTTATCTAACTTATCTAACCATTGTATAAGGGCAACAGATACCCATATTACAGGAAGTGTTCTCTAAACTTACTTGTACTTGAAAACTGAGGTATATTCATTCAGTCACCATTTCCCATACAGTAAGGTAATTTTTTCCAGTAATTACCTGAAAATATGGCAGCTGGGACTCCAGCAAGTGAAATCATACTTCTGTTCCCAAGATTTATCAGACCAGAAATTCAATGTATTGCTAAAATACTCTTTGGGCTGTAATACTGCAGTGGCTAGGGAGTTTTGGCAAAACAGGTCTATTATTATTTAATTCCCAGAAAATGCAATTTGGAAGATGAAAAGAGGAAAAAAGAGAGGGGGGGGAAAGCCACAAAGGTTTGGGAAGGGTCTTGAGATTACAGCCGTTTTCCAGCCGACAAGCACATACAGCTTCAACTATTTTGCTAAACTAATACAGAAATTGTTGCTAAAATGCACTTTCAACTAAAAACAGCTGCACAAAAGAAACTGCTGTCCCTTCTAGGCAGCTGATCCTCTCGACATCTCTGCTAATCCTACAGCTCTCCTCTCACCTTTGAGCGGGAAGCAAATCCTGAAGCTGAGCAGCACTGTTAAGGGACACTACCTGCTGTGTTTTAACAAATAATTAGAGTTGCCTGGAGCCATCCAGGACCATAAAGGCTGCTGATGCACCAAGTCATGTCGGTGACATTTCCCACTAGCAACTGCGCTGCTGAGAAAGGGGCGGCTATGAGTTTTCCACACTGCTGCCCCCTCACCTTGTTCAGAGCACGCTTCAGTCACACTAGTTAAAACAACAACGGTCCCTAAGGTCTCGGTGACCCTGGTAATGCCACTCTTTTCTAAGCCAGTGCAGTTGACTGTGTAGTAGTAGTAACAGGGGGAGGGAAAATGTCTTTACATAGGAGACAAGTTTTTCTTTCATTATTCCATACGAATTGCACCATCATCTAAAGCACTGCATTTATTTGCTGCATCTAATGCACAAATGCATACAGAATCTATTGCCAAAGGTCAAATTATGGTTCTTACTTTTAATGAGCATAAAGTTGCTCACTCCTCTAGGGCAGGATTCCTTTAAAGGAGCCATTCGAGTCTGCTGAGCCCAGAACACAGGACCCAGTCACTCCTAGAGCTAAGTTTAAGCGCATTTTAAAGACCTACTAATAATTTAATGACACCCACCTACCACCAGATTACAGAATTTTGTGTCTCAAGCACTACAATTGATCTTGACAACAACTCTGGAAATAAATTTTCAGCACTGTAAAGGTTCTGGTAAAGCTTCTGGAAAATTTCTGTATTATGGCCAGTCAACATTCACCACCCCATGAGAGACGAGAAAAAGTGGAATCACACAAATATTTCTCGTAACAACTGCTGATGCTTGTTTTCTGGCCTCCAATTTTTCTTCAGAAGAGCTGACAACTGAAATTGTCTTTCACAGTTTCAGATACACAACTTCTCTGCAGTTTCTCAGACAAGGATTTTCCTCTATGCAACATATTTGGGCTTACTCACAGAAACTGTCTCATCTTGCATTTTAGCGAGACTTTCTCAGATAAGTTACTCACCGAGTTTTCCACACAAAGCAGAGTATCAGGCATCAGAATAAAATAAATTCACTCAACCATCAAAAAAATAAAAAGTCAAAGGATCAGTGTCACATACAGAAAAGGGACTTTTTTGAGTGCAGAAAGAGTCAGATTTTGGCCAAACTTGAGAAAACACAATGAGAAATAAATATTAGTAGCAACGTAACAGGGGCTCCAGGAAATACTAGTAGCAATGTTACAGAGGCTAGAAGTGCAGTAAGTTACTTAACAGTTGCACTGCATAATGAGAGCAGTCTGAAATACTAAGATGCTTAGCAGAAAGGTTCAGTAACACTACTGAGGAAAACATCAGAAAACAAAATACAGTATTTCAGCCATCCAGGATATAAAGTCAGAAGGGTAGGAAAGCCCTGTAGCAGGGAATGAATTCCAGTCCTGGGACAGAGGGTACTGAAATACAAATATTCACACTGACATAGAGGAGTGAGCAGGCAGCAATCCCCCTGACAAAAAAAAAAAATCAAAGACACAGAAGCACAAGAAAACATCACCAATTTTGAGTCTGCATTGTTAAGCAGCTCTGGTTGTACAGAGCCCTGCACACGTGTCCTCTAACACACTTCACAAGCTTTCTACAACAAGGCTAGAAAGGACCACAAATACATATAACAACAACTTAGGAAATGGAAAAGCCAGAAGATCCAGCACAAAATAACACACAGCATGTCTTTGCACTGACCCTTAAAAGCTAAAGAACAGAGAAAACATAATATTAATATTTCACCCTGTGGGTTAAAAAAATTTTTCCAGTACATATAGATGTAGCCAGAATACAAATTTAGCTCCTTTTTGCAGCAAAGGTCCAAAATCTGCACTTTCACCTCTCCACTTGGGACAGAAAGTACTCCGAGATATACTGAGGCTTAGCACTTTTTGAATACACAGTGACTCGGATGACAGGAGAGCAACACACTTCCTGCCAGCACAATCTAGGCTACACTGATGCTCAACAGCAAGAACAATGTCAGGAGTACCAGAATCTGCAAGCAGTCGACATATGAAACTGTACAAAACCAGATATTAATCTCTCATGCCTGAAATCCTTTACCCAGAAGGGGAAATACCTCATTTTGTTAAGGTTTAAACCATATTAATGATGCAAACTAGAAGGACACCACCACCACCACCACCCAGCAAACAGCCCAAGCCCCAGAAATACACCCCCACCCCGACTCAGACACCACGAAGGATAATGAATTATGAAAGCCAGCTCATACTTAGGCAAAGAGAATCTGAACAGCTCACACCCAGCATATTTTCCTGCAAGACTACAAAATGCTTAAACTAAAACCAGTTCTACTATGTCTGACTTGCTAAAAAAAAAAAAATTGAGCTTCCTGTTGCAGCTTCACAAAGAGGCATAAAGACAAGTGGATGTGGTGATAAAGTACTGTGTCCCCTCTGAGAAATATGACAGCTGCAGGAAAAAAAATGAGAGCACACATTAATACTTAATGAGATGACCAAGCCTTATATGCCAGAAGAAGTTCAGAGATTTGTGCTGATCCTTTGTTGCTTTTCAGTGGTTGTAGGTCTGGAGACAAAATAGTCTTTATGTCTGTGATTAACTCTGAAAAGGGAAACAAAAGCTCGGAGAAGGGAGCCCTTAGGGCACTAGTGACTGAGCGAATGTCAAAAGCACAAAGTTCACTTGAATTGTTTTACAGCTCCCTGTTCAAGGTATTTAACAAATGCACAAACACAAAGTTCATGTATTGCCAGGAGTGTGGAAGGGGGTGGAGGAAGACTTCACCAAAGAGAAAGTGCAAGGAGCAGCTACACATGGCATAAAACGTTTGGGGGAATCAATACCTTGCATCTCAACAGAACAATGGGCTTCCAGTGAGCTCTGCCACACTGTGTAGGATTCAGGAACACTAGGTTGTGCAGAGATAAGAACAAGCTGGAAACTCATGAAAGACACCATGGAATTGTATAACATTATAGTAACAGAATAAAAATAGCCAGAGAAGTTGGACCATGCACATTCTTAACATTGGTAAAATGATGATGCTCAGTCATGGAAAGTGAAGTAAAGCAGCATGGAAGAAGAACGACACCCTGATGAGCTAGGGTAGCTAGCACATGCTTTGCTGGGTAGGGTGGCCAGGCCCCTGTTTTGCTTTGAGAAGACACCAATTTGAAAACATCTCAGTCCTATTTGTCATCAGACAGATATAAAGCTTATTCCCATTGATTTATGGGAAGGATTGTAGCAGTAAAAGAGAGAGAACAAAAATTTAAGCTTTGCAATAATGTATGTAAGTCAATGTAAGACATCATAAAGCCACCATGGTCTCCTTTAATCATAAGCAAACAGATTAGAAAAGGTGTAATGCTTACAAGACCCAAATAAACAAAGCACTTAAACACTAACTAGGAACATGAAACGTTTTCATGAAGCCAGAGACTTTATTCATGAACACAGAACATGAAATGCTGACATGTATTTCATGCAAGAAGAGATGTCACTATGGAGTTGCTATATATAGGACAAGATGACTGGTTTAATCTTTAGAAAAGGTTAGATTGTTAGAAAAAACTGAAACAGTTCAAAACTAGAGACAACATTAGACATACTAATATGTACTAGAAACACTGTATGTCAGCAGCTACAGTAAAACACAGTATTTCAAACATCACTTCTTTTGTATTTAGGCTTCTCAGGAAGCAGAAACACTTCAAGAAGTTCTGAACTTTTACAGCACTGCTGCAGCTGGTTAAGGTTAGTGGAAGAAAATGAACAGAACCCTACACAGAGCATGCAGAAAAGCCAGAAGTGTGGATGGACTGGGTCCCTTCCTGACCAAAAGCAAAGAGGCTGGAATGCCATACAAAATAGACATGCCTGTCAGCAGGCCAGGAACTTTTGATACTGTCATCAAATCACAAGGTTTACCAAGATGCATTCTGTGTGACCTACTGTAGGGAACCCTGCTCTGGCAGAGGGGCTGGACTAGCTGATCTTTCTAGGTCCCTTCCAACCCCTAACATTCTGTGATTCTTGTTAATTTTATGAAGATGGGATGGGGATGAAAGAGCAGTTGGGTAAGAGTGGAGTTTTGTGAACAGAGAATCCCAAGCCAGTGGCCACAGAACCAACCCTTTAAAGCCACATGCACACAGAAGTAGAGACCAGCCAAACAAAGAAGGCTAAGACAGAGAAGTGAGTAATTCACCTGCCTCTAAGCAGCACCTACCTGTGCCAGATGCCCACACAGGAGGTTCCCTCCACCTTTGTGCATTGAGGTAGTCCTTCAGCAGTAAGAGAAATCCTAAGGAAAGCCCAAGTCTCTGCTGCTCTTTCTGAGGCCCACGTCCCACCAGCCTACAGTATTTCTTACTGGGGTTGATGTGTGTATTTCTACTGTGTGCATACTGAGTACAAATGAACTGTGCACTTCTTCCAGGACAGAGATTCTTGGTCACCCAATGCACTGCTGGGCCTTGCATGTTAGGGCCTGTAAGAATCCTCACAAGTCATTACAAGTTAAAGAATCTGTCTTCCCAGAGCTGCCTCTGCTCAGCCAATTCTATAAAGAAATGACAAAAAACTGGCTGGCCTCAGGTAATCTTACCTAAACAACAAACTTTCTTCCTGATCACTGCAAATGCCAGCAACCACAGCCCAACTTCTGACAGTCTTGCCCTGATGGACAGAACATCCTCCTGGATGGGACTCTGCAAAGCCTCAGCTCAAAGCAGCAATATCCTCCTCCTACCTGTGCCTTTTCTCTACAGCCTCTCCTGTGCAGCATAGCCACAAATGGTGCTGCAGAGGCTCCCCTTGGAGCAGTTTAATCCACACCCTTAAGTCATCCAAATGAACACCTGACCACCAGACAATGGCATTTTATTTCTAGCTGTTATATGCAGCACTTTGAATCAACAGCTGTTTTCAAACCAATCACAATAAATCTGGATCCTGGAGCTGTAATCAATTTGTACTGCCAGCAATTTGGCTAAAGATAGTAAAATTTAGCTATAAAAGGCATTTTTTTAGCATTGGGATATTTTCCAGACAGTAAAATATAAGACAGGAGCAGAGAGGAATGTGAACTATAAATTTTAACCTTTAATCTTTTTGAATTTTGCATCTGAAATAATCTTTATTTAAAAAAAACTGAGAACACAAGCTACAACCTTTTAGGCATTACAGAATCATGGGAAAATATGCAGGAAGGGCAAGCAAACCCCAATCCACATCCATTTGCAGTTTCTCCTTTCAAATCAGCCAACCAACAGCTAGGCTCAAGAGGAAATAGGAACATTTGGTGGTTCACCATCAATTCAAAATGAAAATACATGCTGTAGGAGTGTGATGGAGTCATCCTTCCCCATTTTTCATATAGCCTATGTTTCATATTGCTCTTCAGGACCAGGCTGTGCCTCTACATTGTCAAAAAGTGCTTAGCACAAAGAGGCATGAAAGATGTGTGGAGATTAGTGTGACTACTACAATATTAATATTTTATACTTAATTTTAATATTTAATATTAAGCCTATCAAGAGCAGCAACAAATACCCCTGTGGAGCTGTCACAGGTGTAATCTTGGCAAGAGAGGGAAAGCTCAGAAAGATTGAAAGCCTGGATTTTCAGACACTCATGGCTGTGGATCCATCTAATCTGCATGGAGAGGGCCTTCTTGGCATCCTACCCACTGCACAGGGTAGCTGCTGTTGACTGTATTTCACAGCACAGAATGCAGACTGGACAAGGGCTGCATTGGCAATATGCAACTTAAAAATTAAAAGGGAAAACAATGCCTATACTCAACTGTGACCCACCATGTGCTCCAGTTCTCCTAAGCTTCATGCATGCACTGTCTTCTTTCTCATTAGGTTAACTCCTAATTCATTACTAACATTTTTTTTTTTTTTACATTAATGTAAGGAATTATTGAGTGTCCTCATTTCTTCTACCCAACACAAAGGAGGGCTCTCATGTGCCCAGGTGCTGGACATGGTGAAGCACATACTGCACTTCACTCTGAGTGCAGGATTCATGTTCAACTGAGTATCACTTACAGGCTACAGCTGAAAGTTAGAGTTAGAGAAGGCTTACTGAATTATCCCTCTGCTCCCCTTGCTTCTGCATGTGTTATTTCCCAGTGCTGTGTGCAGCCTACTCTTAAAACAAGGACTTAAGTAGCTTTTCTCTGGAGAAAGTTTTCTATTTGATTCTCCAATGTATGTATTTTTCTTTCATGTACTGTAATTTCTCCCTTATTCCTATTATTACTGGCTACACATCACTTTAGATGATTTTCTTTCATTTTCTGCTAATTTCAGCTCTCTGTAGTTGCTGGTTTCTCCATACTAGCTTGTCTGCCTCCAGCCTATTGTCTTCATGCAAGAATTCCTCAAAACAAAACAAACATCCTCATGCCTATGCAGAAAAATAAGTCACAGAAAGGAGGATCAACTAAACAATTACAATGCTGGATTCATAAAGCTCTCTTCAATCCCAAACACACTTAGGAACAATCATATTTGCCATGGATACAAAAATGTACTCCAATTGTAAGCCTGAGTTTGAAGGCATTTTACTGAATTCTTAATTTTACAGCAGAAGATCACTACAACTGCATGAAGAAGAGTGTGCTGCCTTCACCTTACTAAATTCAGGATCCAATTTCCTTGTAGCTGAACCAACCCACCAAAAAAAGAAAAGAACCAATTCATCACACACCCTGTACTGAAGAGCAACTTCTAGGTCTGAGATCATAAACTCCTGCTGTGGGATCTACATTTATTGTTCAATGGTTGAACTCTTCAGTTTTGTTTTTGTTTCTTTGTGGTCAGCTAAAATAGTTGATTTTAACTTTGCAGTTCTTTGCCTGAAAAAAAAAAAATCACTCACTGATTTTCTTTATAACTTGATCATGGAATGAAGAGTTTTCAACACATCAGTATTCTGTAACTAATACCTTGGCCCTTCCATCACAAAGCAATGCTAGCACATTCAGAGATCAGGATATTCAATTCTGCTTTTGCTGCTCCACAGACACTCTTAATGAAAGTGAAAATAATAAAAACCCAAGCTATAAGTAGACATGGAAAAAAAGCATATTTCTTTTAGGCACATTCCTATACTTATAAAGAATGCAACTATGCCAAAAATAATATTATTAAGGTCACAAATGAGGAATATTACTTCCATTTCAAAAGAAATGCCTCCTCCAATGCTTTCTCCAAACATTCAATTCCCAGCTTAATAAAAACAAATGGCATCCCTCATTTCTTCAGAATTGCTTATTTGATACCCAAAGGTTTGCTGCTCTAACAAGAGGCAAGCTCTCCAAAACCTCACAATTAGGCATTCAGGTGCCAGAAGTCAGACCCCTCTTTTTTTGCAGATATAGGTGAATATAACAAGTATATTTATAACTCTATTTCAAGCCCTTGCTTTTGAAGCATGAAAAAAGCATAATGGTAGATATTACAGGCCACTGAAAACATCACAAACCCATTGAAAAGGCAAAATCCTATTCCCTTGGTATGTAATCTCCACAGTCATTTGCAAGCACTTCTAGGAACAAGAAGATACTCATTTTTCAGTTATGTTTGCAGTCTTATTTACACAGGGAAGCTACAGGTCATTTCTCACAAAGAAAAGAGTTTGAACAACAGCTCCAACAGCATGCAATTGATGCTTCAATCCAAATTACAAGTATGACACACTTCAAATAGCTTAAATGTATGAAAGTCAGTATTTATCAGAGGAAAACTTGCCACATCCTATTTCCAAGAAGACCACAACTTAAGTTGCACAGTAGCTATTCACATACAATTAACCAGCCAACTCACAGAAGAAGGACTGCAAGAACCTATGTCTTAAAGTGACTTTTTATTTCCAAAATGATTCAGTAAAAAGAAAATGAAGAGCTATTTATCCTAAATAATTGGAACAATATTGAGTTTACCAGAATACAGAAGTTCTTTTTATTGTCATTTTTAATTCTTGTAATTTTATCTATTAGGAAGTTTCATTTTCTTCATTTGACTGCTAGTTGCTAGGTGGTGGTCACATGCACTTAGATCTCACAGAGCTACATTTAGAAGGAAATTACATTAGCTTCCAGTTCATCAGTGAAGATATACTTGGAATTTCTTACTTTGTAGCATTTAGTGTCACAGCTACACAGAAACAAGATCTTCCCTATCAGAGATCATTTAAAATAATACAATAGTACAAACTCTCCTGAAGAAGTCTCAACTTCTGTCATATACCACTTAGGAAAGTAATTAAGCATATATTTGCTAGCAGCTATTTAGCAGAAGACAACTTCTAATATGCATATGTAGAGGGTCTGGCATAACATTTACATCAGACGTTCTCAAAGTGAGTATATATTTAGCAGTATGATATGAGATGATCACCATCAGCACTTTGAATTTGACATTTAAGACAACATTAATAGCAACCCTAGAAACATGACAAACCCTAGGCAACAACAACAGAAAAGTAAAATGATGCTGTTAGAACTAGGTTTCCAAAAATAAGCCAATCTGTCAGTCATATTCTTTTGTCACTGCACCTACAAGCCCTCTGTGAAGTACAGAACTTTTTTTGGTACTCCACACACCACAAGTAGGGCAGTTGAAAGAAACAAGGCTAAAGTTCTTTAAATTTACTTTGCCTGGGTACTAATATATCATTTTATACCTACACAAGAAAGACAAAAAGGCCTTCACTGAACACTGCAAGATGACACTTGCTGACACACATTTTTCCTTCTGTGGTTTTTATGTCACAACAGGGCATTTCAAAGATTTAACTTCATACACTACCAAATTCAACCAGGTGACTGTTACACAGTTAAAACACAAAATAACTTCACAGTATGTGAAATAATGAAGGTTACTTATCAAACTAAACTTCACAAACCTGGACTGCTGAGCAGCTGTGGGGCCCGATATCTGCTGCAGCAGCAGTAACCATACTGCTGTATTGGGCAAATAACAACAAAAACTAGGC